>OY750765.1:13090000-13690000 GCA_963556745.1 Catoptria pinella
GTCTTGTAGCATTGTAGCTTATCCTCAGGCACAGTAAGTATAACCATTATTCACTTAAAAATATTAAAACTATTTTAAATTGTTAAATGTACTTATTTATTTGTGATATTTTTGACAAATAACTTTAATACTACCCACACAACAGACTAGACAAGGTAGGTAGTAAATAAATTAAGTTAAGTTTACCTATAAGTACTACTACCCAATTTTATTAGACTACACAGATTGAATGTTTAAAGATGTTCAAAGGATTTATGCAAAGAAATCAATTTAAAAATGTTGAAGGGCCTAGCCTAACAATATTTTTATGGGAGCAGTAAATTATAATCTTCAATCAAGTAGGTAGGTAATAAAATAATGTGTCACATCACTCTAGGTACTGTTAAAGGGCTTTGATTGCTGTAATGTTTGGATTGGAGCTACTGTACCTACTTGAAATGTGAATATAGTGGTTCAGGGGAGCACCTATATTTGTTGGTAAAATATGACTTCTATACTGAGCGGGTATATATTTTTTAACTATGGCGCCGCCACTGACACCAGATTAGCGCGTATAAGGTAAGTACCTAAACAAATATAAAACAAAAAAGAAAAAAAAATAAACCTAAAACTTGTTTTACCAATTGAATAAAAGATAGTTGTTCAAAAATCAAATATTTTAATCAGCGCATTCTCGACACTCTTCGTCTTTTTTCTCATTCTCAGTAAGTTTTTTGTATTCTTATTAACAGCTTTGGTTCAACCTCCACCTTTAGTAAATGTAGGTATGAAGGAATTCAAGTGTTAGTTGTTAGGAATATTTATCGTCGCAGTCCCTGTATCTTGTTCACAGTTGGTTTCATCATTACTTTCATAATCATTAGCTTTCTGCTTGCTATCAGACAACATGATTATTTTGCGTCTATGTCTCGTTCTTGAAACTCTCACAAGTTTAGATGATTTCCTTTTCAACGAATTCTTCAAAATCTTTTTTAAGAATGCTTCATTGTCTTCCTGAGAGAAACAAGGATCCCAATAATTGATCATCTCATAGAAAAAGTTTAATGTATTCTTATAACATTTGAGGCTTATTTTAACGCCTTCCGAGCGGGAACCTCCCGACCAGGAACATTTGCACAAAAAGGCTCTCGTGAAGAGTACATCCACAAATCTGTACGCGCAGTTTACCCCACTACCTGGACCTCCGGAACAAATGAATAAACATGAATTCTTCAATTTCTTCTTATTTTCATTATCAGAGAGTAGCTGTTCCATTGCATCCAAGTCTTCACCGTTTTTAATTTGCCTCAAAGCCAATGTATCGTTTTCAGTTCTGTTTTCAGTAGTTAATGCCTCTTCTAATGAAACAGTGAACGCGTTGAGGTTGTGAGCTTTTGTGAACTCTTGAATCTGAGCTGACAGGCTATCTATTTTATTCATAATCTTGTTTTGGTTTTCTAGTATTGTGGTCGTCGTTTCAAATAAGATAGATTGGTTGTATAATACCTTTTCTATGTCAGAATTTGGATCATGTGCCGTCGACATTGGAGAGGACTTTGGAGAACCGAAGTCTTCGGAGAGCAACGGCCACGCTGTTGTGTTGCCATGGTTCACTTCTGAAGCATCCTTGCAGTCTTTTGAAGATGTAGAAGAATTCACGCAGTCTTCTACATCCTGAAATGAGAATAATGCGTGAATTAAGTTAACGTGCAACTTTCTGATAAAAAAAAAAAAATTAATAGGAATATAATTCATTATAATTTATCAAATTCCCGTAAACGACTCTTTACGTACGCGCAATTTAAATGAAATGCTTTTTTTTACTTTCCTCTATTCTGCAAACCATTGTGTCTACTGATAACACAGTTAATTATGTTAATAAAATACGTCAACGTGTTTCTTAATGAGCGATTTTCAATGACACATTTAAGAACTAAATACAGGCCAAGTGCCTGTCGGGCCACGCGCAGCATAGGATTCCGTAGTAACCTCATACAATACCATGCGGTTATAAACTTATATTACTCCCTGTTTTACACTACTTACTATTACAACTACAACTAAGTAGGAAGCTATAATAACTAAGTATTCAATAAAAATGTGTGATAGTTTTCCTTTTTTATGATGTAGGTACTACAGCCCTTTTTTTCGTATTCAAAAGCAACCGTTTTCCAACGACACCTTACATTATGAGATTGATGAGAAAACAAATTTTAATCCCCGCTTTACATGTATGGTAATTACACTAATTAAAAATAAATTGTTTTTGATTTTATTCTACCATATGTTTGCCGTTATTAATATACTTGTATTCATGCCTAATAACAGCTTTTTAATTCTGAGGGCCTTAACCGTGTTAGAGCTAAGCCGCAGATGGACAGACGGACATGGCAAAAATATCATTCACACAGCTCAGTCACGTCAACGGTCAGTCTTTCAATACAAGTTTTGACTTGCCGGTGACTGACTGACGCGTCACGTGACTCAAATCTTGTATAGAAATTTGACTGACCGTTGACGTGACTGGGCTGAATGATCCTTCAGGGTTCCTTGTTGGCTTGACTACGAAACCCTAAAAAATTGTTCCATTTCTCTTACTAGATGGCGCTATGTAAAAGTATTTGTTAAAGAAAGTTTGGTTGCATAGAGTAAGTGCTCCAATGAATGAACCCTTAAGGCGATAAAAGGTTCGAAAGCTCTTGACATGAGTAGTCATAGTCAGAATTTTTTAAAACCCGCGTTATACTATGAGACTTGTACTGTATATTTCGATTAAAGAGTGAAGACATACCTATGTATAGATAGACGAACAAAAAATGATATGTAAGTAATATAAGGGTCTAAAACGTCATGTTTTAGAGATATTTGGACAAAAAGATTGCAATTTTGCAATCTATTTCTACGTAACATAACAAAATGTGACCTTTTGTAAAGAGAATTCTGTCTTGTGTAGATAGGAAAACAAACGATTTCTTATTTAATAAAAAATAACACTTTCATTCATTCACTGAAGGGTGTTTATTCACTGGAGCACTTACCCTACATAGTTATTCTTATTGCCTAGATATAAGATGTAAACAAATCTAAACTTTGACATTGACTTCATACAGTAGGTACCTACTATTATGTGATTACCTACTTTAGCGTTGACATTTGGTTGACAACTTTTAGTTTAGTATTGTTACCGCCAGAGGCGCTTTGCCAAATTGCATACAACTACATAACATACAGTCGCTACGAGTATAGTAAACGTATGCGCAAACTCATAATACAGGCACAGTACTGTAGGCTAGCTGTTGCAGCTCCTAGTGCAACAAAACAAATGACGGAAGTTGACGGACGTCGTCGGTTTTTTGGCTAGAGCTGCGTTTTTGATCTTTAGACCCATGCTTTATAGAAAAAGTTGTTCAGCAACCTCAAAGCATAAGTTTATGTGCTTTGAGGTTGCTGAACAACTTTTTCCATGAAACATGGGTCAGTAATTTTTTGTTTTTCAGGGTTAACTTTGTATGTAGTAGGTACCTAAGTACCAAATAATACTAACTATTACTATGTACGTAGGTAGGGCTTTAGATTACCTAATTAATAAATAGATAAAAAACCTTTGCTGAATTTTTTTTTATTACATGGAATTTTTAACAATTGTACTTACCTAATTTTAGGTACAATTTTTGTAACTTATAAATAATACAAGGATATTATTATTAACAGTTAACAGAAGCAAGTAATTAGAAATCAGTCTTACATTATTAATTATGTAATTAATGTCTTGTAGCCTTCCTCAGGCACAGTATAATAATTCTTTGCTTAATAAAATTAATATATTTTAAATTGTTAATTGTTGGTACCTATTTCCGACATTTTTGACAAATAACATAAATACCCACCCACACCACAGACTAGACAAGGCAGTTTAACAAATGAAGTTTATATGTATATTAATATAAGTAGGTAGGTACTACTCAATTTTATTGGACTACACCAGTCCAGGGATGCACAGACCGCGGCCCCCGGCAATATGCCAGTGGTCCGCCAGCAAAAATTATCTTTCGTGCATTTGAAGGAAAAAACATATTTTTGGCTGTTTTTAATTTGTGCTGGTGGCCCGCCAAAAATCAAATATTTTAATCGGCACACTCTTAGTCTTCTTTCAGTATTGTGTATTCTTATTAACTTTTGTTTAACCTCCATCTTTAATAAATCTAAGTGGGTATGTAGGAATTCAAGTGTTAGTTGTTGGGTATATTTATCATCGCAGTCCCTGTATCTTAGTCACAGTTGGTTTCACAATTACTCCCATTATCATTAGCTTTCTGCTTGCTAGCAGACACCATGACTTTTTTGCGTTTATTTTTCATTTTTGAAACTCTCATACACTTAGATGTTTTCCTTTGCAACGCATTCCTCAAAATCCTTTTAAAGAATGCTTCATTGTCTTCCTGAGAGAAACAAGGATCCCAATGGTTGATCATCTCAAAGAAAAAGTTTAATGTTTTCTTATAAAATTTGAGGCTTATTTTAACGCCTTCCGAGCGGGAACCTCCGGACCAGGAACATTTGCACAAAAAAGCTCTCGTGAAGAGTACATCTACAAATCTGTACGCGCAGTTTACCCCACTACCTGGACCTCCGGAACAAATGAATAAACATGAATTCTTCAATTTCTTCTTATTTTCATTATCAGAGAGTAGCTGTTCCATTGCATCCAAGTCTTCACCGTTTTTAATTTGCCTCAAAGCCAGTGTATCGTTTTCAGTTCTGTTTTCTGTAGTTAAAGCCTCTTCTAATGAAACAGTAAACGCGTTGAGGTTGTGAGCTTTTGTGAACTCTTGAATCTGAGCTGAAAGGCTATCTATTTTATTCATAATCTTGTTTTGGTTTTCTAGTATTGTGCTCGTCGTTTCAAATAAGATGGATTGGTTGTATAATACTTTTTCTATGTCAGAATTTGGATCATGTGCCGTCGACATAGGAGAGGACTTTGGAGAACCGGAGTATTCGGAGAGCAACGGCCACGCTTTTGTGTCGCCATGGTTCACTTCTGAAGTTTCCTTGAAGTCGTTTGAAGACGTAGAAGAATTCACGCAGTCTTCTACATCCTGAAATGAGAATAATACGTGAATTAAGTTAACGTGCAACTTTCTAATCAAAATAGTTTAATACGAAAATAATTAATAATAATGATCAAATTCCCGTAAATGACTCTTTACGTATGCGCAATTTAAATTAATGCTATCGGTCTATCCAACCTGTCTGTGCATACTGCAAGTCCGCTGATAACACATTTGTTGTCTTTAAAATACTTACGTCATGGTATTTCTTAATGAGCGGTTTTCAATGACACATATAAAAAAAGTTGTTCTATTTGTCTCGCCAGATGGCGCTATGTAAAAGTATTTGTTAAATAAAGTTTGGTTGCATAGAGAAAGTGCTCGAACCCTTAAGGCGACAAGAGGTTTGAAAGCTTTTGGCATAGTCCTCGTTTATTCACTGGAGCACTTACCCTAGGTTGTTATGTTATTTTTGTTGACTGGATACAAGGTGTAAACAAATTTGAACATTGACATTGACTTAAAACCTAGGTACAGAGTAAAATAACTGCGTAGAATAAATAGACGCATTGGCCGTTTAGGCCGGTGATTAAACGGCGCTGTTCAATTAAATGACTAGGCTGTAAAAGCATCTGCCAGCCCGTTCAATAAATAGACGCATTGGCTAAATGTCATTTAGGCCGGTGATTGATTGGCGCTGTTCAATTAAATGACTAGGCAGTTAATTGGTTGGCTGCGACAACGCCTTGTACTCGTACGTTACTTTTACCACGTTTTTGTTAGGTCGCTAAGCTGATTTTGCCTTTCTGTATAGAAATGAGTGGCCGGTTCTACTAGGAACTTGCCCAGTGTACCGGCCTCCTAGTGTATGTGTAGAGGCCGGTCCACTGGCTATCCTGCAAAATTCTACCGGTACACCAGCCTGCTTTGAAATTTATCCGTATTAATATTATAAATGCGAAAGTCCGTTTGTTTGTTTGTTATGCCTTCACGTCTTAACTACTGAACCGATCATCATGAAATTTTGCATACACGTTGTCAGGGGTACAGAGAAGGACATAGCGAAATACCTTTCATTCTGAAAAAAATAATTGTTTCCGAGGGATAGCAAAAAAATTGCTAGTCTTTTAATAAAATTAGCTTATCTCGTTATTTACGAAGTGTATGTTAGCGAATTACTCAATCAAACGCTACTGTATCGAACGGTGCGGTTTTTTAACAGGCTATGATAGTTAGACTTGTTTACTTCTACACTACACTATCTACGTATATATTATATTAGATTAAAAATACACTAATTATTATTACTTATACCTATATTATTATTTTAATATGAAAATACTAAAATAAAATCAGAAAATCATGCCTCAAGGCTCTCAGTGACGCTGGCTACCTCCATACAAGCGAAAAGTCCCGGCTGCCCTATAGCGAATGTTAATCAATATTATAAAGAGTTTTCTCACTCACTCACTCACTCATCACGATATTTCAGAGTGAGATATTTCAGAGTGCTAGGAGTCTCAAATTTTGTATGGAAGCTCCTTTTAGGGCGTAGGTGCTCACTAAGACAGGTTTTGGCGATTTTTTCTAAAATCAATAAGCAAAACAAATTGAATATCATATAATATTCTTAAGAAAAATAACATTATTTAAACTGTATTAACAGTCAACTGGGCACAGGGAGGCCGGAAATAGGAACGGGGGCCCGGACACTGGGTAAATCACAATTTTTTGGAAAACAATTTCCAATGACAAATCTGACTAACCTAAAATTGCAAAAAAGGCAATTCTCAAGAACCTATCAAACCACATAAAAAATATTTGGGGTCATTACTATTTGTTAAATTTAAGTTATAAGTGTTCAAAGTCCACAAGTGCCTTAAAAGGCCGGGTACTGGGCACGTCACCCTAGGCTAAGGACGGAGCTTATCTGTGTTACGCGTTTGATCGCAAAATTAAGTTGGTAAAATTTAAGTAATATTAAACATCAAAACCAAAAATCAAAAATACTTCGGAACAAATTTTTTGGAAAAAACTAACTAGCGGCATCTCATGCCTTCGTTTTCTAATATTTTTTATAACAAAAAAGTTTGTCGACATATCGAGTTCCGGCAATGACGAAGTGAACGCGTATACTCTATGAATGCGTCTCCACACGGCGATGTTATCGCGGGGCGCGGCGCGGCAGCGATACGACGATAGAAGAAAGTACTCGTCGCGATACTCGCGATTCTCTCGCCCGTGGAGACAGCGCCTAAGAAGGATGACGACGTCACACATAACACAATAATTATTTAACATTGTAATTTGTTATTATTTCGAAAATTAAATTAGGTATTAGTTTGATATTTAAATTAGACATTATGTTGATATTTAAATTAGGTATTAATTTGACTGATATTATTTTTTATTAAATAGTAATTTTAAAATGATTTGAATTTGATAATATTCTGTGTGACATTTAAGAGCTTATTAAACCTTCTTGAATTAAGGATCCGTTATTCAGTCGCTCCTAAATTCAGTGAAGTTTAATTGCATTCAGGAAGGTAGGATCCTATCTAACATCCTTAATTCAGGATGAAAATGGTCTCCGACATAACGGATGCTAAATTAAGGAGAGTGTAATCGCATTTAGGACGCTCCGCCACAGTAGTCATTTAAATAAATAGCTACTTTTGCTCCGACACAATAAAGCGCAATTCAGATTGGACACTTACAGTTCCTACGACGTCTCTTCTCTCTCTTTCTGACGACGCTAGGGTTTGTTTAAAAATTTTAAACTAGAATAAGACCTTCAGTGGACCCTATTCATAAGCAAATTAATTAATTTATAATTTCTATGGTCCAGTCATTCCCATTTATAAGATATTCTTACTTGTCTTATTTGTTAAACAATCTTCACCCAACTCTTTATTTAAAAAAAATACGGTCAAGAGCGAGTCGGACTTGCGCACTGAGGGTTTGGTATCATGATTCTTAAAAAGGCTATTATTTTTTCTGTAATCTTTACATAAACTTCTTGGTATCACATAAAATTATTTTTTTATAATTTTATAATTTTTATAATTATCAAATTATTCATAATTCACAATAATTTGTTATAAAATACTAAAATATTTCCATTTTATCACTTAAAATTATAATTTTGAAGTAGGCTGTATGTTCACTCACCCCTTGTTCGCAAAATATTCTTGCATTGGGCGCGTGAAAAAAAACTTGCGCGCCTTTTTCCCCCACAATTTTCATAGTTTGTTTTTATCGTATTTGTCGCTATGTGGTAAATTATTTTGTTTTTTCCTCGCAAATATGTTGAAAAACATCGTATGAAACTCGTGAGCTCTGCTTATTACTCACTCGACTGAATCACGCCCTCGCCTGCGGCTCGGGCTGCAATACAACCCACAGCCTTGTGTGCAATGAGCATGATCAACTAAATCTCACTTGTTATCATTCTTCTTCTTCTATTTTTGTTATGGCAATCTACTTTCCTCTTGGAAGTAATTTTTGCCACTGTCAAGTGTTAAATAGTTCAGTGGTAGATATTGTTTAATTTTTCATTAGAATGCGGGTGCATCGCTTTCCAATGCTGCTTGGAGCATTTGGCACCAAGTATATCAAGACAGTTTACTCGGTTGGTTCTGCCGAGGAAGCCACCACTTCAATAAAAGTCTCAGCTTCACACAACCAAGATCGCGCCTATTTCAATTATCCCACATATTGTTCAGTTGCGTAGACACTTGTACCATATAACTGCACCAATTTTAAGAGACAATATCCACTATGAATCAATTTGAAAATAATTAAAATAGACACCAAACCGAACTCGACAAAATGGCGCCAAAAACTCCTGTTATTATTATATAGGTACTCAATGATATAAAATTTAAAAAATATCATTGAATATACCTAAGTACTTACTATTTTAAATATACCTACTTATCTACATGACGTATAACAAGACAAGACAACTGCCAAAAGCTGTTTTGTTTACTAAATATCTAGGACAAATAAGGATAAACAGACTTACCTACCTACCTAGCCTATTATGTGCTTATCTGTTATTATAGGTACCTAAGTAAGTAAATAGGTAGGTACTTAATTCAATATTTGTAGGTATTGGCTTACCACTGATTCCAATGCGTCTAATTTCACTGGTGCTCGCCGTTCCTCTTCTTTCCCAGTATTTTTGGTATTCAGCAAGCCTTGAAGTGCTTTATCAGCCGCTTTATAAGACACAATATTTCGTTTCGCAACTGAGCATTTCATTTTCAACCACCCGGACCCAGGAGTCGAGTGCTGGTCCTTGGACAACCAAACGGCACCTATTCTGGGCCATTTTAGTAAACCGCCACTTTCCCACTGAGAGGGCACAACATGTAACTTCGGTATACCCTTTTCAACTATTCTCACAATTTTGAAGGGCATTCTGTGAAGAAAGCAAAATAAAAGGTTTAATAGTCAACACTTCAGACCAGTCACCACAACCACAACTGCAGTAGGTATTTATTATTTATCCAATCGAATTGAATGATTAACTGGAATACGAACGTGTAGTGTAGTATACCTAGATGAAGTTTCGTTTTGTGACAACAATAAAGCACTAATACGATAAGAAGTCGGTTAAAAATAACACGCACGCTCGCACGGCACGCAGTCACTCCGTAGGCGACTATTTTGCCACTACACACACATTGACACATAAACAAGGTCGAAGCCCGAGCGAGCGCCCCGCGCCCTCCGCGCCGCCCTGCGCGTCCTCACCCGCGTCAATACCGCTCTTATAGCACCGAGAGGTTTATAGCAGTGAATAATAGCGGCATTTAGCCGGCTTCGGTTCGCATGCCCCATTGTAAACTCTGAGCGCTGTTATTAATAACGAGACACCAGTATGGTTTTAATGTTAGTTAGAGCTATTATCCTTGTTGTATAAATACCTACAGTCCTTTTAAAGCCATTTTTTTTCCTAAACCGTAATTTACTTACATCACAGCCTTCGTTTATTTATATGTCTAGATCTAGATAGTGTTGCGCTTTTGACGTACACACGACAGCACGTCTGGTTATACAGTTAAACTGCGAAAACCAGTGTTGCCAGTGGCAGATAGTCAAATATAACATGAGACAGCTCAAAAAGTAACATTTTCACGAGAAAAGTAACATTACCTACTTATTGTGGAAAACGACACAATACTATAATATGGCATTTTATTACACAAAAACTAAAATAAGTTTCCTGTCACATTTGTTAAACATCGAAACAATCGTAATAATTGTTGATCGAATAGTCGACTGGCGATGCTCTGAAAAATGCCTGATGTGGACCCCTATCCACTAGTAAACTAATTAGTAACAGTCTTAAAAAAACATTTTAGTTAGTTTTTTTATATTAAAATTCTACATAGGTGGGTTGTTTGAAAGATGGCTACATCTTTGTTTGTAATCATTCGCATAAAAGTCTAGTCGCGACGTGCGTAGCGCGCCGCGCGCTCCGGGCCCTGCGGTGATGACGGTTTGGTCAAAAAATCATTACAATCAATCTGTACCTAATGATTTTGTTTATGCATTTAAAATTTTAAAATCGATTGTAATCATTCGCTGCTAGTCACCTCTCGCCTCACTTGTGCTTAAGTAAGCGGGATGGAAAATTAAGAAATACAGGCGAGTGAGTGAGTAATTATGTCGCATTCAGTCAGTCCACAAAATCAAGTGCGCCAAGATGACCCTAATATAGTTATTATTCTAAGAAGATGGCGAACAAAAAATCTTGAATGCGTTCCGTTTCACGATATTTTTTTGTTTGCTGGAAAATCTAAAAAGTAACATAAAGTAACATTTTAAGTCGTGTAACATGGAGGTAACATGAGAGGGTCAAAAGTAACGTAAAATGTTACTTTTGTAACATTCTGGCAACGCTGGCGAAAACAGCTTTTATTACGTAGGGCATAAAGGCGGTCTCAAGGTCAACATTGTATAGTCTGAGGTGCCGTCGTGTGTACTAAACCAAACAGGCCAACTTTTTTGAGACGGTGTGCGTTTTTAGCATCATCGCGTCCAAAGAGTATTGTAATTAAAACAACGACCGCGTGCGCGTCGCACCAACAGGTCGCTGAAATTTTTTTCGACGCGTTCGTAGCTTCAGCTGTCTATCTAGACATATAAATAATCAAAGAACACAGCTTAGTTAGCTACATTAATGCCAAGTTGCCAACTAAACCATAAAGGTGGTAGAATACTATTTACTATTTAGATTTTGCTTGTAGGTAGGACCTACGCAACAAAGAAAAAATTCAAAACTTAATAAAATACGCGTAACTCTTTGGTTATTTATTAAATAATCTAAGGCGTAACTGTAGGTAATGTAAAGTGTATTTTCTGCTGGATGGAGATCCTAAAATAAGTAAAGTAGTAATAAATAAAGTTCTCAATACAATATCTTGCGTATAGTATATCAATATTAATAAAACACGTCTAATGAAGTCGGGTGGGGCTTTTAGAATTAGAAAAAGAAGTTGTCCCACCCGACTTCAATACAGACGTGTTTTATTAATATTGATATGCGTTACTAATAAGTTGAATTTTATTTCTTGCTTTTTAAAGACGTATTTAATTTTTATTTTTTTTTGTTTTTAGGTTTTTTGAAGGAGCTTTTCCTTTTTTTTGTAAATAGGTTGGCATTTTGTTTAGACGCTCGATGCAACGGGTTTTTCGTCGACCGACCCGTTACTCGAGTACCTTTTTTTTTATGCCGAAGAAATCGCATTTACGCGCTTCCCCTCCCCCAGGTGAGCGAGAGGGGGGTATGTGGGACTCGCCAGGAGAGGACCGCAACATTCAACGTTGCGGCTCCCTCCACGACTGCCTCTTGTGATCCTACGTTACTCCTACCTACCTACCTTCCCAAACTTTTGCAACTTTATGATCGACAATATAAATAAATACAATTCCAGGTGCTCAAACGGCTGCAAAAGCGGTATGGCGACACGTATACAGAACAGAACGTGATCTTGAGCGGCACTCACACGCACTCCACGCCGGGAGGGTTCTTGATGGACTTCCTCTTCGACCTGCCCATCCTCGGATTCGTCAAGGAGACGTACGCGGCGTATATCCTCGGCATATTCAAGGTTTATAAGTTATGCAATGCAATTACGCGATTGGTGGATGTGCCGATTGGTATAAGGAAGGATGAAATAAATGTTGCGAGTAGACTGATGGATATAAATAAACGTTGATGGATGAGTGGAAGACCAAAGAATAGATGGATGGATTGTGTGCGAAATGATATGATTGCGAAGAGAATGGAGATGATGTAGGACAGGAAAGAATGGAATATATTCTATATACAACATGTTACAAAAATACCCCTAATGCCGAATATGGTATATAGGGACCATCAAACTGATCAACTTTTACTATGGGACCAACTTTGAAATCGCAAACTAAAAATCAGCTGTTTCATACATACTAAATAATATACTAGAAAAAATAGGACTCGCACCAGATCATGTTCTCGGACGGGAATCGAACCCGCGACCTTTGGATATCCGGTCCAATGCTCTGACCGCTGAGCTACCGAGTCACTGGTGAGAACGTCGAATTTCTTCCAGTATATCAACTCTTACGCTGCAAGCCAGCGCCATCTCACCAATGTAGAAGGAATTACCTTCGACATTCAACTGAACATCTTTCCAGATATTTTTAAACAGTTGATTAAGAGGAGAAAGCTATATAACTTTTTAAATTTTGAGATTTAAGCATTCACAATGCTATTTTATATAATACTAAATAATATACTAGAAAAAATAGGACTCGCACCAGATCATGTTCTCGGACGGGAATCGAACCCGCGACCTTTGGATATCCGGTCCAATGCTCTGACCGCTGAGCTACCGAGTCACTGGTGAGAACGTCGAATTTCTTCCAGTATATCAACTCTTACGCTGCAAGCCAGCGCCATCTCACCAATGTAGAAGGAATTACCTTCGACATTCAACTGAACATCTTTCCAGATATTTTTAAACAGTTGATTAAGAGGAGAAAGCTATATAACTTTTTAAATTTTGAGATTTAAGCATTCACAATGCTATTTTATATAATACTAAATAATATACTAGAAAAAATAGGACTCGCACCAGATCATGTTCTCGGACGGGAATCGAACCCGCGACCTTTGGATATCCGGTCCAATGCTCTGACCGCTGAGCTACCGAGTCACTGGTGAGAACGTCGAATTTCTTCCAGTATATCAACTCTTACGCTGCAAGCCAGCGCCATCTCACCAATGTAGAAGGAATTACCTTCGACATTCAACTGAACATCTTTCGAGATATTTTTAAACAGTTGATTAAGAGGAGAAAGCTATATAACTTTTTAAATTTTGAGATTTAAGCATTCACAATGCTATTTTATATAATACTAAATAATATACTAGAAAAAATAGGACTCGCACCAGATCATCAGTGACTCGGTAGCTCAGCGGTCAGAGCATTGGACCGGATATCCAAAGGTCGCGGGTTCGATTCCCGTCCGAGAACATGATCTGGTGCGAGTCCTATTTTTTCTAGTATATTATTTAGTATTATATAAAATAGCATTGTGAATGCTTAAATCTCAAAATTTAAAAAAAAAAAAATGTTTCATACATTTTGATATTTTCGATTTTAATTTTTGTATGAAACAGCTGATTTTTTTTTCGCGATTTCAGAGTTGGTCCCATAGTAAAAGTTGATCAGTTTGATGGTCCCTATATACCATATTTGGCATTAGGGGTATTTTTGTAACACCTTGTATAGAAGGTTGTGCTACACCGAATCTGATAAATAAACTGGGATATGGGTATAAGGGAAGAGGGTTACCAGATGGTATACTATAAAATCCTGACATTTGCCAACTCCGGCCGGAATCCTGACAGAGACCAAAAAATCCTGATATGTCAGGACAAACCCTGACGTCTGGTAACCCAGTAGGAAGGGAGATGATGAATAACAGTAGGTACAACATCATATTGCACTGATAGGTTATGGTAAATTTGCATGACTGTGGGGTGTTTCGAAATCTTTTTTTATTTATTTTTCAGAGCATAGTAATGGCTCACAGCAAAGTTGCTCCTGCTAAAATGGAGTATGGAGAGATAGAGATTCTGGAAGCCAACATTAACCGCTCGCCGACTTCTTACCTGAAGAATCCACCTGAAGAACGAGCTAAGTAGGTCTTATTTCATATTAATGTAAATGCCTAAGTGAAAACACATTTTTTTCTCAATCTTAAGTAATTAGTAGTCTTAAGACATAGAACCAAAACCAAACATCCCTTGTGAGTGAAGTCATCTTGGCTTTCTAAATTCGTGCTTAGTAGCGAAATCAAAATAATCTTTATTATGAAACTCAAATAAAGGTGTGTGTGACTGTCCACGGACCCCTGACAAATAATATTTTTACTATGGAACCAACTCTGAAATTGCGAAATATTTCCCTTTTTTGGTCATTCATCACCCTGTAGGTCTGTGCATGCTACGGACCCTTCGCGGACCACACTAAGAAACCCTGATCTATAAGGACAAGTATGCCTCCAGGTACAAACACGACGTGGACAAGACCCTCGCCCAAGTCCGTTTCCTCTCCCCCTCTGGGTCAGTGGTGGGCGTCATCAACTGGTTCGCGGTGCACCCCACCAGCATGAACAACACCAACAAACTCATCTCCTCCGACAACGTGGGGTACGCGTCCTTGCTCATGGAGAAGGCGCTTAATGGAAACAAAACGCTGCCCGGGAAGGTAAGAATTTTGTTAGGGTGGCATGTCGAGTGCCCTAAGGCGCCATCTCCACGAGATAATCGCGGCGATATTATCGTCGTGCCACGTATTTCTATACAACGTGTTACAAAAATACCCCTAATGCCGAATATGGTATATAGGGACCATCAAACTGAACAACTTATACTATGGAGCCAACTCTGAAATCGCAAAAAAAATCAGCTGTTTCATACATTTTGATATATTCGATTTTTTTTCGCGTTTTCAGAGTTGGTCCCATAGTAAAAGTTGTTCAGTTTGATGATCCCTATATACCTACCATATTCGGCATTAGGGGTATTTTTGTAACACCTTGTATACTCTCTATGAATGCGTCTTCACACGGCGATATTATCGCGGCGATGCGACGATAGCAAAAGCGCTCACTCGTCGCGATTCTCTCGCCCGTGGAGACAGCGCCTTAAAGTGAGGTAATGTTGATATCAAGTGGTTCATGAACACAGAAACTTAATTTCAGGGCAATATAGTATGTGCATTTGCGTCTACCAACCTCGGTGATGTGTCCCCCAACACGCGCGGGCCGCGCTGCGAGCACTCCCGCGCCGTCTGCGACCAGGGGGCCTTAACTTGTGCCCGCAATGAGAAGTGCTTCGCTTCTGGGCCTGGACAAGACATGTTCGACAGTACCAGGATCATCGCCACCAAGCTGTTCGAAGGAGCTATGGTGAGTGACAGACATTACAATAAATAAATTATATTTGACAACATCACATACATTGCTCCGATTCCAAAGTAACTAGCTAAAGCACTTGTGTTATGGAAATCGGAGGACAACGGTGGTATCACAAACGCCCAGACCTGAGCCAATATAGAAAAGTTCGTTTTCTAAATTGACCCAACCGGGGATCGAACCCGGGACCTCAGAGATGGCGACACTTTGAAAATCGGTGTACAAAGCCACTCGACCACGGAGGTCGTCACAATGGAATGCAGATAGTATAAATTGTAAGAGTCATTGACTCTTCTGAAACATGAATGTGCGATTCAGACGACATTGCAAAATGGACTTCGCCTAAGCACAAGTCACTGGTACTTTTATAGCAAAATAAGATTCGTCCTTTAAATTAAACCTTAAGTATATGCTATAAAAATGTATTTGATTTCCCAAAGATTCCTTGATTTGACTCTCATTGATCACAAACTCGCTACTTGTTTAATCCCCTTGTATCGGGCGTATCGCATTCGCAGCGTTTGCTGCAGCAACCGGGCGAGGACATGACCGCAGGCCCCGTGGGCATGCTGCACCAGTTCGTGGCCATGCCGCTGCAGGAGGCCTACGCCTACGACCCTGTCACAGAGACCTTCAACATGGTGAGCATAATGATATACTGTTTATAGTGGAGACATGTTCAATATTGTTTAATCGTTATTGACTGATTGATATACCTACTAATCAAAGATTTTACAATTTTAACAAGATAGTGCACTCATTTTTCTTAAATTTAAACAAGATAAAAAAAAAAGAAAAAGTGTATAATATTATAAACAGTCCATCGTGTTCAACTTTTACATTTTCGTTGGTTCAGTTTAAGGGAGGGCGGGTGAATCTACGTTGTTTCTTACTACCTGCGTCATTGTCGTTCCTCGAAAATCTTTGAAAATCCAATGAATCACAAGGAAATATGCCATCATTTACGTTAGAGTACGATAATAAATTATATTAATTTGCATATTTTTAATTTATTTATTGCGATGCATTTGATTTTTAAAGATTTTCGAGTAACGACAATGACGCAGGAAGTAAGAAACAACGTAGATTCGCCCGGGCCTTTTATGAAGAAGGAATCGCGATAATCGGATGATGTTTGTCATTCGAACAACTTTATTTTATAAAGTCACGGAGTGAAATGAACACCGTTTAAGTGGTTTGTTTTTTGGAGTAGCCTCTCACAGCCTCAACTCAGTGAAAGGAGAGCAAAATAGGAAATAAAGTTTGGCGCAACGTAGATATAAATAATTCCAGTTCTCATAAATTGAATTCCTGCTAAATGAGGTCCATAATACCTTACAGGTGTATTGGGAGGAGATAGTATGTCTCGGGTCGTGGTCCACCTGGGTGGACCACGGGCACTTTTTCTTGCCGGTGGTTCACTTAAATCAGGGATTCCCAAACTATTTCGGGCAAGTCACCCCTTTTCCAAAATGAACTGACACCTCAGACCCCCATAACAAAATATAGTAAAATTTTCTTTACAAATTCTATCAAATGTCAAGTGTAATTAATTATTATTATTATAATTATTCGTTTACGTCAATTTCGGGAATCCCTGACTTAAATGATGAGTAAATTATGCTGATCCAAAATGGTGTGTGAACACATGGTGAACTCATTAGATGAGTTTATGTTCGGTGCAGAGCGCTAAAGTGCAGGGCTGCACGCCGGCCATGGGGTACAGCTTCGCGGCCGGCACCACGGACGGGCCCGGCGCCTTCGACTTCAAGCAGGGCACCGTCACCGGCAACCCGCTCTGGAACGCCGTCCGGGACTTCCTGGCGGAACCCACGCCGGGGGATGTGGCTTGTCATAAACCTAAGCCGATTCTACTCGCCACCGGACGGGTCAGTACTGCTCGACTCGAATGCCATTGATATTATAGAGATGATGATCTGAGTACTAATATACAAATATAAGTTATTTATTGCAAACTAACTAAATAGGTGGTATATATAAAAAGAACTTAAATA
Organism: Catoptria pinella; assembly: GCA_963556745.1. Classification (NCBI taxonomy): domain Eukaryota; kingdom Metazoa; phylum Arthropoda; class Insecta; order Lepidoptera; family Crambidae; genus Catoptria; species Catoptria pinella. The sequence goes on from OY750765.1 coordinate 13,107,528, forward strand.
CTTAGTCGCCCTTTTCGGACACATCAATTTAGAGGGGCTCCCAGAATTATTATAAGTAATAAAAGTTTTTCCATTAGAATATATGATAGTACAAGGATCCAGAAACCTAGAATTTCTTTAGGTATAATAATAATTCTAATAATTCTTAGCCGATTTTTTAGTAATTCGCTATTTTTGATTGAATGTCGAACTGTTTCGTTACAATATTATTTTCAGGATAGAGTAAAAGCGAAGGATCTTAACTAAGTACTTAATTTTTTTTACTTATATTAGGTACCCCAAATTAATTAAAAAAAGAACATCCTCATGTTTTTTTTTCCCTGTTTGAAAATTTTAAATTACTTAAGATCTTAATTAGGTACTTTAACTTTTTACTTATATTAGGTACCCCAAATTAATTAAAAAAGAACATCCTCATGTTAATTTTTTTCCTGTTTGAAAATTTTATAATACTTTTGCTTCCTAATCCATTTATTTAGAAATAATGGTAGAATTAATTTCTCCATTCAGTCCTACTAGTAGAACTAAACAGTAGAACTATACGGACTACTTAAAATATACCAGATTTAACTTTCCACTATCATTTTAAAATCCAGATGAAATTCCCGTACGAATGGCAGCCCAAAGTAGTATCGTGTTCTGTCGCGCGCGTCGGCAAACTGGTGCTGGCGGCCGTGCCGGGCGAGTTCACCACCATGGCGGGCCGCAGGATGAGGAACTTGCTGGGAGCCCTCACGGGGGACAAGGTGGTGCTGGCAGGCCTCTCTAATGTGTACTCGGATTATATCACCACCTATGAGGAGTATCAGGTAAATCTGATTATTCTGTTTTGTTAATTTTTCAGAACTGTAAATAGAAATATAAAAATCTTTTTTTACTAGTGGCTCTGTTGAGCGTTGTATCTCGCGTTTCAGACATTTTTTTAAATGACTGAAATATATTTTTTGCCAAATCTCCGCCTCTACTTTATTTTTAAAACAAAATCGACTAATACTTGGCAACCCCAGATGGTAGCTAACAGTGCGTTCAGAATATTATTTTTGTAAGCTGATAAATACTCATTGATCCCCTGTTAAAGTGGTTTAATGGTGTAGTGCATCAACAGATTTATCTGCAGAAATGTTATCCAGAGTTATCTCCAGCTAGAAAAAGAAATAAACCAAAAGATAAGTGCGAATTTTATACCCACTTAATAACAACAATACGAAACTGTCAAAAAGTACCCTCGAATTGTCTAACACCCAGACTTCAAACTCAATTGACAACTTCAAATTTGAATGTGACATTTTTCCAGTGTTGCCAGGATTAAATATTTCTACCTTATTGTGGGAATTTGTCAGTGGACTTGAACTTCATAAGTAAAATGAATTGTAACGCATGCAAAAGAACTTTAAATGCAAAGGAGTCTTTAAAATGCCGCTTATGTGTGGCGAAATTCCATCATCAGTGCCTCAATATTGAGAAACAACAATTTCTTGCACTCACAAAAGATAATATAACTAACTGGGTATGTCCGTCGTGTAGTAATGTCACCCGGCGCGTGCGATCCCATGACAACACACCTGTTCGTCAAAGTAACGTGTTGCGTACTGATGATCCTTTCAACATGTCTTGTGACGTTATATCTGATCCCAGCATGAGTACATCCTCGTCTTCTCCACCAACAACCCAAACCATAGGAATTGTTGCTTCAAATGTTACGATGGATAAAATCAGTGCTCTCCTGGATGAAAAACTTAGTGCTTCCTTGACGGTGTTTATGGAAAATTTTTGAAAAGCTTTACGGGACGATGTTCGAGAGATGGTTCAGATCGAAATCGAGTCTGCTCTGAAAACAATTAAGGAAGACTTTACTGCTACTACAGATTTTATATGCGAGGAGCAGAAGACGATGCAGCTGGGTATCGAAAAAAGTACTGAAATCATAAAACAACTTGAGAACGAAAAATCCACGCTCCAGAAGGAAGTGACCAGGCTTAATAGCCGCTTGATTGGAATCGAGAAGATCTCTCGCAGCTGCAATATTGAGCTGCAAGCGGTACCAGAACGTAAGAACGAAAACACGTTAGCTCTACTAAAAAAGCTCTGCGAAGTTGTGAAGGTACCTCTAGAAGACGGACATATTAGCGCATGTCGGAGAGTGGCAAAAGTTAATGCTTCTTCTAAGAGACCGCGAAATATAGTTGTCACATTTTCTTCCCCACGGATTAGAGACTTGGTACTATCAGCAGCACACCGGTATAACAAAACTCAGACTGGCAACGGTTTGATGTCCTCCGACCTGAACATCCCAGGTGAATCGTGCAGGATCTTCGTCACTGAGCACCTGTCTCCAGAGCAAAAAACATTGCATGCGGCGGCGAGAAAAACAGCCAAAGAACAAGGGTTTAAATATGTGTGGATAAAATATGGTCAGATCTATGTACGCAAAAACGATTCAGCTGGTGCAATTCTCATTCATAATTTTGATTCTCTAGCTAAGTTGCAATAATAAAATTTGTTTCCTTTTTATTTTATTTTTATATTCGGTATTTTCTTAGCTTTGATAATGTATAGTGTTTTCTATCAAAATTTAGGAAGAGCAAAATCTAAATTAAATGATCTATACCTAAATGTTCTCAACAATAATTATGATATTATTTGTCTGACGGAAACCAACTTTGACAGTGGTGTTTACGATAGCGAATCAATGGATAATAGGTACAATGTTTTCAGAAGAGACCGTGAGAACTCATGTTCTAAAAAACAATTTGGAGGAGGCGTTCTTATTGCCACAAAAAAATGTATTAATGTTATCCGTCAGGCTTCTTGGGAAAGTGGGGTGGAGGATATCTGGCTTACGATTCTTTCCTCTAAACCTACCAAACCTTCTCTGCACATTTGTCTTTGCTACTTACCGCCTGACATATCAAACGTGGATGTTGCTGGGTTTCACAATAATAGCCAGAGGGTGATACTTAACTCGGAATACGGAGATCATTTTCTCCTCTTGGGGGACTTCAATAGCGCTAATATTACATGGGAGCAAAGTACTACATCAACTCACCTTACACCGTCAAATCCTCGAGATCGTAAAGCAACTTTGGTCATGGAAACAATGCATACATGTAATCTCGTTCAACTGAACCCAATTCCCAATAATAACAATCGGTTCCTTGACCTGGTGTTTTCAACTTTACCCGCTTCATCCGTTACAGTAAAAGTGGCTGAACCTCTTTGTCGATTGGATGCTCACCATTTAGCTTATCAAATAGACATTATTAAGGTAACATTGGACAAACCTGTGAAACCCAAATATAAAAAACGCTACAACTTTAACAAATGCGATTACGTCAAAGTACGATCTGATTTAAGTGGTGTCGACTGGGACGCGTTACTGTCGCCGGCAGATATTGACACTAGTGTCGATATTTTTTATAATAAATTAAATGAAATTATATCTCGTCATACAGCCTATACTAAACCCACTTCTTATGAGTATCCATCTTGGTATAGCCCCGCCTTGATTCGCTGTATTAAAGAAAAAATTGAGTCGCATAAACTCTACAAAATGTACGATAATCCCAGGGATTACGACGATTTTTCAGTACTCCGCAAAAGAAGTAAGCGTTTAATAGAAAAATGTTACAAATCCTATCTATCTTCGATTGAGGACTCGCTATCTGAGGATCCTAAGGCTTTCTGGCGATATGTGAACGAAAAGAAAGGCAGAGTTTCTATACCTGACACAATGACATATAACGACAAGACTTGCCATGATGGTCAGGGAATCTGCGCATTATTTTCCGAATATTTTGGCTCAGTTTATAATGCGCCTGGTAATGTAAGTGAACCAACATATTTACCGCATGCTCATAACTTTCCCTTGCACCACTTTGAGATTAGTGAACGTGATATTTGTCTTAAAATTAAGCAACTAAATGTGAGCAAGGGCTCAGGCCCAGATGAAATTCCTCCAAAATTTATAAAACTTTGCTCTGAAGAACTTTCTAGACCTTTAGCCATATTATTCAATAAGTCCATATCATCCGGCACTTTTCCTACTCGTTGGAAGGATGCTTACATTACACCTGTTTTTAAAGCTGGAGACCGAAACTCATGCACTAATTATCGCCCAATCAGTATACTCTCGTGTTTGGCTAAGCTCTTCGAATCACTTGTATATCCTTATCTTTATAATCACTTCATTAAATTTATATCGAACAGTCAACACGGATTTGTGAAAAAAAGGTCTACTTTAAGTAATTTGCTGGTGTATAAAAACTATCTTTGCAGGGTTTTTGCAACTGGGGGCCAAGTGGATGCTGTGTATCTAGATTTCAGTAAGGCCTTTGACAAAGTTAATCACTCATTGCTATGTCTTAAACTCAAACATTATGGAATTCACGGGTCTTTGTTGAGGTGGATAGAATCTTATCTGCGCAACCGGTCACAACTTGTCACAGTCAAAGGTTATTCCTCTTCTCCGATATCTGTGTCTTCAGGGGTTCCTCAGGGATCGCATCTTGGACCTCTGCTTTTCATCATCTTCGTTAGTGATTTACCTAGCCAATTATCATGCCCTGCCCTCCTTTACGCTGATGATCTTAAAATATTTACTAATGTCGAAGACACACGGCAGACCATAGCCCTACAAAAAGATCTTGAGGTTGTTTCGCAATGGTGTCATGACAATGACATGAATCTAAATGTGGATAAGTGTTGTGTTATCTCATTTACCAGAAAGAAAAACAAACTCACCCGATCATATTACATCAACCACAGTGTCTTGAAGAGAACAAATACTGTTAGGGATCTGGGTGTGATATTTGACGAACAGCTGTCCTTCCGTCCTCACTATGATCATGTCATAAAAAAGAGTCGCCGACTTTTGGGCTTTATATTGAGGACTACAAAAGAATTCAAAAAGTCACAAAGCACTCTATGTCTCTTTTACAGCTTAGTTAGAAGTGTCCTGGAATATTGCTGTCCTGTTTGGTCTCCTTATTATAAGGTTCATGTCGATAACCTGGAAAGAGTTCAGAAAAGATGCCTGAAATCCCTTTCCTACAAACATAACCTTGGTCGATCTCTCAAAGATTACAGTCAAAGGTTGTCTAAGTTCGGAGTCATTTCTTTGGAAACCCGACGTAAAAGATATGATCTTCTTTGTCTTCATAAAATACTCCATGCATCCATTGATGCACCTGATCTACTTTCATCATTGAGCATTAACACACGATACAGGTCCCGCCGTCCCAACACTTTTGAGATCCAAGTTTATAAAAACAATACGTCTTATTATAACCCTGTGGTTAGGATGTGTCGGACTTACAATGAAGTGGCGCGTAGTAGCAAGGACATCGACATATTTAACCCTAATTTCGCGCTGTATAAGAAGACTTTAACTAACCTTCTTAAAGACCAGAGATCAATCCCACCCTAATCTTATAAAACTTAATTTGAATTTGTATTTGTATTATTATATCATTGATTTGTTAAAAATAAGTTGTTCCCTACCTAACCGTTAACCTACTTTTCGTTTGATTGTGAGTATTTGTTAGTTTTTACATTAGATAATAATTAATCATGCTGTGTACACTACTTGTGGATTATTGTCTAGTCTAGCTATATCTTATTCTTGAAGTTGTCATTTTTTTTAGAGATGATAATCTGTCAGTGTACCTATTTATAAATAAATAAATAAATACCTTTCTGTTCACAAATTTCACGAAAATCGGTTGAAAAATGCCACCTGTAGAGGCGAACTGACGGACAGCTGGACAGAGGGATAGCCGGACATACAAAAATATTTTTGCCCAAGCTGAAACGAATACGCTTCGCTTGCGTCTCGCGCTTGCTCGGTCAAATATTTAAATACTTATACCATTTTCATTTCAACGCGTGGCAATCTTAAGAAGAGGACATCATTTGCATAGTTTGACGAAAAATTATAATATACAAGTTACATTAATTTGATTTTTCTTACAGGCTCAAAGATACGAAGCTGCGTCTACGATATTCGGGCCACACACGTTGGAAATCTATCTCAACAAATATAAAGAGCTCACAGAGGCTTTATTAAGTGTAAGTTTTGTAAATTATGACATTAATATGGTTTTCGTATTGAATATTACTTATTATGTAACTTAAATCGTATCGGGCCCATTATATTCCCTCGGGGAACTCTTAGTATAATTTAGTTTTAAAACATTATTCCAAGTGTATTTTTATATTATTTTCAATATTATTGTATATCAATCAAACTATAGTTTTGATAAAACATATATGTTAATTATACGTTTCATTTTGAACTTCAGCATCGGAACAATATAATTGGGTCCTTACTTGATGTTTATTTCTCATACATTTTTTTGTGATATAAAATATTTATCAGTTGCCGGATATTATATCCAATTATGACCATAGCTGTCAACTATCAGCATCATTAAAGTCTATTTATTATGTTTTCTTAGCATTAGAAAAATACCTTGAAAGTGACTCCTTTATTTGTTAGCGAAAATGATCACTTTATGTGTAACTTAGCCGAAACTTATTTTTATCGCTTAAGTGATGTTGCTTAAGTTAGCTTAATGTTCAAACATTTGTCCATAAAAGTTTTGTTAGAATAGCGTTCACGGTTGTTAAATAAATTATGAAATTGCTAGTATGGACCGCCTTTGTGGTCTAGTGGTGCGCCCACCCGTGTAAGACGCAGGGGTCCCGGGTTCGATTCCCAGGAGGGGGGTACATTTGTACTCGGTTTGGTTGGTGGTAGGGCTTATTTCAAGTCCGCCTGGTTAGCTATCACCATCTTACCTAAGTCTGACGCCATAACAGCAATGTAAAAATTGTTGTGTTCCGGCAGTTAGAGGCAAGATAGCCAGTTCCTCAGTAATGAGGATTCCGGGTGTGGTGCGCTTCCACCTTCGGCCTTATCGTCACTTAACATCAGGAGAGATGAAGGCCAAGCGCTAACCCGTTGTGAATAAAAACATTAATGGAAAATGCAATTTGTCAAAAATTCTCCATACAAAACGTCAATTTCATACCTGTGTGAACCTGGAACCCGACTTCAAGAAATCCTTTTTTTTAAAACGCATACGTTTGTACTCTGTATGTACTCGTTTGTACCAATTTTCTTTCCGGTTGTTTCTTAAGGGGTTCAGAGATACTGGGGTTTTAACATACTCAGAACCCCACTTGAAGAATTTCATAGGTAAGGATCTAATATAAAAAGAAATAACTTTGTCAAATGCTTTACCCTAGTCGGACTTTCTCCTACCTATACAAGGTGTTACAAAAATACCCCTAATGCCGAATATGGTAGATAGGGACCATCAAACTGAATAACTTTTACTATGGGACCAACTCTGAAATCGCGAAACACAAATCCGCTGTTTCATACAAAAATTAATTACGAAAATATCAAAACGTATTAAATAGCTGATTTTTTTTTTGCGATTTCAGATTTGTCCCATAGTAAAAGTTGTTCAGTTTGATGGTCCCTATCTACCATATTCGGCATTAGGGGTATTTTTGTAACACGTATAAAAAAAACAGTATTGAATCGAATGAATGTACCCAATAATGTTCGGTAGGGTTCATCCGTGGAGCCAGGGCCCGAGCCGGTGGACTTCAGCGAGCAGCTGATAACCCTGGTGCCCCCGGTGCTGTGGGACGCGGCGGCGTGGGGCCGCGAGTTCGGGGACTGCGTGCGCCAGCCGAGGGCCACCTACAGCTGGGGCGATACTGTCACGGCTGCCTTTGTAAGTATGCGAACAACTGTGTTCATGTTTCCTTGACGACTTGAGTGGTGTAGTTGCCGGTCTTCCACGTAGAGGTCCCGGATTCGATTCGAAATGATGAATTTTAATTTATGTGACGGGTCTGGGTGTAACTATGTATTATTTAAGAAGTATATCAGTTGTTTAACACTCGTATTACAAGCTTTGCTTAGTTTGGGGCTAGACGGCGCTGTGTGGAATTGTCCAAGCATTTATTTATTACTAGCGGCCCGCCCCAACTTCGCACGGGTACAATGTAGTCACTAATGTGGTGAGTGTGAAGTTATTAGACTATATACTACAGGATATCTATATATAGTGGTGGCCACATAATTAAGGACACCAGTCGATTTTCATACAAACGAAGTAACTTTTAAGCATTGCTTCTCCGCCAGGGATGGACCGAGCGGTGATCTGGTGATAGCTATCCAGGGAGTCAATGGAGGAGATCCAGATTTCTTTACACACTCAAGTGATCTGACCAGCATTTTAAGAGATGAAAGGATATGTTTAAAAATACCGCGAATATAGCATAAAAATCTTGCAACTGAAAATTCTGATGCTTACATCTCTTAGAATGCTGACCAGATCAGTTGGGTGTGTATTGCGATCTGAATCTTCTCCATTCACTCCCTGGATGGCCATCATCAGATCACAGCTAGTTCAATCCCTAGCGGAAAACCAAGACTTCAAAATTACCTCGTTTGTATGAAAATCGACATTATAACTTATCTGTGAATTTGTCGACTTCCTTAGCTAATCTCTTTTCCCTTAAGTAATCTTTTGAGGATTGTAGGATGTTTTTTTCTTACATTTTTTCCCTCACATCGTTACTTACTTTTCGTTCGACAAAAGTCAACTCTCTCAGTTTGGTGTTTATCATCTATCATCATCATCTCCCATAAGCGAGTGATATAATAGTGTGAATGTTGCAGGTGTCTGGTCACCCCCGCAACAGTATCCGTCACGGGCGCACGTACGCGGCGGTGGAGCGCCTGCAGTCCGAACGAGACGACGCCTGGACGGTCGTCGCTACGGACGCCGACTGGGAAACCAAGTATGATCACGACATCAATACGATATCTACCTATCGAGTGCCTCGAAAATAATGATCGTGACAAGATCGTCTTTTTCGGCCTCAAATGAAACTGCAGCTATCGCATCGAAGTCTTTATTCATTACATATTTTTCTTTCTACGTTTCTGAAGTTGCTAGATTTACAACTCTTTTAATTTCAGTTTATTCCTTATTAAAATATTAAAGTGCTTCTTTATTATTAACTTTGTCTTTAACATCCTTCCGTTTATCATTAAAGTCATCTATTCAAATTGAATTTGTATTATTGTTGTCTTGTGTAGTTTACCCTTACTTTCTTGTGTACCTAAATAATATTAACTCTAAAAAACTTTCTCAGGTACATTTGGAAACGCAACTCCAAGATCTTAGGCACGAGCGAGGCCGAAATCGAATGGGAGATCCCTGAAGGCACTCCCCCGGGGACCTACCGTCTTCACCACTACGGGAACTATAAATATATTCTCGGCGGCATCTACCCATATCACGGGTTCACTGACTCTTTCGAAGTCACATAATAAGTATTGTACAGAAGTTAGGTTTTAAAAAGACTGTTATTGCCATCTTAGGTTAGTTTTGAAAAGAAGAAATTGTTCCCAAATGATGTTGTAGCCAACATAAATGTTATGTACCATTGTCATTGAAAACTTTACTGATTTATTCTAGCATTTTTGATATTTAGGTACTTTGTAGGCTGCTGGCAGCTTCACTAGTAGCGACAAGAAAGTAGAAATGCTTGAAGGCATACAATAATATAGTAATCAAATAGATTATTTTTGAGTATTGTTGGATTTTAAGGTATTTTGTCTTCGTTATTGGAAGGTACATAAAATAAATTGGTAATCATTATAGAAAGTCATATACATAGGGAAAATAAAAGTACTTTTCAACGGAGCGAGAGTACAGCCCTCTACTTAAATGACCAATTGAACACTACTCTTACTATTAAAGCTTAAATATGAGTAATACACGATTAAATCATATGTCTTAAACTTATGTAAATCGCAGACTTTGATGTATTGTATAGAATTGACAAGCTTACGGCACGTAATTTTATAGTTTACAGTGGCCTTACCATGAGTTGATGCAAACTGTTCACGTTACCGTAAACTATAGTTTTCTCTCTTTCACTCGAGTTGACTGTGAGCAGTATATCCAAAAGTTTACGGTAGCGTAAACAGTTTGCATCAACTCATGGTAGGGCCACTGCTTATTTTAAAGCTATAATAGTAAGCGTAGCGTTCAAACGCATAGAATGTTGGCCATTTAAGTAAGGAAGTTCAGACTGTGATATTCGAAGGCGGAAAAAGAAGTTTCTAATTAAATGTTAAGTTCCATGATTGGCTGATATCTAATTAGGTAATAACCTAGTCTTTAAATACATTAGCCGTTTAATAAGAATCAACGGTTTTATAAGTTTTACATATAAAATGTATTAGCATCTTTAATATTTTCATTGACCCATTTGTATTGGTATAATTTATAAAATAAATCATGATGCTGTGTACCAACAATCAGCATTTTATGGTATTTTTAAAGACGGTACTAGTGACTTAGTATTCGGTAAGATAGAATAAATTAGTATTTTTGGTAGTTTTTGAATTATTACATAACATTATACCTAAGACAAAATAAATAAAAAATTTAGAAAACTAAAAATCCCGCCTGCGTCAAAAGACAAGTCAACTGAAAAGATGGAAACAAGATCAAATTAAAGACTACATAATAACATGGCTCCACTCATATCTCCACTCATATACAACGAGTTACAAAAATACCCTTAATGCCGAATATGGTATATATATAGGGACCATCAAACTGAACAACTTTAACTATGGGACCAACTCTGAAATCGCGAAAAAAAAATCAGCTGTTTCATACATTTTGATATTTTCGATTTTAATTTTTGTATGAAACAGCTGATCTTTTTTTCGTGATTTCAGAGTTGGTCCCATAGTAAAAGTTGTTCAGTTTGATGGTCCCTATATACCATATTCGGCATTAGGAGTACTTTTGTAACATGTTGTATACTCCATGTATATTTTACTCATTATATGTACTTCACTGGCGGTCTACTACCCGTAGACCGCCAGTGAAGTATTTTTTTTATTATTTATATGTGACTTCATCATCTTTAATTCTTTATTATTGTGACTAAAACTTAAAAAAAATGTCGCATCATATTTTAGAATTTAAAGAACCAACTCAAAAAATCTGGCTAACTTCGCCAATTGTTTTAACAGGACTGACTTCTAAAACAGGAGAAGGTTCTCAAGTCAACAGTATTTTTTTTTATTAAATCTTAACATGTTACATGCCTGTTAGGTTCAAAGTAACTAACTAGGTATGCTATAGTATTACTTGGGGATGCGTAGGTAAATACATTTTTATCGGTATAAAAAAAGGTAGGTTTATCTATTCTGTGGTACTGCTTAAGTCATCGGTAAAATCGCAGAACAAAGAAAAATTAGGTTAAAATGGATTATTGAGGTACCTACAGTATTCTATACGAATTTATCACAATTTTATATTACTTCGAACATAGGCAGGTACATATACATATACTTAATATTAATAAAAATAATAAAATAAAAACACTTTATCGCACTATAAAAAAATACATTACAAAAAGCAAACAATAAACATGGAGAAGTACACAAAAGGCGGCCTTATTGCTATGTGGCAATCTCTTCCAGGCAACCTTTAGTAGAGAAATATTAAGGGGAAGGGACAGGGTAACTGCGATATGTACTAACAGCATATTAATCTCTTACAAAAAATATTCTTCTCAACCTTTTTATTTGACTCAAATTGAAAAAATGTGTCATTCTGAGAAAAGAAAGTAAGTACGTTGACTATTGTTCAGTTGTTAACTTTACTTAGGTACCTACCTAAATCTTGCTCCCCTTTAAGTAGGTATAAAAGTACAGAATTTATCGCAGTGGCTGTTTATATTTATATCAATAATTAAAGGATTACGCAAAAGATATTATCTGATAACGGATTTTAATAATTATAATAATCGTAAGGACATTATGATACAATAAACACTTAACCTGGAATTATTTGGTGTTTCATTCAAATTTACATACCTATTCGTTCACATTTTTATTAGGTACAAAGTCAAAGTCAAAAATAACTTTATTCAAAATAACTTGGTAATTAAGCACTTTTGAATTCGTTTTCCCTCGAAATTGGGCTCGTACGCCACCACTATAAAGTAATGTGCACGTGCACATGCTCTGAGACGTGCACGAACAACATTCATAGCACTATTATATATATTTTGTGGCAAAACTTTCCCTTTCCTGGGACAAAATTGTAAAGAACAAAAAATTGCTACGAAAAAGATTAAGTTAGCGTGTACCTACCTAATGAAAAAATTAAAAAATATACCCGTTTGCCAGTAGTCTTACCAGTTGTACTAGTGGGAATTTTCATCCCAATAGACTTACTAGTACAACTTTTAGGTAGGAGAGGAAATTTTCACCGTAGCATCACAATATAATTAATAGTACTAAACGTGTAGCACAGAACAAAATACACAGTACATACCTACTACGTAACCAGATAAAAAATATAGGGTTACCTATACCATAAAGTTAATGTACCGGTATATTAACTTTATGGGTTACGTAGCTGTAGTAGGTAAAGTTGCTACGGTATTCGAACTCACGCTCGTATTACCTAGGCTAGGTATCTAGGGTACCTAGGCAGTTTCGATTTACTTAATTTGGTTAAACGAAACAAAATGAACATCATGCGATTACCCTTGCCACCCTCTGTGTTTAGTACTATTATATATTCTGTGCCTCTGCTCTCTATTCGAATTACCAGCTTTCTATTCGCTTGAACGCTAACGCTAACTTTTAGCTTAAAAATAAGCAATAGATAGACTATTAAATTAAATATCACTAGCTTATACATCAATAATATTGATTTGCATATTATAAAAATAGTTCGTTTCCCCAGTGGTCGGTCTCGGCCTATCGGTTTTGTCACCATTTTACGGACAGCAAACTGTGTTAAATAGTTTCATGGATAATTATGTTATCTAAAATTTAACGAAAGAGATAAAAAGGATTAAGTATTGACTTTTATCAAATCATTGATTGATCGTGGAATAACAAATAATTACGATTCTTCGTTAATAGGCCGCGGCGACGATGGTTAATTAGCTTTAGTGGAATAAATCCACTGTGTAAATAAAAAAAGTAAGAGTGAACTTCTTAAACCTGTGTGTGTGGTGTGTGTTTTAAATATTTTTTTTTTGTTTTAAATCATCAAGTTTGGACTGGACATTAGTTATATACTTACCTACCTATATGTAAGTAGGTACAAAAAAATAATAATTTTAATTCTCTTATGAGGTACCTCGCATAGACAGACGACCTTTACTAAACTAACCAACCCAACCACTTTACTAAGTAAAGAATTAAGTAGTACTTCCCATTTCTATACAACTATTGAGTTCATGGATTGGATCAAGGCAGTAAACAAGCACAATACCTAGTTGTTGTGACAAAGTTCTAAACTTCTGAGGAAGATTGTATAGCTTTAAATAATGAAAAGTATGGGTACATGAAGCCCACGACACAGAATATACAAGGAGTTACAAAAATACCCCTAATGCCGAATATGGTATATAGGGACCATCAAACTGAACAACTTTTACTATGGGACCAACTCTGAAATCGCGAAAAAAAAGTCAGCTGTTTCAAACAAAAATTAAAATCGAAAATATCAAAATGTATGAAACAGCTGATTTTTTTTCACGATTTGAGAGTTGGATCCATAGTAAAAGTTGTTCAGTTTGATGGTCCCTATATACCATATTCGGCATTAGGGGTAGGGGTAGGGGTTTTTCTCTCAATAAGCGGTAGTTAAGTGTACCTACTTACCTACCTTTAAAACATTATTTCAGAAATCATGGCGGTCTCACTGACAGGCAAAATAGTCATAACCATAGTAGTGTTGGGTGTGTTGGCCGGTATGTCCACCCTCATATACTTCATCGTGACGGGGACTGATGAGGAGGCCCTGCTGGGGCCATCCACCACGGCGGCCCCGATAGAGGGGGAGGGTGGCCGGTACAGCGTGGGAGTGGGGATCGCGGATATGACTGGGCCTTGTGTGGAGATTACGTTTGTAAGTGCTGTTTTTTTAAACTGAATCCAGGCAATGACTTTTAGGGCTGGCTTACATTATCTTAGCTTTAGTAGAGAGTAGAGGTAATACATTAAATGGCATGTTCGTTGATTTTAAAAGAACGTCAAACACAGCAGTCAATGTACGTCTCTCTTTAGGTACTAACAGTTAAGATAATGTAAACCAGCTCTTATAATGTATACCTTACCATAGCCTATGGAATTTTAGCTATTCGACAGCTAATAATTCGCAAGTTGCCAACAGTCGTAAACAATGTCGACAGATGGGGTACGCGGAGCTCAGTCAGACTGGACGAGGCATCCACACGCGACAGTTCTCCAGAGCGTTCATTTTCAACAGTGGAGACTCCAGGGTGGTGCTGGTCACCACAGATGTGCAGGCCGTGGGCATCGCGCTGAGGAGACAGGTAATGAACAATATGTTTTTATATTATGATAAAATATCTGGCAGCCATAAATATGCAAAGTACAAGTTGAAAGTCTGAAAATATTTCTTCCGGCAGGTTAGGTACTTCTACGGATTCAAATTAATAATGTAATGAATAATTTAATATCATTGAACAAAGGTAGGTAGGTACATTTCATTTTTATCAGACTTTAAATTATTAGTGAAGTATTAGCTGGTAAAACTCTAATTACATCGCTTCTATTTAAATAGAATTATGGAATGGGCCGAGTGCTAACTCTTAAAAACAGAAATTTCTTAAACGAATTCATATTGATAACATGATTTTTAGAAATAAATAAATATTTGACAACATCACTAAGATTGTTCCGATTCCAAAGAAGTAGCTAAAGCACTTGTGTTATGGAAATCAGAGACAATGTGGTATCATAAACACCCAGACCTGATAGAAAAGTTCGATTTCTAAATTGACTTAGCCGGGGTTCGAAGCCGGGACTTCAGAGAGTGCGACACCTTGAAAACCGGTGTACGAGCCACTCGACCACGGAGTTCGTCAGTGTCAGGTATTCTGATAATGTTACTGCAACCTCTTAGGTGGTGACCAACCTCCAAGAGCGATACGGCGACATGTACAACCTCCGCAACGTGATCATCACGGGCACACACACCCACAGCGGCCCGGGCGGGCACCTGGTCGAGTTCATCCTGGACATCAGCATACGAGGCTTCTCCAGCGAGACCTTCGACGCCTACGCTGAAGGCATCACTAGGGTGAGTTGGCATCGGTGAATCCAGTAATCTATCCTTCAAATTGAATTCAGTCATCTATCCTTGAATTTTAGTTTCTTTTACCTGAACCGAAGTAGACCACTATGTCTTATTGAGGATAAGCAATCGGGGACGTTCATTAGTACAACATAGCTTTAATTCATAATGATCAGGCAAACTTTCTTAAAATTATTGTCAGAGTATAGTGCGCGCCCATGACAACATGGTGCCAGCTCGCCTGTTCTACAGCAAGACCAAAGTCCAGAACGCGCATAAGAACAGGTCTCCATACTCCTATGAATACAACCCTGAAGAAGAGAAAGCAAGGTATGTAAATAAAATTATTATTATTCATTATTATTAATATTAAAAAATATCTACTGAGGTTTTTGAATGATTATTTTGAAAACCGAATTGACTAGCTGTTCATGATGGACACGTCACGTAAGCCACATTTTTGGAATTTATAGTTTTAACACAGCTTGAGTGATTTCTCTCTGTGTGAGATACATAATTTTAATTTTATTTATTTATTAAGAAACAAACGGTCGTACACATTTATAAAACAAAAATCTCAAATTGCAGAATATAAAAGGTTATTGTGTTAGTATTGTATTTAACCGATATATTATGAATTAATTGTCAAAACATGAAAAACATAACGTTTCAAATAACTACTAATTTATCTAATAGATAATAATCACCTCCCGCTAGATAGCCCCCCCAAAAAATTTTATAACAGAATCCGGAATCTACGTTATCTTGGCGCTATGGTTTAATTAAGTGATAAAAAGTATACAAACTTTATGATTATTTTATGGATGACTGACAGTCTTTTGAATTACAGCAGGCTGATTATCTTATCATAACGGCAGGAGGCTTCCCCCCACGACAATTCCTAAAGGTCCTTTGGAAAGGCCTTCGTTAGCAATGATCATTTTCAGCTTTAGGACCATTTGTGCAAATAAGTCATACAAATTGCTTTGGAATGAATACCATTGGAATCAAAAGATTTCGTTTTTCATTCAAACGCATCTCTAATCTAATATTTTAACATTATATACATCCAACACCCTTTCCTTCCCAGGTACGAGAGCAACACCGACGATGACCTAACCCAGGTGCGCATCGTCCGTGAGGATGGCAGCCTGCACGGAGTCCTCAACTGGTTCGCCGTCCACACCACCAGCATGAACATGACCAACCGGCTCATCTCCTCAGACAACCTCGGGTACGCTGCAATCTCTTTGGAGAAGAAACTCAACCCTGGTTCACTGCCTGGGAAAGTAAGAATGTTTGGATTAATCGTTCTATCTATTCGTACCATACGCAACTAGTTAAACATTTTTTATGTAGATGACATGTTGCTTTCTTTCAGGGTGGCACAGTAGCCGGTTTCTTCTCATCTAACCTAGGCGACGTGTCCCCTAACATTCGCGGCGCTCGCTGCGAGTTCAGCGGTGCAGAATGCGACAACCAGTTCCTGCTGTGTGGCGCTGGGGAGAGGTGCTACTCGCTGGGGCCTGGTGATGACATGTTTGAGAGCACCAGGATAATAGGACACGCGGTATATGAAGGCGCTCTGGTAAGTATTGAGTATACTGGTGATTTAGTATCTTTTCATAGAAGTTTGCAAGTTCATGAAAATCAATGATGATTGATATTGTTCTCTGATCTCGAGTTATTTCTCCCGTCTAAGAAACTCAAAAGTGGAGGCTATCTATACTAAGTAGTTTTATTTAAGAGAGATAAAGGTTTTTGTATTATACAGAGAGTACAATACAACAACCTCTTTCTCTCCTTTCTTACTATTCTAAAGAGTTGTATTGAATTACCACATGACGTGTCTGTAAATAATTTATTCAAATCATCTGATCGTCCCAGGAAGCGCTAGACTCGCCGGGCGAGGAGCTGACGGGAGGTATCGCCGTGGTGCACCAATTCGTAGACATGCCCACTGCGACCGCGTCCCGGTACGACCCTGTCACCAGGGAGTTCCAGGGTGTAAGTATGTGAAACCGGTTACCGCGTTTTTTTTCGTTTATACCCTTTGATATAACGTCCAAATGAGGTTCCTTTTTCGAAAAATTAGTTTTGACTATGTTCGTGTGATTTACAGGATCAACAAGTGAACGGCTGTGTGCCTGCTTTAGGTTATAGTTTTGCCTCCGGGACCATAGATGGTGCCAACACTCTCAACATTACTCAGGTAAATCATCAAACAACCAAGTAATCGTCTACATCGTTAGTTACCTAGTTTAATAAGTGATGATGACGAGGATGCACTACACATGCACAAGATTAAAACAACGCAGACTAATAGCACACTAAATTTATATCCTGTACAGGGAACAATCTCAAATAATCCGTTGCTGGATACCATCAGCGGCGTCGTAGCTCGACCAACGGAAGAAGATCGAGAATGTCATGCGCCTAAGCCCATTCTCTTGATGACTGGTCGGGTAAGTTTAATTAGACCTATGCTATTTCCTTTTTTAGATAGTTCTTCATGTCAGCAGAACAACTACTTGGCATAGGTCTCCACTACACGATCTCCATGATGATCAGCTTTGATATTTTTTATAATCATAGAATAATGATTGAGGAGCTAGATGGTGCAGGGTTGGCGCATTTGCCTTGCGATTGCGGAAGTTGTGCAACTTTCGTAACACCGAGTAAGCGATTTGTATAAATCAGACTTTGAGAGAGGCTAACAAAATTTGTGTGCATATCTAGTCATGTCATGTGATGGTTCCTAAATAGACATCCATCTCCTTATGTACTTAGTCGTTTCACTATCGAATAGCTGATATTAATTAATTCTTGCTGAATAAAGAGTCTGTGATAGGTTTTCATTTTCATTTTGAACGGCAGGCGAATGTCCCTTTGCCCTGGCACCCTCGCATCATCTCCGTGTCGCTGATCTGGCTGGGTGACTTCGCCATTGTGGGAGTGCCGGGAGAGCCCACCACCATGGCGGGCCGCCGCATGCGCGCCGTGGTCGGCGACGTCATGGAGCGACGGGGGTACGAGCCTAAAGTGGTCGTGTCGGGGCTCACCAACGAATACATACACTATGTCTCCACCTTTGAGGAGTATCAGGTGAGGGTTGACTTGTGATGACGATACTTTTTGTTTTTTTGAAGTATTTGTGGTGTACTTTAGCCTAGAAGTATCATAGCACTAAATCCGATACCGAATTTAGAAAAGTAAGGACTTTAAATGGGTTTACTTACTGAAAATCTCAAACAGATTGTTCAATTTATGACCATTGAAAGGAACTCCGCTTGGATAATTAAATTTAAATAGTATTAGTTTTCTCAAGCAATTTAAAAAGTGTGTGAAACTCCATAATGACACCGTTTATGATTGATAGGTGCAAAGGTACGAAGCGGCTTCGACAATCTACGGGCCACACACTTTGGACGTATTCTTGAACAAGTTCGCTGAATTCACCAACGTTGCTATTGAGGTGATTAAGACATTAGATTTAGAATTTGAGGTATAACACTGATTAGTAGCTCCTTCATCTTCAACTCGCTGAAAGACTTCATATTATGTATTCTGTGCTGAATATTTGTAACTATTACACCCGTTTGCACAAAAATAAGAATCGCCGTCTTTTCCTAACTACAACTAGACCAACATAAATAGGCGCATGAAAGCTGCATGACAGCTAAGTTAATGACACCGTTTTAATTCGGTCAAGTTGTAGTTAGGAAAAGAGTTAGGCGATTCTTAAGCTTAGTGCAAACGGGCATTAGTCAATTTCGGATATCTAGTGTTGTATTTGTAGCTATTATAAAGCTTCTTTATCAAAATATAATTCAATCATTTGAGACTCGTATCAAGAGCGGGATAAATCAACTAACCCAAAGACTCTGTAGAGAAATCGGCGGAACATCAGTGATTTTCTGAACTACTGAACCATTTTTAGGGTGGAACCGTACCCCCAGGGACGACTCCCGACGACAACCGGTACCGTACGATCTCCGTGATCCTGCCGGTGGTGCTGGACAGCTCGCCGCGAGGGAGCGCCTTCGGGCGGCCCCTGCGGCAACCGCCGCCAGTAGTGGCGCGGGGGGACACAGTCACAGTCACTTTCGTGAGTAATATGTAGATTAAGGGGCTGACATGAGCCAACTAGCGCCGCGAATCGATTTTATTTATTCTAAATAAGCCCAATTTCTTAAAAAAGGAATCGTCAAGGTTTTGTGAATGACGTCTAACGTTTATTGAATAACGTTATAACATTACAAAATGTTGCATGCATAGTTTAAAAACGAGTTTGAACCAACAGTGGCCACTTTTAACAAAATCGCGTTTTAAAACTGTTTGAATGCCTTTTCAAACTGTGTAAAGTTATTCAATAAATATTAGACGTTATTAACAAATCCTTGACTGATTCCTTTTTTAAGAAATTGGGTTTATTTAGAATAAATAAAATAAAATCGACAGTTGGCTCATGTCAGCCCCTTAAGCTTAATATCTTAGCTACCTACTGGAAATATGTGTTCGTTCTTTAATTTTTACCTTCCCCAGGTGGGTGCAAATCCCCGCAACAATTTGAAGCAAGAATCTAGTCACGTGGTTGTGCAGAGATTGGAAATGGGCAATTGGACAGTCATCGCCACCGATGCTGATTGGGAGACAAAGTAAGTTGTCTTTGTCACTATAGTTATGTCACTAGCACTGCGATCAGTGGCGGATTTACAAATTTTCAAGGTATAGGCTGTAAAGCTTTTGCCGCCCTTGCCTCCACAATTGTCAAATTGTCATGTTAAATTTGTAAATTTTTGTCAATTTTTGTTATCCTATCACGAAAAATCTACTAGCTGTTTTACTCTAGAATATGGAAGATTGCTAAATGGATTCACGGAACGTACAATGACAAATGATAAGTGAGAAGGGAAAGTCGTCGGCAAAATTTGTTGCAGACTTCTATCTGTAAAACATCAGAAAACAGAATACAGAAAACCGTCGTCCAGAAATCTTTTTGATTTCTGGTAGAAAAAAAAAAAAATCGGTCCCCAAATTTGCCGCCCCAAAAATCTGCCGCCCTAGGCTCAAGCCTACTCAGCCTGCTGGTAAATCCGCCACTGACTGCGATACCGACACGTTCCTACATAACATTTACATATCTGTGACCTACACTGGCACTGGCACTGTCACTGAAGGGTCTGCAAAAACATTTAAACATCGAAGAATTTAATATAAAATAATCTATGATAAATAATATTAGAAAAAATCGACTCACCCGTAGCACCTCAGACGGGACTCGAACCCGCACCCTTGGGATTCCGGCCCAATGCACTGACCAATTATGCTACCGAGTCGCTAGTGGGAGCGGTGAAATTTTCTAGTATGTACTTTTAACTTCTTCGCTGCAAGGAAATACCCCCACATTTATTTAATTTATATTTATCATAATATAAAAATAGAATTATGAATGCGAAAAATCTAAATTTAATAAAATAATCTAGTTCAAAAGTGGTCGGGATTTTTTCCTCATGCGAAACCTTTTTACTAATTTTTCGTTCAGGTTCACATGGGAGCGGTTGTCCACCGTGCTGGGCACGAGCCAGGTGACGTTCGAATGGACGGTACCGGACGACGCCATCCTCACGGAGTACCGCGTGGTGTACAGCGGCACCGCGCGCCGCCCCATCAACCGCCTGCAGGACTTCACGGGCACCACCGACACCTTCACCATCGAGGCCCCCAGCATATCAAAATAGATTGCTTTTAATTAAATGTTCAGTTTTTATTTATCCAACTTAGGAGTGAATTTGACCTCAATGAACGATTTTTAATGAGATAATGTCCTTATTCTGCTTTTATGTTATGACAATTTCTTCTCCTGTTCCTGACTTCCTGTCAAAAACCTCATGGTGGCAGTTATCAAGCCAAATTGGTTTCAAGTGTTCTTTCTACTCGAGAGGAAAGAACAATAACGACTTCTCATAGATAAAAATCTCATAAAATATCGATGCCTATCGAAAATTTGGGAAAAAGTTACATAAGGCTTTTAAGCAGGTACCTACTCAAAAAATATCAACATCGAATTTATGTCAATATTTTGAAAAAAAATAATAATTTGGCAAGTAAGTAATACCTATAATTTATTTAAGTAAAGTATCGATAATAAGAGTAATAATAATAATAATAAATTTATTTTCATAAAAAAACGTTTACATAATCTTACAAACCAAGTAGGGACACTAAAAATATGGTTTGACAAAATTTAGATATAATATGTAGATACATAGATTATGCTGTTGTCCTTACTAGAACATTAAAATGACCTGTATGAAGGACATTCAGACTAATAAACAAAAGGGACTAATAAGTAGTTGGAGAGAGACAAAAGTAAGTTTTGTTTTTTGTTACTGGCGTTACTACATAAGAACTAAGTACTCTTAGAAACAACAGTTACAAGAATGTCTTTTTCAAAGGAAATGTGAATCGGATTGAGTTGAAAGAAATTGTTGTTGAATTTAAATAGACCTTAACCCGTAGCTCGGTCACACAGCCAGAGTTGACAGATGCCAATACGTTCAGCGACCCGTAAGGAGCGATGTTCTTCTAAAATTATACGGATAACATTGCCACTTATAAAGTGACATTGCATTGCGTTGCACCGAATTCACAAAGATGAAGCAATCGATTGTTTCCTGAGTGGTTACACTCTCGAAATTAGTGATTTGGTTGATAGACTAACCACATGCTTAATACCTTGTGATAGTTGTGATGACAAAGAATAAGAAAGTCAGTTTTTTTCATAGTAATAAACTTCCTAGTTTGGACGACAACGTACGACTACTTAATTAAAAAAAACTACTCAGTGGTTTTACTAAACTCAAACTTGACGATCGATGTTTACTTTTGTATAGTTAGATTGCCATTGATAATCGGCAAATGTTTATTGTAACAGTAGTCAAGTTCCTTAACTAAAATGATAATACTTATGTTAAGTTGTCTCAGTGTTATGTAACGAGCGATACCTAGAAGACAGAGTAAGTTTAACCACAACTTTATCTCTTGAATAAACAATCGTAACTAGAATACTAATGGTTAGGGACTGAGCTAAACAGTTGTTGTTACTTATTAATCAAATCAAACATACAAACTATGCAATAATGTACCTACTTATAACGACATCACAATTATGTACTTAAAACTATAGAAACGAAGTTTTTATTTTGGTGGGTAAACTGAAGTCCTAGGCGAGCGACAATGCGTATACGACCGATACGATGCAATGCAATGCTAAAGACTAGCATTCCATCGCAATGCAACGTAGGTACTTAAGCATGTTGGAAATAAAATATGCAATCTCTGCGCCATTAAGTACTTTGCTTGGCAAAAACCTTAGGTTCGTTGATCAAAAATATAAGGAACACCAAACAAAAGCGTGTGACTTCTTTTAAGAAAATAAACTGCTTGGATTCTTAATCTATGCGATAACACCTTTTAGCGTAAATGTCAAGCTCTTTTTTCATCTCGGATCGCTAGAACATTTACCTATGCACAATATTTAACGTAACCTTATCAGTCGTCCACGTACGATGAAGAAGAGGTCATAAACTCTGTACGATAAGGTATCATAAACCCCTCTTGATAAATCATTGTTTGTGGCAAGATCATAAAATTCGGCCACAAGTGCTTCATTTAGCTGGAAATGTTAATTAAAGTGTAGATAGAAAAGGTGCAGTGAAGTGTTTATTTATCTGAAAGTGGTACGATCATTTGCACCGAACCGGTTTTAAGTCGGTTAAGGTGAGTGTTAAGTTCAAGGTTGCACCACAAGAACAAAATATTGCATTGCATTGCGACATTGCTAATACTAAATTTAATTAGTGATTACAAACTTAATTCGGACGACGTTCTACACAGTACTACAGTGCATCTAAGAATCAACTAAAATAAGCACCAAAAAAGACTTCAAGACAGAGTCGGCACATAAAAGGATTCACTTTCCACGACCTACCTACTTGTTAGGGTTCCGTACCCAAAGGGTAAAACGGGAACCCTATTACTAAGACTGTCTGTCTGTCCGTCTGTCACTACGCTGTATCCCATGAACCGTGATAGTTGAAATTTTCAAAGATGATGTATTTCTGTTGCCGCTTTAAAAACAAATACTAAAAAACAGAATAAAATAAATAGGTATTAAAGGGGGCTCCCATACAACAAACGTGATTTTTTTGCTCGATATTGACAACGGCAACAGGTAGACGCTTGAAAAATTCACAGAATATTTAGTTATATATTCACTATAAAAATAAATAATTAAATTAAAATAAAACAAATATTTAATGGGTGCTTCCATACAACAAACGTGATTTTTACGGAACCCTTCGTGCGCGAGTCCGACTCGCACTTGGCCAGTTTTTTCTGCACCTACAGAAAAATTGAACACCGACTGCCGGTTATGGTACCTATACCAACGCATTTCAGGTTTTATTGCAGATGGCAGTCGCAAAGCCGGTGACCAACAAGTTGATAAACTCGCCGGAATCATGCGTGGACGACAACTTGCGGGGCCTCGTGGCAGCTAATCCACTGCTGCACCTGCACCCCAACCACAGGGTCGTCACCGTCCGTCCTAAGGTGATTATGGGTAATCGATTAAGGCGATTAGTGCCCTCACAGTGGCGCCCTCATTATATTAAATTTATTGCTCGCCAAGTATAATGTATCGAAAATTCAAACGTCCAGATTGAAGCTAAGGTTTTATAGTTTATTTACAAACAATAACCTCAGTAAAATATAGTTCGTTGTAGTTGTAGTAGGCAAATGTGCCAAAAGTGACCACTTATTGCTCTTTTGCCTACTACTACTACAACAAACTATATTTTACTGAGGGGTTAATTATGATGAAGGCGCCACTGTGAGGGCACTAATCGTCTTAAGACGCCGGCGATCAGTGAGCTTCCCATACAAACGTAATACCAAAATTATTTGTAATTTGAGCATAATTAACTCTCCTTGTGATGTTATTCGGATTAAGACAGTATTTGTCTAGGTTTTCATTTAATAAAACATCCAAAATACCTACATACTAACCCAGTTCAAAATAAATCCCAATTATTTTTTTTCATACAAAACTGTAAGTCGCATTAATTTTTATTTGGTTGAGTATTTTGGATTTTTTTGTTTAATAGAAACCTAGAGAAATACTGTCAATCCGAATAACATCACAAGAAGAGTTAATTATGTTCAAATTGCAAATCATTTAGGTATTACGTTTGTATGGGAAGCTCACTGTTCGTCGGCTTCTTAAGATAGCAAAATCGGCATCAGTAAATTATTGGAATCTTTATTATTAAAATTGATTCGAATCGAAGTAATTCCCTACGGGGCGCGGCGTTACTGTTTGTGATAATAGATAAGTTATGCTAGCTCTCGTATATAATACTTTGAAACTCGTTTCCATTTCCAGAAAGACAATGGAAAAGTCGCAATTATCGGAGGAGGGGGCTCTGGACACGAACCCTTTGCAGCAGGTTGGTGTTATTTCAGGGTCAGTCATGGGATGATATGATACTTTATCTGGGATATATTTTAAGTCGGTCCACATTTTACTTTTGCTTTAGAGGTGTCGAAAGCGTCAGCTATAAAGCAGTTAAGGTTTTATGAACTTCACTTTTTTATAATACTAAATAATATACCGCTGAGCTACCGAGTCACTCGGTAGCTCAGCGGTCAGAGCATTGGACCGGATATCCAAAGGTCGCGGGTTCGATTCCCGTCCGAGAACATGATCTGGTGCGAATCCTATTTTTTCAAGTATATTATTTAGTATTATATAAAAATAGCATTGCGAATGCTTAAATCTCAAAATTTCAAATAGTTCACTTTTTTTCAGGTTTCGTGGGTAAAGGCATGTTGGATGGTGCTGTCGCTGGGGGCATATTCGCTTCACCGCCAACGGGAAATGTCTTATACGCCATCACACACTTGTTTAAATATAACTCAGGTATATGCGTAATAATAGTATTCAATCTCCAAAAAATATGAATTCCCTATTTGTTCCTTCTACAAATTCCCTTTTAAAAATTTCTTTTCAATTTATTACAGGAGGAGTTCTGGTTCTAATCGGAAACTATACTGGAGATAGGCTCAATTTCGGTAAAGCTATCGAAAAGGCAAAAATAGCTGGAGCTAAGGTAAGATGCGATAGTCGTCGTAAGAAAACTACAAGGTTGATATTTTTTAGCCCATCAAAAAGTAGATATATTGGCTAATTTGCTAAGTCATTTAAATTCTCACGTGACTCGTTATTAGTGTAAGTACTACTCAGAACAAAACTAATTAAAACAGGTTGAAGGCGTTATAGTGGGCGAAGATGTTGCTTCCAGCCAAAGCAAAACGGGAGGCAGAGGCATGTGTGCAGAAGTTTATTTGTACAAGGTAAATCTCTCTATCCTCTTCAAACAAAACTTTATTGTATAAGGTAATAAAATAAGCACGTTGATAAGTCAACATGACTTTCGTCCTTATAATATAGCTCCTTAAACAAACATCCTAAGAACGCATAGTCTGCACCCTAGCGCTGCCATTGGACAAAAACATAGTGCTTAAATAAACACCAAATTGTGAATTATCTCTCTGTAGTGCACTTCAAAGCTTTTTTTCGCAAAAATACTCTATTAAACTAAACCACAGGCTAGAAAATATTGTGTCAGTGATAAAAAGTACCACAAAGGACCGATCATATTTATCATCATCTAGGTAGACAGTCTTCTTCTATTAGCACCAAAGTTATAATTTCGGTCGTACGATTCCATCAGTCTACGACAAATAAACATATCATTAAATATAAATGACGAAAAAAATTGGGTATTGTCGAAAAATCCAGTCTGCAAGACATTATTTAGAGTTGTCTTTTGATCACCTTTCTATTAAATCTGCCTTCTTTCCTTTTAATTCCCCTTTTAACCCTTCCACATTTCCAGCTAAATTAAACAAATTAAAAAAAAAAACAAATGTCATAATTTGTAAACAAGATACCATTGCCGAGAGCGCCATCTATAAAAGTTTTGAGTGATACACCATATTGCACAGGTAAACAAAATAATACTAACTTAGTTGTAACTATTCTCAGATGTGTGGGGCGCTGACAGCCCAAGGTGCAAGCTTGGAGCAGGTGCGCAACCTAGCGGTGGAATCCAGCAAATACATGGCGACCCTCGGCGTCTGCCTCAGTCCCTGCTCTTTACCAGGTAAAGCATCTCAGGAAGGTATTTACTTAAGTACTTATTCCTAATGTTTGTTTAACACAAAAATATTACCTAATCCTAAGTGCGAGCCCGCACTGATATAGAACAATACGAGTTCTAGAAATAGCATTTATTTGCGTACCTAAGTGGCTATGTCACCAAAATATGGCATTGACCAGAGAGTTCATTCCGACAGGGCAACCCCCCTTGTTCGAGATCTCCCACGGCATGATGGAGCTGGGCGCTGGCGTGCACGGGGAGGCGGGCATCGCCAAAGTCAAGCTCGGCACTGCGCAGGAAGTGGTTTCCCTCATACTTGGGAAGGTGAGATTTTAAAATTGCACCAAAGGAGAACCGGCACTCGCCATAGGAAAAATGCTTAACTTGTATACGTTTGGTTTGGTATACAACTTTAGCATAAAAGGCCGGGTCTCCTTTAGCACCCACCAATGACAGTGGGTCCGCGTGATGAGTTTAATGGCCTATTCTTCCTTCCTATGTGATTTAAATGAATGGTTGATATTTTTTTGTTTAGATAGTAGAACATCTCAAGCTGCACGCGGGTCACAGAGTAACAGCGATGGTTAACAATCTGGGAGGCACTTCGATATTAGAGATGAACATTATCAGCAAGGAGATCAAGGAATACCTAGGTAAGTTGTTCATATTTTAGTCTCTGGTGTCAATTCAATGAAGGAAAAAGGTTAATAACTAATTCAAGTGTTCTCAAGACTAACCTCTTACGTCGTACCACTATCCTATCCTATGTCTATATATTATAAGCGCCTCCGAAGCGCTTCTCTTTCTGTCGCGTAGCTCTGTCTCAACCGACACATGACATCCCTCGTGCGCTGGCTCAATTGCGTCAGCCGCGAGCAGTAAGCTAATATAAAAGTTTAAGTGCGGAGTGAGACCCCCTGCCTTGGACATGATTTAAGAATGTAAAAAAAAACAATTTCAGAAAGCAGAGCAATCATCGTTGAACGCATATTCTCTGGACACATGAAGTCTTCACTGGAGATGCACGGGTTCCAGATCTGCCTCCTACACCTGGTGCCCGGGCACGGGGGCGGCTGGCTGCGACTCCTGGACGCGCCCACCACAGCCCCCGGGTGGCCTGGCGGAGTTGCGTCTGTTCGCATGGACGGAGGGATTGGTGATGATGATATGTCACTGCAAATTAGTGTTAGGAAGGTGGGGCATAGTATCTGTTCTAAAACTAAAATAATACTTATAATTTCTCAATCAGTGGCTGTGGCTCATGTTGTTATCGAGAATCTTTAGTTTGCTGTGACGCTGAATCACATTAATACTGAAATGGGAATATGATCTTCCAGTAATACATATTAATGACTGCTAAAAAACCCCTGCTTGGTGAACTAAAACTTGTAGGTCACTCCCGGATTTAATATCACGACAGCTACTTTACTGTAGGAACTTGTGTTGCTAGGACGCTTCTGGTCCTTCACTGTCAAGTTCAGAACAAATCTTGATGCGCAACAGCTTGAAGGCTGCATCAGAAGTTCTAGTGCAGAACGAGGCGCTACTGAACAAGCTGGACTCCGGCTGCGGCGACGGAGACTGCGGGAACACGCTCAAGAATTTTGCTTTAGGTAAGCCATAGGAAAATATTCCGGTTACATACCTACTTAATATGTTTACTTTTGAAGGCCCTGCTACCCGCAGAAGTCTATCAGCACTGCATTGGTAAGAGTTGAGGCAGGAACCCTCACATACAAGCATTTTTATTAAAATCAGCCTTTTCCGGATAGTCAATAGTCAACAGTCAAAATTTCTTTATTCCAATAAACTTAATAATTAAGCACTTTTGAATCGTATATATTTTCCTACCACCCGTTCCAGATATGATATTTTCGGACAGCTGCCAGGCATCTCAAGTAGTTTTGTAAATTGTGTTTTCTGCAGCCATTCTAGAGTACCTCAAGACAGCTTCGATGGAATACCCGTCGAACGTCCTGTGGGAGCTGTCGGAGTTAGCGGAGACGGACATGGGCGGCACGTCGGGCGGCATCTACAGCCTGGGCCTGTCTGCCGCCTCGCAGGCATTCGCCAGGTACCCACTTAAATTCCGAGACAGTTGAGGGCGACTTCTTATTCCATATTTCAGAAGGCAACATCAACATTTTGTTCTTATCTTAGTAGGGAATAAGGTTCCAAAATCCTTCGGAGGTAGGGAAAAGACAGTAGACGACCTCTGCCGAGGTCTTCTTCACTTTTCTTTTTAGAAGACTATTTAAATAAATCCATTATGTTACTTT
This sequence comes from Catoptria pinella, assembly GCA_963556745.1. Lineage (NCBI taxonomy): Eukaryota > Metazoa > Arthropoda > Insecta > Lepidoptera > Crambidae > Catoptria > Catoptria pinella. The sequence goes on from OY750765.1 coordinate 13,136,214, forward strand.
AAGGTTTCAGCGTTTTCTTGGGAAATAGAAGTAGGTATGTATGGAATTGGAAAGCTAGAGTTAAACTCTTGAAAGGTTGAATAAACTCGGAACATTATCGTTCTAGTGCGAAAACAAACGACGTAGCGTCATGGCTGTTGGCGTGGGACTGCGCCATGCGGGCCATCTCCAAGTACGGGGGCGCCGAGCCCGGAGACAGGACTATGGTGAGAATGAGCCTAGCATTATTACATTTGCAGTATTAGCGGTATTGTGTAATATCATTATATACTTATCGTCGGCTGCATTTTTTTCAGTTGGACACCCTGCATGTGGCGGCGGTGACGTTCAAACAGAACTTGTCATTAGATGTGAGGAGTCTACTCCAGAAGGCGGGAGAAGCGGCGCAGAGAGGCGCGGCTTCCACCGCGTCTATGGCCGCAAGGTATACTTTTTATATTAGAGGACATTGTCAGGGAGTTTCACTCCCAACTTAAACTTTTATATTAGCCTACTGCTGGCTGATTTAGTCGAGCCAGCGTACGAGGGATGTCATGTGTCGGTTGAAACAGAGCTACGCGACAGAAAGAAAAGTTCTTCGGAGGCGCTTATAATAATAGGCACGCAGCGCTGTGCTATTTGAAATTGCACTTTATTGCCGTGCAGCGAGAGTAGCTTATTTGATTGTCCTCGTGCAGATGTGCTTCTGTACGTTTAGTACTATTATATATTCTGTGACATTGTTGCGGAACATGTATTAATTTTTAACCTTATTTTCATCGCATTTAAATTTAAAATTGATAATTATCAATATGAATGAATGATTAATAGCGCCAAATTGGCGCTAGTGTAGATGTAATTTTGTTGTTTACTATTATAGCTATTATAAACCATTTTTTTAAATAAAATTTAAGAAATAATCGGGAAAATAACCCATATGCACGTACAAAGGTCACTACAGCAGCGCCACCAAGCGGGATAAATTTTCTGACATCCCGCCATTACTATAAGTTTTTAATAACTTTACTGCAGTGGAAACTATGACTTAGATTTGAGTAAAATCAAAGACGAGAACGTGTGGCACTTTTGCTTTGTAAATTAAGTTATTTTGGTGTTAGGAATAAGTATTATGCCGTATTGTTTTGACGTCATTTACATCAGATGTTTGTTTTAACCCAAAATGTTAAACTCCGCTATTAAGTGACGTCACAGTTTCACGGTCTATTATCGATAGTATACACCCGGTCCAGAGTTGGAGAGGCTGGTTATCTGTCATACAGGTCTCCTAGCGCAGAAACCAGTCACTTACGTAGATAATTAAATGTTGTCAGCAACTTATTTTAAGACTTTCCTTTATAAATCTGTGCATTATATCTATGTGAGAGAACTAATAAAGATTTTTTGTATTTGTATTTTGTATTGACCCCCCAGGGCAGGCAGAGCATCGTACGTGTCGAGCGCGTACACGACGGGCGAGGACGCGGGCGCGCGCGCCGCCGCCACCTGGCTGCACGCTATTTTCGACACTATTTCTAACGAGTTATAGTTCATTTTACAACGAATACAACATTTAAAGTACACTCAAAGTCAGGTATCATACCTTTGTAATACTTATGCGTCAACATTGGTACACACGACAGCACGTCAGGTTATACAGTTAAACTACGAAAATAGCCTTTATTACGTAGGGCATAAAGACGGTCTCAAAGTCTGAGGTGCCGTCGTGTGTACTAATTGTGTTTTAAAGAATATGAAACTTAGAAGTTCTGATTAAAGAAGGTACAGAGTTTCTAAGAAGTTTAACCTATATCACAGAGTTAATATAATACTGACGTACAGAATGGATGTAGTTTCAGGATAATGTCTTGCAATCCTACGATTGTGGGCAGTTATAAATAAATATCATAAATTTCAACAATGAAAAGTTTATTTATCACAATGTCAACATCTAAATTCTCTATGTTAAAATATATAATAAGTTACCCTACACACAAACGTCGATGTTCACAACTGATGCTAACAATTAATTATTTTTTACATTAAAATACAATTTGTATAGTTAAATATTCCAAAAGAATCGAACTCTATCAATCGAATTTCGAATTAAAGATAAATGAGATAATGTTTAAAATTGATCGAGAACTGTTGTATTATGTTATTTGACATCAATTTATTATACAGGGTGTTTGGTAATACCCTTATTAAGCCGAATATGGTTAGATTAGGTACCAAGCATGCAACCTCATATAATTATTATAAACCTTGAAAACAACCTCACCTCACGGCTGAGAATTTTTATTTTTAAGGAAACTGAAAACGGTCCTAGACACAGATAGACTATTGTTTTCGATGATTAATCCCATTAATGGGCAAAAACAAAACTCAATTTTGGTTTAGGGTTGCCACTATGTATTTTTCATAAAAAGGATCAAAATTTTTTTGAATAGGAAGGAACCATTCCCAAATTACTAACTTTTTAGACAATCGCTTTAAATAAGTTCAACAATGGTTAAACAATAACGTTTATATTAAATTGCATATTATAATACATCAATATAATCACTAAGTACGAAATAAAATAAACTACTTACATTTACAAAAACAAGAATATAAACTAAAAAATCCCTTTTTTTATTTACATTGGAAGACGCCTGTTATTTCAATGAGATCTTTAACCTATGTTGTAAAAATCTATAATATATTTTAAAAAATCCAACTGGCATTTTAAAGTGTGTTTAGAATAATCTACTAAGAAAATTTAAAGGCTTAAATCGGTCAGGGGCCGTACCGGCTAACACATCAAACTTCGAAAAGTCTGCCGGGCTTCAAATTAAAACAGATAAAGCGAGCCCCAATCGGGCCAAAATGGCGAACCCCAATTCATGATGTCACAACAAACAACATCGATATCTTCTAAATAACATCGGCGAATAGTACAATACTAAACTCCTTACTTCGATTTATCTGCTTTAAGCTCGGCAGACCCGCCGAAGTTCGAAAAGTTAGCCGGTAGGGCCCCAGGTTCGTCTGTAAAATGTAAATCTATGTTTTAAAAGAGGTTTCTTTGATATTTTTTCTCTGTCATAAAAGTTAACGAATCGTGTTTCTGCAACTGACAAAATGAAGTCAATGAAATAAATAATCAGGTTATTAAATATCAATGTCATATGTTTTGTAATTGATGAGAAAATTCGAGATCCCTGCCACCAAAATGTCCGATGCGTCCTCTTAAGAGGCTGACATGAGCCAACTGTCGCCGCCAGTTGATTTTATTTTATTTATTCTAAATAAGCTCAATTTCTTAAAAAGGAATCAGTCAAGGTTTCGTTAATAACATCTAATATTTATTGAATAACTTTGCACAGTTTGAAAAGGCATTCAAACAGTTTTAAAACGCGATTTCGTTAAAAGTGTCCACTGTTGGTTCAAACCCGTTTTTAAACTATTGCACGCATTTTGTAATGTTGTAACGTTATTCAATAAACGTTAGACGTCATTCACAAGACCTTGACTGATTCCTTTTTTAAGAAATTGGGCTTATTTAGAATAAATAAAATAAAATCGATTGGCGGCGCTAGTTGGCTCATGTCAGCCCCTTAACCTAATTGTGGATAAATTACGAAAAATGCGCAAAGTTTTGTTTACAAACATTCTTTCCCTAAGTAGTGTATGTAAGCTGCAAGCAAGCGTACAATGACGAATACGCGTCTATGAAGCTACGCCGCCGTGGACAGCAGGCCTTATATGTTTATTTATTTTTAGTTTCGGTTATTTAATAATAATAATATCATAAGTAAAAAAAATATTGTATTGCATTCGAATGTCGACATGTCAGGCACATTGGTTTATTTTGATAACTAGGCGGCTATTGTATTTGTAACCAAAAATATTACAGCAAGATCATTGCAATAAGTAAACTCGTTAAATAAACAATAAAATAACATTAAAATCCAGGGAACTCACACCAATCACTTAGTTAAAAAAAACTACCTACCATTTTTTACCATACTAAATAATGAATACATACGACACATTAAGAATATACTAGGATTCGAACGCGAGACCTTTGATGTAGCAGGCCGTAAAAACTGGTGATTGGCGCATAGAATTGACCAATAAGGATCCATAATTACCTCGCAAGTGTTGCAACGTGCATTTAATTTAATTGTCTTAATTTAAGTGCCAATATCATAAATCCTATAAACAGGGTTACTTATTAAAATGAAGTTACTATAGTTACCTTTATACGGCGATATCAGATAGAAACATCGAGGTTGGCTACCATCACTTAAAAGTCCCATTCAGTAGTCTTTTCTATATCCATTTCTGACATTTTCTGTTGGAGAAGTAGCGCTGACATATCGTCTGAAAAAAAAATATTACATGTTTTAATGTTACAGTACATTTTAAATAAAGTGAGTCCCATGTTTCTACCCTGAGGGAGTCCGTGTTTAAAACAGAATAAAAGTTACAAAAAATGTTTTTAAGGATAACAGTTTAAGAATTTAACTGTTATCCTAACTATCCCACTAATATTATAAATGTGAAAGTTTGCACCTTAGTTTTTTGTCAATCGCGCAAAAAAGGCTGAATGGATTTGGATGGGCAAGAGCACACACACAGGTTTACAACTTGGATTAAAACATTACTTTTATACTGATCAAAACTGCCCTAGGAACTGAACGACCACGCGGACGGAGTTGCTTGCGGGCGGAAGTTAAATAGAACTATGGCTCAGTAGAGCTGTAGACCTCGCGTATGTGAATTGTTGAACATTTTTCGAAATGGATGAAATATTATTTTCTTCATACCTCCGCCATTTTGATAAATTTCGAAAAACTAAATATATAATTATAGAACCTGCTCATAAAATTTCACGAGAATAGGGAATTACACCTTTTTTTGAAAACATGTTTATATTATTCCTGAGGTCGTAATAAACCAGCACAATTTTTATTTCAATTTTATAAAACCAAGAAATACCTTAAAAAATATTTTTTATTTATGATTTTGAATTATTGCGCAGAAACGCAAGCCGCCATGCTGTTTAGGCCCGTGACGTCACTCCGTCAGGCGTCAGGAAACAATCAAGAGTGGTTACAATGTCTTTTTACAAAAGTAACGAAAGTTTTTAAAATAATGAGTTGTAATGTTTTATCATTGGTGTCTTGTGCCTGATTGCAGTAAAACAAGTGTAAAATCTCCACTAAAATAGTGGGTTCAAGTGCCAAGTGACATCAAAATGAGAAAAACTTGGTTGAAACGTAAGAAGAGATCCAAAGAAATCCAAAAAACAAACAAAAAAATATCCTGTTCACCTGATGGTCTCGTGAATTTTGTGTCTACTGGATATGCAAGAAGGATAAGCGATGTGAACATAACCTAACACTTGCATTTTTTGATTCAAAATCAATCATGTGTTTTGAAGGATTAATACTTACACAGGCAACTTTGAGTTTATATAAAAGGTATTATTATATTATAATATATATGACAAAATATATATGACAACATTATATTATTTGATATATAATAAATAAATATATCAAATAATAAGTATAGTTTTTTTTATTTCCATGGTGCACTCACTGTATAAAGATGATGTTGGTCCATCACAGCCGAGTTGATTTGAAGAATGGGTCAACTTGGCCACCATAAAAATGTTAAGGATATAATAATGTTCATTTCAATGTCATGTGCATGTGGAAAATATGTGAATACATATGCACTATACATAGGGTAGGGTAGGAGAATAGTCAAAGTCAAAGTACAAAAAACTATTCAAATAAACTTAGTAATTAAGCGCTTCTGAATCATCTATATTTTCCACCCATTCCAGAGTTTTATAACTGACAAGAAGAACAGGTGCAAGAAACTTATCAGCTGTAACAGAATTAAGTTACAATATTTACAAACTTAAATATTATATCATGATCTGCTATTGTTAATCTGGCTGTCATCAGTCAAGTTTATGGTCACTCGGTTATGTCCTGTCTCTTTAACTTAAATTGGAAATTTGATTATATGAATAAGAGAAATAAACACTTAACTAATTGAAATATATCTTTATTACTTTACAACAGTTACCAAATACAATACAACAGATTATAAACAACAAAGTAGGTACTTATATTTGCAAGCTATGTGTTACATTTTTTCCATGCATTTTGGTCTTTCAGATAATTGTCTACTTTATAATAACCGTCATGAGCGTCTTTTTAACATGATTTTTAAATTCATGCAAAGGTAGATCAATCACTTGTTGTGGAACTATACTAATCAAGGTTATGCGTTTCCCCATAAATTAACCTTTTGCATCGCACACTGCTGTCTGCAACCATCTCCTTAGATTTTCTTTTAGAAATTTCTTTTGCACACAAAATGTTTATCGATGAGCCAACCTTAGCCAGATTCGATTTCTTCCATTAAAACTCAACCGAAGTACACGACGACAGGGCTTCGGTTCGGCGGTGTACATCGTAACACCATGCTTGCAGCCACCTTCTGACGAGGGACAATCGTAGCACTTAACACTACTCACAGTCTCTTCCTGTTCATTCACATTATGTGTCAATCAGTACATAGGGCTTGGAACGCACTTTATGTTCCAGGCATACCGTACACTACAACGCACGTGTTTTGAACCCGTTTGAGCTGCACATAGCCTATTGCGTCGTCAGATTCCCTTCCGGACCTGATAACAAAATAAAATAAAAATAGGTTATGTTGGATTGTAATAGTAAACAAACACAGGGTATTATCGTGTTGTGTATTACTTAATGTTGGAAAAAACTTGATATGATAGGTACTTACATTGCTGTTTTAACATTTCTCCACAAAACCGTCTTCCATGATGCGATTTTAGTAAAATAAAGCATAAAAGTGATAATCACATAAAATTATAAAATAACACAGTACGATGAGTACGAAATCCTGTTTGCTTACTGTCGGGCTGACGTCACGTCGGAATCCAATATGGCGAATGGCGTTTTGAACATTTGAAGAATAGATTAAAAAAGTCGATTTTTTAAATTGAATTATAAAATGGATATTGCATTTTTATTAATAAATATCGACGTTTCTCATTCACTTTTTATGAAATCTATCATAAACATGCATTTTTATATTGTTTCTTACATGGTGTAAAATACCCTATTGGTTAAGAAATGCGAAAGCATTTTTGCCCAAGCTGAAATGGAGACGCGTTGCGTTCGCTCGGTCAAAAATCTCTGTACAAGCCACTATACTAGGTGTTACAAAAATACCCCTAATACCGAATAGGGACCATCAAACTGAACAACTTTTACTATGGGGCCAACTCTGAAATCGCGAAAGAAAAATCAGCTGTTTCATACATTTTGATATTTACGATTTTAATTTTTGTATGAAACAGCTGATTTTTTTTCGCGATTTCAGAGTTGGTCCCATAGTAAAAGTTGATCAGTTTGATGGTCCCTATATACCATATTCGGCATTAGGGGTATTTTTGTAACACCTTGTATAAGTGTTAATTGATACTAAACTCAAAGCAATCGTGTCACAGTTTTTTTTTTCATCATACTCACTAGGGTCTGGTTTGATCGGCTTGACGCGGCCAATAAGGCCCGGCAAGTAGTCAGTCTTGCGGATTTGCTTTAAGAACGCGTGGTTCAGGAGTTGGGTTGCGGACGGCCGCTTCTCCGGGTCCCTGGATACATACAATACAGTTAAGGTCGCTGTATATGTAACGAAAAAAACGCCGGACGGGACGGGGACGTGCTGTGCGCCATACACTTCCAACCGTCCCATCCACGACCCGTGCCCGTCCCGTCGCGCACGTTATGTATGTTACATTGTTTTTATATGCAACGATGTCAAGAAATCGCCCCGTGTCTGTCCCGTCCGGCGTTATTCCCGTATATAGCGACCTAATAACCCCTATTTAGTCAAAGATGAGCTAGAAGAAGCAAAACAAAAAAGAGACTACGTTAGTTATTCATCATTTTTTTTATATTTTTTTTTTCTGTATTTTTTAGAGTAGGGCTATTTTATTTTGTCAAATAAAGGCAAAGGCTTAACTTATGCAGTCAACCTACGTAGCATGACCACCACAACACGATATGTTATTATGATTTATCGATATTTGACTGTCAAAATGCAATGGCTGACAGTTAAGTATGTACCTACTTGTCGATAACTCGTTATTCATGTTTCGTCGGTCGTGCTATAAGGGTGCAAGTTTTACCATAAGCAGGGGGTCTCACTCGGCGCTTAAACTTTTATATTAGCCTACTGCTCGCGCGCGGCTGACTCAGTCGAACCAGCTTACGAGGGATGTCATGTGTCGGTTGAGATTTACAGTAACATAATATTACACCATGTAGAGGAAAGACAAGATTTTTTTTTATAACAAAATAAATAAATATGGATAAACTACCTTAGCAGTGCCATCTCGCTGAGGTGATGGAAGGAGTCGGTCAGTTTCCTGGCGGCGTACGCGGAGCGCAGGCGCGCCACGTCCGCGCTGTCGCCCACGCCGCTGTCCGTGTTGTACATGCCTGGAAACCACAGCTCTTAAGCTCTATCCCACTGCTGAACATAATATGATTAATGCCTACACAAAATTTAAGAAAACAAACGTGAATCTATGTTTCTCGTTGAATAGTGTTAGAATTATGCCATTAAGCTTGCGCATAATGGGGCTGTTCTCCAATGAATAAAATACTATTCCTTAGCCCCACTCAAACTCGACAAATAGAAGACTCACTCTTCATTTCTCCATCATCGAGGCAAGGGTCCGGGAATGTAGAACAGTCTAACAGTTGCGGCCGACTCCCGCGCACCTTCTCGGTGAACATGAGTGTAGTGGGAACTTCCGCGAAGGGCACCGCGCCGTTAGCCAGCTCGCAGCACAGAACGCCTAGCGAGTAGATGTCCGAGCGTTCGTCGTAGCCTTTAAGGTTCTGCGCGACAAATAATATCAGATAAAAACTATGAAGCTGGGTATTCCTTATCATCTACACACAATGCCGCCGGCACTACAGCGGCAATGCCGCCGGGCAAGCCGCGGTGCTTCCGGAAGCTTTTAGCTTGACAGACGTGTCGCTCGACAAAAGCCGGTAAATTTCACAACACTGATATAAAAAAAAACGCATCTAAACATCGTGCGATGTATGCGTGTGTGTTTGTGTGCAGTTAAAATACTGTGTACTTACTTATATGTGAGCTTATTTGAATAAAGAATTTTTCAATTTCAATTTCAATTAAAAGAAAGTTTTGAGTAATAACTTTTGTGGACAAGGAATATCATAAAGCTAAGCATTTTTTTATCAGCCTATTTGTTTGGGAGCTTAAACAATGCCATAGACAGACACACAGGTACCCATGTTATGTTAACACTCTTTTTTTCGCGTCGGGAGTTAAAAAGGACATTGATCATTGCAGGAACTTTGCGTACTACTGCTCCTCAAAAAAGAACAATGACCATTTCCCGTACAAGCGTTGACCTGTCAATTAGCTTTTTTAATCTAGTCTCATATCTAGAGATGGACATAATTATGTTGTATGCCATCAGCTTTTCCACAGACCTGTTCAAGCAGTTCACAGTTGAGCCACATGAGGTTGGCATTGTCGTGGTCGGCGGCGGTAGGCGGGGCAGTTTCGCACGTTTCTCGCCCACAGCCAGCAGTGCCGCTGAAATATCTAGTTCTAGATGGACATATGTTTTATTTCATCGGCTTTTCCACCAACCTGTTCAAGCAGTTCAGGGCTGAGCCACATGAGGTTTGCATTGTCGTGATCAGGCGGCGGCAGGCGGTGTAGTTTTGCTCGTTTCCCGCGTACCGCCAGCCGCGCCGCGCTGCGAAGCCCTGACAGACGGGAGAGGCCATCTGCACCCACTAACACGTGGCTGGCTCGGACACTTCTGTACATTAATAAATAGTAACGACTTTAAGAAAAAGATACTTTTCAAGGCTATTTATATTCTACAGAATTGTAAATTGTTATGTTGATTGCTAGATAAGTTTTATTGCTTGAAAGGCTGGTAAAGTTAACAACAACCTAATGTTTGCTACAAATTAATCAATTTTTTCACTAGTGTTGTAACACCAAAGCAAAGGATAGTGAACTTTTTTAAAGTGAATTTTCTGTTACGGACAAGATTGTTGGAATACTACAGACTACGACTAACAGAAAATTAGATGAATATATAAAACTAAATATGATAAAGATGCAGATTGCGAAGTGATTGATAATTCAATTGTAGCTGCTTATAAGAAAATAAGGTAACCTGTGAATAAACAGTTGCTTGTGTAAATATTGAAGTGCCAACAACACATCTCTCAATATTATGGCACATGCCAGTTCAGGCAGTCCTTCGTGGAAGTAATGGTCAAGGATGTCTCGGCATGAACCAAATGTCATCAATGGTGAGACCACATACAACTCTCGACCGTGTACAAATGAAGTCAGATATGGCAGGATATTTTGATGCTGTAATTCTTTTCTTGTCATAATATCTTGCTGAAAGAATGTATAAAAAGAGTTATCATTTTAATAAAATAAAGTTATAATACTACCTAATAGTAGGTAAGTACCTAATAAAAATAAATAGTAATGTGGAAATAAAATCATTAGTCATTTAAAAAAGTAAAGTACAATAGCCATTCATGATTGTATTAGGTAATAGTTTTTGGGTTGCAAGTTTTCCTTTATTAATATTACTCATTATGTACTCAACATTATTTGGTCAGTATTCCAGTTATCACCATTGATTGCTCTTGCTTTACAAAAAGACCTTGTATCAGAACAAAGAAATAGTCAAAACAAGATAAAAGTTTACCTGAATCAAGGTGGCTTTCTCCTTAGTTTTATCAACAAAATACCTCTTGAGAGCAACATTCTGATTGCTTGGTTTGTACAATGCTGAATATACTACAGCTATACCGCCACAGCACTCGGTTATAATAGAAGTCAATTGATAATCATTAATATCTGGGTTGAACATTGCTGATAATCCAAATAACACCAGAATATAAATCTTAGTTCCTACTTTACTACTGAATGGACATAATGGCAGTGTATTATTTGTTCCAAAAATAGCCCTCTTCTTGTGAAGAAATACTAGATTAATAACAAGATGAAGAAAATAACAAACAAAATTGGGTGGTTTTTATATACTATACACAAACTTGTTTGATTGACAGACAATTGATAAAGAAATGTCAATGTCAAAGTCAGTTCATTGACTTTTTACCTTTAAGGATTTTAGGCGAAGAAAGCCGTATTTGAATGCCATCTAAACCCATTTCCCCTCTTTTTGATACCGGTTTGTCAACTGGATTATTAGTAGTAACAACATTTTCGAGAAAAAAGAAACAACATTCCAAATGACTTTTTTTATCGTGTTTATTTATTTTTAAAAGTTATTAAACCAACTTCATATTTCAAGTAGGCTACACTTCCTTTTGACAGTGTTAAGGTTCTTCCATTCCATACAAACGCAGCTAAACATGGCGTGGCGGCTTAGCTTTTATCATTAATTATTAAACGTATAAATAAGTTTATGGCTTTTATGTAAAAAAATTTAACATTAAACAGCGTCACAATATGGCGGACATGGCAAAGTTTAATCATGCTCTAAGGGCAAAGCCAAGCCTGACGTCACGAATGCTTTGTATTTTTGTAGGTATTGCAGTTAAGGGCACATCAATTAGTTTCCTTATTCAGTGATATTACATAACAAACACATACCTACATAAAAGATACGCGCAAAAAACATAACAGTCAGTTTACAGTCGGATAAAAAGTTTCATACTGTTCTGTACGATGGTACTACTAAAACATTGATTTCTTGACAAAAACGGATAGTTTTCGCAAAACGGGATATTTACTGTTTTTCTTTTTTGGTAAGTTTTTATTTGTGCGAAAAAGAAGCATCAATGTTTCATCCTGAAAGCGATTGCGATAAATTTTGAAATTAGACAATAGAAAGGCCAGCGGCGGTATCAGCTAAAAACATTGAAGTTCATGTTAACTGTGTTTTGACAGATGTATGTGATACATTGCTATTTTTCTTTGTTAAGTAGTTATTTGTGCCAAGACGAAGTAGCAATGTATCACATACATCTGTCAAAACACAGTTAACATGAACTTCAATGTTTTTAGATAGAGCCCCAGCGGCGGTATCAGCTAAAAACATTGAAGTTCATGTTAACTGTGTTTTGACAGATGTATGTGATACATTGCTATTTTTCTTTGTTAAGTTGTTATTTGTGCCAAGACGAAGTAGCAATGTATCACATACATCTGTCAAAACACAGTTAACATGAACTTCAATGTTTTTAGCTGATAGAGCCCCAGATGGTTTTACTTAAAGAACGCATAGCAGGGTGGTGAGTTATAAATACTCCACTCACTGTTTGTTAATTAAATTTGAGTAAAAAAATAGGTGATTTCTGGGAAGGTACGGTGCTTTAGTTTTGATAGACCTTCATAATTAATTTGTAGTAATCCTTGATTTTTTGGTTTAATCAGTAAGGTATTTGTGTTAGTAGGTATAATTTTTTAAGCTGGAAAAACTGATTGTTAAATTTTTGTAACATTAACAAGGATTTACACTACTTATTAGAAATGGAAAAGGACTTATGTGATCTATTCTCTTGCCTTATTAGAAATTAAATTTCAATAGTGGAATACGGAAATGCCTTCTAAGACTGTCTTTTCCAAAAAATTCAGCTATTCAGCGGAATGCAAAAATGTACAGTCTATCTATTCAATAAAACTCGTAATTCCTATATATATACAGACGGCGACCGCATCTCGAATACGCTTTATACGATGTACTCACTGCTATATAAAACCGGAGAGAGAGCCAAATTCTAAATATAAAGGTGTCCGAAAACAGCCGAACGCCGCCGAAAACGCCGCCCGCCTCAGTCTGCCGCCAACTGCCGCTTCGTCATTTCAAAAACCATCGGAAAACTCGCGGTATCGGGACGTTCATTGGTAAGGACCACCAAAAACCAAACGCCCTATTTGGAAAAACGGAACGCGCCGTGAAAGTGAATTTGGAATTTTTCAAATTTCGAATACGTGCATAAGTGACAGTGTGTGGTGTGTACGCGCTGCTGTCCGTTACCGGTAAAGTATTTTTTTTTAATGCTTTTTGGCTTTATTTAATTTGTGTCCTATCACTTTTTGGTTGCGATTAATTAGGTAGTTGGTTGCAAGCACGTGCTGGAGGCGGGTATTGAGTTTCAATATGTCCGCCTGCCGTTCCAGAATTATTTCCCCGTCACCCCGCTTTGCTCGCTAGAGCTATTTTTTTTAATTTCCTTCATAATCCGTTATGGTGCCGGTGTTTTCTTAACCTCAATGTTGTGATCGCATTTGAAGGAAAAGTTCGAATAGTTTTGTGGAATCTTTTTGGTCATTTTATAGGTAATGCATTAAATAATCAAAGCTGGGTGGTTACTTGGTCAGTATTTTCCGCATTGCGTCAGAGCTTGTACCTAGTAATATCTAGATGGTTTTAGTGTAGTCTAGACATTGCGGAAGCTGGGTTGGTGACTGGTGTATTGATTTTATATCTCGCACTTCCTAAACTCCCTTCATTCTCAGGAAGTATAAAGAATTTTATGCTTTATTAACTTTAAAAAAAAATACTATTTTTGGCTTTTGTTATTGTTTGTAATTATGTTTGGCTTTGCTTGATTGTTGGTAAATAGGTGACTTTAAAACCTGTGATGTAAATAATGAAATATTTCAATGCTTCGATAATTCAAAGAGCATCCGTCTGTTTACCGATATTTTCCTTCCTTCCTCGAATTATATCTTATTTATACTGAAATTGGGTCATAATAATTAAATTAGGTAGTTTAGTACCTGCTTTAGTGGCAATAGGTAGATAATTTACTTACGAGAATTACGAGATGTCCTATTTACGAATGTGAAATTTTGGTAGAATTTACTTTAAGGTTTAAATGACTTTGTCAGAGTCTTAAATAGGCGAACTTGCATTCCGTATAATTAATTATTAAAGGAAATGAGATCTTTGATCTCAAATTCAATAACATCCTGTTTAAACTTTTGAATTCAACATTTTAATTTACACCACATGTTTGTCAAGGCTATGTAAAATCTTGTAATCTAGATGTAGTGGAATTGAAATAAAAAAAAAAATTTCTCTCATTAAAAAAGTTAACCAACTGAATCTCGTGAGACGAGTTAGTGAATACCTAGCTCTAGCTCACCTTGGGTACGTCAGTACTATTCTAATTTTGTGCTTTGGGGCCTAAAACAAATCAATCATGATGCGTAGGTAATAAATGTATGGGATTGACTAAAGGCATATCACCTGATTTAGGCGTACCGAATTTGAGATTGGTAGAAAAGTGTCAATCCGTTGAAATTCGTTTGCTACGAAGAGTCGTTCGCCAAATCTAGCAAAGTGGCGGTTTTGTCAAGCAATAACGCACCTAAACGAATCGTTTTTACGTCTCTTAAGCGAACGCCAAAGCCTTGACGTTAACGAAACTATGTACTTATTGATTTGGTAGACTTTGATGCAATGTTCGTAGATTTGTTTGGTTACAAAAGAAGGTCACACATAACTATGTGTGCTGAACTCAGTGCATTAAGAATTCTTGCAACAACTTACTACAAAGTTACATTTTCTTGAATATGACGGTCACAGATTATTCTTTAAGTACCTAGGTACATACTTAGAAAAACTAAGTAAATGTGAAAGTCTCTTCATGCACCATATTGATAAAAATCTCTACTAAAATAAAAAAATATGGTTTGGAATTGAATTTAGAAACGATGCATGATTTCATTTTTATGGTTCCGTATCCAAAGGGTAAAACGAACGAAGGGTAAACGGAACCCTATTACTAAGACTTCGCTCATCGTTAACTTCCAGCTCCTACTCTAAAAATGTAGCCGAGTGTTATTATTAGCTTTTGCAGTAGGTATCATTTTTTATCAAATAAATTGATGTTTGGATTTTTTTTACGATACCCATTTATCAAATGAGTATGATCCAGTAAGTAGGTCGCCGTAGCATGAGGATCTCGCGTTTCCGTGGAACTTGAGTTATTTGCGTTGTGCATTCTTCCGGTTGGCATAAACGTTGCTGAGGCAATTTTTCAGGCTGTAAAGAAGTTCTGGTATTACCGGTTGATCACGCAACAACGACGATAATATTGGGTTTACTTGCAAATTGGGCCGGTATTTGAAACGAGATTACTTTTCATAATGCTAAACGTTTATTAAAATGATTTAGTGGGATCGCTATTATGATATCGCATTAAACATAATTATACCCAAGCAATATTGGGATTTTGTCACAAATTGTTTGTTTTAGTTCCTCTTCGGAAGAAGATTATCAAATTGTATTAAATACCAAATACAATCAAAACTGTTCAGTGTAAGTTGCCTGAAACACACAACACTACAATTTTCAACCAAAAATGGCGTAGGCCGAGCAGCAAATCAAAAACTGTCTGGCAACGGAGTAAAAATATTCGGTGTAAGGTTTGAAGAGTATGTTTTATTTACATTTTATCTTAGATTTTTTATAAATAACGTTGAAATTGAGCAACTTCTTTTGATGAATTTAACTCTACATAACACTGAATATATTCTTTGCTTACGTACACTGAGTTGCGACAATATATTTGAAAAACCGGCAAAGTGCGTGTCGGGCCACGCGCAGTGTAGGTTTCCGTAGCCCATTCCAAATTACAGATTTCTAGTACAAAGAGTCTATGAGCTAGGCTGGAAACGGACAGACGGACATGGCGAAACTATAAGAGTTCCTTGTGGACTACGGAACCCTAAAAAGACTTTTGTTTAAAGAAAACCCCTCTCGAGCTCGGCAAGCAAGCAAGCAGTGGGACAATCCAATGCTAATTAACTGCCTTTAGTACATATTAAGAACGTATAAATTCTAGAGATTGTAGCGCGAAAGTTTAGCTAGTTATAAAGCTTTTCTATTATTGCAAAAAAAGTTTCTTCCTCAACTAACTTTCATAAAAGTGTTCAGGTGTGAAATTAATTCCTCACAGAGACTGACGTGCGTTATTTTCGGCGGGAAACTGAAGGTTCGCTGGTCCGTCAGTCCGCAAGGTCCGCGTAGCGTCCTGCGCTGGCGACTGTCCAAATAGAAACTGTTGCGGTTACTGCTTTGGAAGCGATGGAGCTTTCAAATAGGTCTTAGACTTTTAAATCGTATTTTTTTAAACACTTCAAATTACAACAATGTTTTCTTATATTTAACGTGCTACATAAATCTATTTAGGTTTTACCACTTCATTAAGTGCATGATAATAAATAATAAATATTTTACAACATCACATAGGTACATTGCTCCGATCCAAAGTAAGTAGCTAAAGCACTTGTGTTATGGAAATCAGAGACAACGGTGGTATCACAAACACCCAGACCTGAGCCAATATAGAAAAGTTCGTTTTCATAAATTGACCCAACCGGGGATCGATCCCGGGACCTCAGAGATGGCGACACCTTGAAAACCGGTTTACAAAGCCACTCGACCACGGAGGTCGTAATATGTAAAAAAGATCGATATTTTTCATTTATCTTAAGTTCCAGCCTATTATTAGTAATGGGCATTAAAATAAATATTCGACATCTACATCCGCTCTCTCAACTCTAAATCGATATTCCAAAGTATATATATAGTTTATGTTATGAAAATACTCAAGAAGTTTTAATTTATATGCTAATAAGAACTTAAACTTCTTGGAAATACTCGTACGAAACCAAATCATTCTACTGTCGCATTTCTCAACCGATTCTCGTAAAATTTTGTGAGAAGCTTCGATAATTATAGAGTTTTTTGTCGATTCAGTTGCATGAAATTTTTCGAAAAAATAAACTTTTCAGCTATTCTAAAAATGTTCAAAAATGTCACAAACGAGTGGTCTACAGCTTACAAAGCCACTAGTCAGAGATGTGTTAGAGAATTTTTTTCTAGACTGTGTTTGTCAAATACATATCAGACTGCAACGATCGCGATCTAAAATAGATATTCTCTGTCGGATCTTGATGCCATCGACCGATTTAGATCCACAAAAAACTCCATAATGCACGTACATTTTGATTCATGAGATGTTTCAAAGTTAAGAATAAACTACGGGGCAACAATTTTGACGATTAAAAGCATTTCTGTATTTGTTTTTTTATCTGACTTCATTACTTTGCGCTCGAGTGCTACGGACACATGGGAAGAAAAATAAAAAAAACATTATGCTATGCTATAAAATATGGGTATAAAATAACTATACCCAAATTTCATAATTAAATTAATTCAAAATTCAGGTGTGTTGAAATATGAAAATTCAAAATACTTATAATAATACCAAAAACCATGTTTTGGTTGTTCTGTTTAGAAACAAACTTTCCTATGATTAATATCACCGTCTGTCCCTAGTTTTCGTAGAAGTTGCTTCAAGATTAATCGAAAATTCTCCGCAAGATTTAACGGTTATGAAAAATTAAATGAAGCTGAAAATTGCATAACAAGAATCTCATTTTCACAACGATGTGACAACACTGACTGTTGACGTATAAACTGAACTGTACAAAAAGTTTCGATAAACATTGTAGTTTTCATAAAGGCTGCTTCTTGTTGGATTAGCGCAAAAGAAGCAATGTATGTTATAATTAGCATTAAAACGTTATTTTGTAGTAATTCTGGCAATGCGGTTGGCGTTGACATTTGGAAGTATTTAAATCTCATTGTATCACTGTATGCAGTTGCATTGCAGCTAATTACGAGCAATTTGACACTTGAAATAAAACATTAAAATTATTGAGATTAAGTAGGTATTAAAAGTACGTTTGTAATTTGTTTTAATGTTTCTAAAGTTGTAGAAATTATGAATAAAAATATCTATGGAGGGCGCAAAAAGAAAATCTACAAATATTTTTTTTTGTTTTTGTTAGCCAAAACAATCTCGAACGTTTATACCTTATTATATTTAGTAGTTAATATATAACTTTTTTAAAAAGATTTAGAAAGAAGGAAACAGTTTTCCCAACAATTGAGGTTCATTGTTTGAGGTAAAAAAGTACTAAACTTTTGTGCTGGATATTTCAATATTATTTGGCAATCCTATAAAATCCTAAGTGCAATATAGCTTTCATTCATTTTCCTTAAATTTTCCAGTAAGTATTACCCTCTTAAATGTTTGTTTTATTCCCACTTGTTCTACTGGGCAGTTCCGTAGAACTAATTATACTTTTTTTTCATTAGCGCTACGATTTAGTACTTTGTGGTAGGACTAATGAGAAAAAAGTCTCATTAGTTCTGCGGTAGAACTGACCAGTAGAACTTCGCACAATTTTATTTGTCAAAAAATATATGATTTTTGTTCTGGTTCACGTCTTATGAAGGAGGAAGTTGTTAATCAAAGAATGACATGACAGTTCAATGTACTTATACAGTTTTGTTGGTCAGCAGCCCCCTGATTTTGTAACTCTGTTAC
This sequence comes from Catoptria pinella, assembly GCA_963556745.1. Classification (NCBI taxonomy): domain Eukaryota; kingdom Metazoa; phylum Arthropoda; class Insecta; order Lepidoptera; family Crambidae; genus Catoptria; species Catoptria pinella. Next base: position 13,154,687 of record OY750765.1, read on the forward strand.
AAAATCAGCCCACCGTTTTCTTCATGTTCCCCTAACTTGGCATCCTCAAGATCCGCTCACAATCTCTGATTGCATAACTAGTTCCTCTTGGAGGAGGGCCAGCCCCCCGAATTACCCAAAGCATAATTTTTTTACGGGTTTATTACCATTTGGCGACAAGCCATTTGGGATTTTCATGTTCGTTGACACTTGTGAATTAATATTCACTTATGATTTGTAATAATTTGAAGACAGACTGAAATTAATAATTTTGGTAGCGACGACACTTAGCCCACCTTTCAGAAAACTGTAAATCGAAAACTGTAAAAAATTACACGTGTTTGCTAATAAGTCTTTCGTCGATTTTTGTTACGGTAACATCAAAATTCGAAAATGTCGCCACTTTGCTGATGTGTTTTGTTCATTATTTATTCTCGTCTTTACAATATTATTTTAGCTAGCATACAGTGCAGTCATCTTGCTTCTAGCGGTCCTCGTATCCTCCTATAATTTAATTTGCTACGTTGATTTTTACTGATCTGTGGCCCTACCATGAGTTGATGCAAACTGTTTTCGTTACCGTAAACTAGCGTTTTATCTCTTCCACTCGTATTGACTGTGAGCAGTTTATCCGATAGTTTACGGTAGCGAAAACAGTTTGCATCATCTCATGGTAGAGCTACTGATGTAACGTAAGGTCAATTAAGTACAGAAGAACACAACCACTATCAAATGGCAATACTACTATGGGGATGCAAACTGAAAAACTAATGCTGCTACAAGCGACTGTCCTAAAATCTTTTGATTGGTTGTTTCAATTTAATTCAGTTGACGACCAGCCGTACCACGTAAGAACATTGATATGAAGTTCATGAAAATGTTGTAATTTTTAGTCCTTTTTTTATGGCTTTGTTTTTATGTTGATTTGTTTGTTTTTTGAAATGTAGCTGGTCTCGTTATTACGGACATCGTTAGATATACAAAAAAATATCTAAAGATAATAAAAATAGGGACTTAAAATGTCAACATGAACTTCATATCAATGTTCTTACACGGTAGAGCCTCTGAGTGGTGCAGTGGTCAACATGTCTACCGGTCTACCACGTAAGAGGTCCCGGGTTCGATTACCTGCCGGGAATTGAAATGGTGAATTTGTGTGATGGGTTTGGATGTTACTATGTATAATAAGTATATACCTATTTAAAAAGTATTTAAGTAGTATATCAGATGTCTAGCACCCATATTACTGGCACTGTATGAAATTGCCCAAGCATTTATTCATTTATTTGTTAAATGTCAAATGTCATTTCTGATGTATTTTGACCAATCATAACCATTGATAGCGGTCGTGTCGCCGCTGGCGCCATCTGTGATTAGCTTTGCGTGTGGATACCCGGTAACTGATTGTAAAATAACTTGGTAAGTATGTCAAAGTTAAGCATTCAATTCAACTACTTAGGGCGACTGTATCATTTCAAATTACGTTTATTAAAAACTGATAGCAAATTGAACATGAAAATTGTCACTAGATCATAAGAAAAAAATTGTGGATCAGTCACATGTAGACGGGAACACGTTCTCAGTTCTGTTCCCGGCTGACGCTGGCACCACTCCAACGCCATTTAACAGTCGGTTATGTCTTTCAGAATATTGTAGTGCAGCCGCCGTGCAAACTTCAAGGTTAATTCTATGTTATTTAGCTTTTTGTATGAATAAATTGGGGCTTAGTGAAAACACGTCTGCTGTAGATATTATTAGTGAATACTAGCGACCGCCCGCGACTTCGTCTGCGTGGAAAGTTTTTGTGCTATACCTCGGGAACAATTTTTTTTTCGGGAAGAAAGGTACCGTATGTCCTCTGTCCCATGACAACGTGTATGCAAAATTTCATGATGATCGGTTCAGTAGTTAAGACGTGAAGGCGTAACAAACAAATGGACTTTCGCATTTATAATATTAGTAAGGATAAGTTAGTATTTAACGGAGAAATACTTTGTAATTTTGTTTTCTAATTGATTTGTAAGAACTATCTCTTGTTTAGAAGTCACAAAACTACGCAAAGTTGTTTATGATTTTCGTATGAAAAAACTTTTTCTTTGAAAATTTCTGATTAAATATTTGCATCTAAATCAAAGCTCCAGCAATAGATAGCACAATATACCATTATCGTTCTTGTAAGAACTCGCTGACCCGAAATTCTAGTGCAGGGTTTAGTAACCATGACCAAATAATCTTGCTGATAAATACGTGGTTATTCGGGAGCACTTATGAAACCATTCGTACCTAATAAAAGTAATGCATCTGGCCAGTGTATCACTTGGCAGGAATGATTACACGCACGTAAAGATATTCGATACGTAACTCCAAAATCAAAGTCTATTGTAACATCGACTTTAGTCGCAAAATTGGCAAACGGGAATATACCTTTTATTTAAACAGCATAATACATATATACGTGCCTATACAAAGTAAAAATAATACATTATCAACCTTTGAGGTTCATAATAAATAAATTAATGAACTTTTGAAAATACATTACAAGTTTTTATTAAGTACAAACTTTACAGACCTCTTTGAAATAAATGTTGGTTGTAAATCTATAAAAATAAAACAAAGTCGGGGTGTTTACACCATTTATAACTCAAAAACGGCTGGACCGCTTAGGATGAAATTTGGCTGGTAGACAGCGTATCGAATGGTCTCTATCTCGGCTTCCTAAGGTGACTTTTAGAATAGATACGACGTCGATTTTTTTTTTTCAATCATACCATAAACTGACGCAAACAACGAAAAAGCAGTATTTGAAAACAAAAAAAGTACGACAAAAGTTCATTTAAAAAAAAGTTACGACGTGATATAATTTTGGTTTCACGACTCAGCTCAGCAGATAAATTCTTAAGCCTATATTCACCTACTGCTAAGTGGTCTTTAATTTGCACGCTATCTCTTCTAGTCTCTTTATTTTATACACCTAGGCCAATACTCGCAACCCTAATTCGATGGAAGCCCCGAAAATAGACGAAATAGCACGCAATGCGATAACCGTGCGTGTTGGGATGTAGTCGAATGCCAGGCCGAGTATAGGGTTCACGGGTATAAATACATATGACTGCTGCTATGATGAGAATAGAAAAATGTAATCTTAATACAGAATACAGTATTTTGTTGTCGTCCTAGAGTTGGTTTCTAGATGTTACGCCTGGATTAAGATATTTATTCCTTTTTTATTTTGTCTCTTACAAAATTCTAGTGGCACGTGTCTAGAAGGAGGATAGTTGGGATTTATCCCCCCCGGAATCCGTTACACACAGACGGGACTAATTCAAATTTTAGCGGGCGAGTCACTCGCCTGGTTTTACACGGTAATTCACTTAAATATCATAAAATGTTGGACAGTGTTCAAAGTATTTTGTTGCCACACATTCCGACAAATGACATAAAGTGCATGCAGTTGTCATATCTCGGATGTCAAACGAGCACTGTGTTCAAGAACTTTAAAATCGTTTTCTCTAAAATTCTTGACACTATCACATAGACAGGATCCCGCTGGTGTTTCAGGACCATGATTAAATAAATGAAACATGAATGTCAAAATAATGACAAGACTATTTCAGAAATGAGGGTAGCTTATGAAGGAAGTAGTAATTTGATTTTATTTTTGCTGTGAACTTCTTTTATACTTATGACAAATCAACATCATAGGCCTATTTTTAAAAGTCTACTGCACTGCAAGACGTAGGCCTGCTATGGTGGACCGTTTTCTTCGAAAAACATTACTGCTCTATAGTCATTAGTCGCACTTTATGACACAGCGGTGTTATAAAATAGTATAGATTAGCATCATACAGTAAAATAGAGCATAATATTTCAACATGAAAAATAACGGAGTCATTGTCTTTGTTACAGCGATGCTGAAGGTGGTGTGACACCGGATTGACGAGTCTCAATCCGCGATATGTCGCAGCCGCCCCCCGGGCGCGGGCGCACGCGCCCACCTGGCCCACCCTCCCCACTCCATTATCGCCCACCCTCACCATGGGCACCCAGCCCCCCTCCCCTCATCTCCGGGCCTCGGCACCCAGTAGCTATCCTATCTCCTCCGACAGTACAACCATCCCCAAAACCATTCAGACCTTTACAGTCCCCTCATTCTTTTCGTCCTCACTCGCCATCTCCGAGCTCCCACTTCTCCATATCTCCTTACGCAATGTCCCCTACCCTGGGGCAGAGTCCGGAGTACTATTACTCGTCGCCATACGAACCGGTTCGGGAGTATGATTACGCGGGAGTGCCGCTCGAACCGCCGCCGCCGCCGCGGCCGGTGATGTACGAGGACGAGGAGGAGCGAGGGCCCTCTACCGCGGAGATTATCGCCAACCAGTCGCAGGAGGGCTACGTGGACGAGAAACTTGCAGAATACCAAGCTACGATTCAGCTACTACAAGGTAAGAGACACGTTATTCATATTGCATGTTTTAAATATCAGTAAATATTTCTGAAAATCTTTTGCAGAAATCTTGTGAGATTGATAAACAGAGCGTAAAAAAAGTTTACAGACCGAGATGCCTTAAAGCTAAAAACGATTCAATGGATGAGGATTCCTCTGTAACTGTAATGTTAATAATTTTAAGTTTATCAACAGATAGTAACTAAGCCATAGCATTTTAAAACTGAGGCATCCATAGGAGAAAGATAGGTCATTACGTAAATCTATAGTCAGACTAAATAGAATACCTGAAGCACCCATTAAATCTGGAAACAAGAAAATACCTTACTTTATGTACCAAACGATAATAAAACAGATTCGATTCTACCTCGTAAACAACTGAAAAATATCTGCATTTCTATTCGACCACTATTTTGAAAAGATACCATCTGTTTGACGTTAACATTTGATGACAAGATTTATAGCTTACTAGTAGCTTGCGAATTCACAGGTTTGATCAGCGAGGTTAGATATAGGATATTCGGAGAGTCACATATTCTTCTGACGATGAGGATATTATTTTAGCATGTACTTTGACACAATTAATGTTTTAAATGTTGTGTACGCCTATAATAGGTGTATATATAAGTATTGTGCTCCACTGTTTAACTAATATTAACAATGTTAAATATATATACTGTTGGTGTACCTTTTCCATAAATAAATAAATAAATACTTAAAAGAAAGAATATCCTAGTCTCTTTTGCATTGTATGTGTGATTGTGTGTGCTTGTGAAAACTTAATTTGGTTTTTGTGCCAAATAATGTAGGTAAGTGCTTAGCTTACTTTCTTCATAGAAAACAAACTGTATAACTTGAAGAAACTACACTTGCGAATCGTCGGGTTGCGTGTGTGGTGAAATGTGCACCAACTTTAAGTATTTTAGAAATTGACATGAAAATAATTAATAAGTTGACATATATATTTCTTTCATTATTATGTCAACCTATAAAACTATTTAAAATTATATAATGGCACGGATTTAAACCCGGAATTATGAATATATATTCATGACGGTGTATTTCTGGTGTTCGTCAGCTTTGACGTCATGATAAAGTTTCGAGTTAAATATAGCAATTTGGATTAAATCTAAAACTTTGAGCTTCGCCGGTCGCTGAAAAAAGAAGAATATTAAAAATAAACTCTGTTACTGTAGCCCTAGCTCGTAGACTATATAATATTTGTTTTCGAAAACTATTTAAGTGAGTAAGATAAATACTATAGGTACACACGTCGGCACCTCAGACTAAGTAATAAAAGCTGTTTTAGCAATTTAACTGTATATCATGACGTGCTGTCGTGTGTACTTAAATAGGGACTCCTTGCAAGGACGACTTGTCTGGTGTATCCACCTGTCGCGGTCTTCGGCTTCGTGCAGTGCGACGTTCACTGGCATAATATCCACATTTTTGACACATCTGTAGGGTTATTCACGATTGTCGGAAATCTACTCGAAAGCATTCGATTCGAATACGTATCCTCTGATATATTCGAAAACTGCTATTCACTAATACATTCGATTGGCATTCGATTCACTTTCCGACGGGAAAGCGCAATGCATTTACAACGTTTGGTAGCATAAGGTAGAAAATAAGATCTATATCGGAAGACTTCCCGATTCGATTCGGAAAGTTGATTTCTGACAATCGTGAATAACCCTCTGATCTGACCGACGTTTTCGGCTTTTGCCTCTCGGTCTTTTTCCTTCTATCTTGCCTATTACAATGAGCCGCTCTATGTTATCAGTATCTCTACGCGTGATGTGGCCAAAATATCGTAGGATTCGTTGCAGGTAGATAGAGGAAAGGCGGTTTTGACTTTCGAGCTTCAGTTCTTTCAGGATAGATTGATTGGTTCTTCGCGTTGCGTATATTTATATTTGGACTCTTTACTGATTGTAGCAGAATCATGCCACGAAAGTACAAAACAAGACTGAACTACCAAAGAAAAAAGAAAACTAAAGAAAACAAAGAAAGGAACCACCAACAAAGAATAAGACAGCAAAAATAAAAAATAAAACAAAAAAATAAACATTACTTTAGTGAAAACGACGATGAAGATCTAGCTGATTTGTGTGATAAAGAAAATGATAATTATTGAAAGGTAAACCAGGGCCGAGCAATACTAAAAAGAAAATTATTTAGAGAACAAACATAAGAAAATTATTTACAAGACAATCCACCTAACTATGAAATTAAAGGAAAGAAAACTGAAGGTTTGCCCGTAAAGAATACTAAGAGAGATGGACAGGATAACTCTAATGATAACTGCATAGAATGTTTTGATAACTATAAAAATACGAAGTCTAAATCCGATTGGATTCAATGAGAATCAATATATTTGTTGAATAAATGCTTTAAAAATTAATTTAAAAAAAAGCATACCATAGGCATACCTGTTGAAACTTTATAATTAATATTTTATAATAACAATTATTATTAAGAATTAATATGTTTGTTGAACAAAAATTATGATTATTTGTAACGATAATAATTAAAACATTTAAAAAAATGCAAAATGTTTTTCGTAATTCGACCCATATTTCTTGGGAGACAATTGTTGTTTCAAGAGTAGAACATTTTTTTGTTTACGCAGTATAAAGGTCATCTATCCCGCACTGCTGACATCTATCCTTCATAGTATTTTCACGGTGGGGCAACTATCCAAGGCATCTATCCACAAAAAAAGTGTTCCACAAAAAGCTAAATTATGCAAAATCTGTAATTGATAGGTTAAAAATAAATAATTATAATTCCACATAAATGGTTAAGCTAGCCTACATTCATAGAAATTATTATTATTAATGAATATTCTTTAAATGAGGAAACTATTTTAAAAAGTGGTGCATCTATCCCGGTTTTACCCTATATGTTATCTGTAGAATTGGGAATCTGTAGACATGGGCCTAAATGTTTAAGGATGGGTGATATTAACGTACTCTACTTCTCTCAGTACAGTACTTAAATAGGTAGCATACAATAAAAATACTTGTTGAGACGAGTTCTTTTAGCAAAAATCTTATTTTGCTTGTGAAAAAATTATTATTGTTCCGTATTTTATTTGTAAAAGTATTTTTGTCTGTCTAACTGCATATTCATTACGAGTCTCATGATGAAAATAATGAATGTAATATGTCGCATTTCTTTCAGAAAACGAATAAGTACTAACAACCACTCATTTATGAAGTCCCATGTATGGTAAAACTAAAACTAATATTATTTTTCCATAAGCTGGAAAAACAACATTCATTTCGAACGAAAAAAGATTATTTTTAAACCCAGAAATGGAAAGACAAATGCCATAGCGTGGCTTTTCATGCTTCGGTGATATTCCGGTGCGTTTCTTAATTTTATTGAACTCCGACATATTGCTACTGCTCACGATACTTTAGGGTGGTCTTCCTCTGACAGAAAACGCAAAAGCTAAAGATCGTAAAATTGTATCGTACGCATTGCAAAGATTCTAATAGAAAAAGTATACCTTTTAGTTGGCTCCTTTTCTGAGATCGCTAAAATATCAAGAAGTGCTAAATAAACTAGTTCCGCATAGTGATTTAACTCAAGATAAAGACTTTCTAACACAACTTAAAATAATATTAATTAAAAAACATTATTATAGTATCCAGGAATACCTTAATGATACAAGCTTGAAATAATATTTTAAAAACTAAAAGAAAGTACCAAAACAAATAAATCTTTTTAAATAAATATTTATAAAAAATAGGTAAACTACTAACTAATATAAAACTAAAATTTTGTCACATAAAGAGAAAGGTCTCCCCTCTCATCATTTTTTTGCTGTGCCCGACAGGGTCCATGATGATCTACTTTATTATATTAACATCTTTTGTACATTATGGTCAAAGCAATAAACATATGAATATGAATAAAAATTATAGAGATCCTACATTTTATTTTCTCTAAAGCTACCATTACGTCAACAACATTTATTTCGGACAATAAAGATGCATATTGAATTAGTATAACGTAACGTTTTATTATTATTTCTGTGAATAAAACAAAAGAAAAGTAATGACAAGTTTATGTCAGTTGCTTTTTTTCGTGCGTTGTTATGTCAGTTTTTCTAAATACGCACAAGGAAATAAACTTGAGTGAAAATTACTACAAAAGTGCTTTATAATCGTAACAAAGTGGAATTTTCCTTGCTGTGCGTTGTTTTGTGATGCCTTCGATCATCTATACCTGCCGGAGTGTGATACCTAAATTATCGCTTATCTTCAGCAGTGTAATGTTTGCCTTAACAAAGTTAAACTTGCAATAGATGTCGTTATCGATTCGTTTGATCAATGCTATATATGTTTACTTAGGTTGTAAAATTAAGCGGCTTAAGCTTATAAAACTATCAAGTCATTAACTTAATAAGTAGTATTGAATCTATTAACTTACGTATCGTATAGTATTGTCGTAGTCTTCTGTCTTATCACACGATATAATTAAAATAACTATTATGGAATATTTTAATAATATCGGAACACGACTGTTCAAAATAATTTTCTTTTGATGCATAGGTATAGATTTTTAGATACTTTTTAACTTTCTGTTAAAAACGTGGCTAATAGAGTAAAAAGATTATAGAGCTATCAACAACATCCTTATTTTTCATGAACCTGGTAATAGCTGAAATTAATTATTAAGCTATTACTAATTAATTTCAAACTGAAAGTAAGATTCACAACTTAAAACTGTCTTTTCGTTTCTCCCAAATTACTTTTGCAATCAAATGTGTCGTTGAACCGAACAAATAAACATTTGGCACTTGAGCATCATTAGTGCAATTACCTTGTGATTAGTGTAATTAATTATTGTTAAAAACACGCTGGCTACATATTTATAAATATACAGAACAAACAAATGAGTAGATCTGCCGTTGCTCGAGCGCTACATTCAGAAATTAAAAAATAATCAACTTTAAGAAAACTATTGGAGCACTTCGGTTCTCTTCGATAGGTATAGGTGTTATTTTGAAGCTTGTAGTATTATAAAGGACAATAAAAGGCCATCCACAATAACTCTGAACACTGAACGCAGTGACTTTGAACCGTGTCACACAGTTTAAATTATTTTCTGTTAGTTTATTTGTTGCGTTAATAAAATAGTTCTTTTCATCTGAATAAAATAGTATATATCAGAACTTTAATAAAATAGTTCTTTTTAGCTGTCTGAAAACTGTGCATTGCATTGCAAACTGCATTCTGCGTAACGCTGCAAAAGCACAGCTGACAACCCCATTTTTCCTACATATTTTTTTTTCTTGGTGTAAGCTACACTTTGACTAATATGTTTTCTTTCTTCGGCATGCGGCGAGCAAGCCGGTCGTCACAGAGTTATTTTATTGCTTGTGATATCAAGAAAACGATGATGTCGAGACGAGAGCGAGTAATCCTTAATATTAATTTTCATGACTAAGATCAAATCCAGTAGACCTCAATAAACGTGCATGCTTGAGTGCAATGCACTTTACGTCATAGTATAAGAGTAAGAACTCACGACGCGGTTTTTGCCCGCACCCGCCGCTGTTGCGGGCCCGCAGTTTTATTTCCAAACTCACAAGACCGCAGCCGCCGCGGTTGCAAGACGGGTGGTAGTTTACGATCAGATTGCCCGCTAACCGATCGCAGAGTGCGCGGGAGCAACCCGCCGAGGCTGCGGAAGACCACAGCTCGCGCGATTCTTCTAGTTGTCTGCCGGTGCAGCGGGAACTGCAAACAATCGCGCACGCCGCAAGCGTAAAACGCGTCGTTAAATGTGCTTTAATTTTTTACACATATATCTGCATATCTACAGAAGCTGCGGGCCCGCAACCGCGGCGGGCGCGGGCGAAAACCGCATCGTGAGTTCTTAGCTTAATAGTTAGTCGAGTACATTTAGTGAGCAACTCCGGTCGTTTCTCGGTCCAGTTTGCTGCTGGTGGCGCGCCAAATCCAATAATTTCTGAGGCGTCTCTGGTGCATTTGACAAGGCGACACGTCAATCACTAGTGGTTGACTAGAGTGCAAAATTGAGTCTTCTTTCTTAAGCTGTAGAACTTAAATTGAAGATATTGAGACAAAAAATAGATAGATATCATTTGACATTTGCCCGAATGTCAAAAATATCAACTTGATATGATGATACTAATAAAACAGCTTTAACAGGATATATTTTTGTGGATAAAAGTAACAAAACAGAATAATTACAAAGTCTGGCTTTAGAGTGCTATTACTAAGATCAAACATTTTTACAGCGCTACTGTTCCCTTGGGAAATAAAAAATTGTAACGACGGTCTCTGAATAATATGATACATAAATCCGTAAAAACTCGTGCGATGGTAAGCTGGGTAAGCTAAATAATTGTTATTTTTCAGGATTATGAAAAAACTCTGTAATTTTTTTAATGAGACCACTCATGAACTATTGTCTTTTAGGTAAAAAAAGAATAATTGAAATTGGTTAACACCTGTTGAAGTTATATCAAAACATACATAAAAAAAACCGTCGACTTGATAACTCCTCCTTTTTTGAAGTCTACGATTGTTAGACTGGTGAGAGAAGTTCAACAGTCTAATAAAAAATGACTTGTTTTCAAAATTAAATAGTTAAATAGTTTAAAGTGGTTATTAGTTGGTCCGACCTAACTATCAACTTTTTCGAAATGGCTGAAATATGATTTTTACCCAGGTCTCCGCCATTTTTTAAATGTTCAAAAAACTGAATCGCAAAAAATTCAATATCGAATCTGCTCACAAAGTTTTACGAGAATCGTTTGAGAAATGCAGCTCGCATTTCTCAAGTAGAGGAGAATAGACGGACAGCGCGGCAGCCGGACATACGAAAGCATTTTTGCCCAAGCTGAAACGGAGACGCTTCGTCGAGCCGTCCTCAAGTTGCGCTTGCCCACGAACAGCATTTCATTTTTATTTTATTTTATTCATTTTAACATTTTAAATTTTACGCAATATTATTATAATTTCAAGTATTAATTTTTTGTTATTTATATTTAGATCTAATTATTGTTTCAAATTTTTGAATAATTATTTTTAATTCAATTTACTCAATGTGACATTCTTTTTAATTTTCATGATTATTCATTGGAGTATTTTTCAAAATATTAAAATCAATGCAATTTGTAATTAGATTAAAATTTTATATGTATTTTTGTAAATGGGTGTAATTTGCCTGAATACATGAAAATTCTATTCTATTCTATTTTTAATATTATATACGATATCATAGGTATTATGTCCTCAGATCTTTGATCATCTCAGATAGATATACATGTTCACTTTGTTTCACATTAAACAACTTATCAAACCCATCATCGCTGAAACAACAATAGTTTAATATAACGTGTTTGTATCACAACTGACATCATCCACCTTGTACACTTAGTGACGTCGTTTCCGCTGTTAGACTAAAATCTATTCTGTTTCACAAGATTTACGATCGAAAATGCATTCTCTGATGTTCGTTGGTTTATGAGCTCTCGACAGCTGATTTATTTATGATTATGACTTCGACTCGTAATTAATGAGTGGTGAAATATCCAAAATTTTCAGAGTTTTGAAGGTCGCTTCCGAAGTATAAAGTTCGTTTATTTGTAGTTACTTTAAATCATAAAACAAGAAAGAGAAGTTCTATACCTATTAAATTTCTAGTTTTATAGTAGTCTAGTTCAGAAATTACGTACTAAATACGGGCGTAAACTACAGAGGAAACAAAAATAATCTAAATGAAATGAAATGATCTTGAATAATGAATAAGTGATTGAATTTGAATTCAAGTTCCAAGTTTAATACAGCTAACCGAACTAAAAAAATATCTGAAAAAGAAATCAAAACAATTAAATAAGTATTGCATTGAGATAGAATCTTGAAGGTGAGAATCTAGTTTCCTCATAATATGTGATACTGATAATATTTATTTAACCGACTTCAAAAAAAGGAGGAGGTTATCAAGTCGACGGTATTTTTTTTAAATTTATTTTTTATGTATGTTTTAACATAACTTCACCAGTTGTTAACCGATTTCAAATATTTTTTATTATTTGAAAGAACATAGTTCGTGTGTGGTCCCATAAAAATATTACAGAGATCTGTCTAGTAGTGTTTTCATAATCCTGAAAAATAACAATTATATAATACTCGTTTCCACTTTACACACACAAACATTACTCTAATCTTTTGCTGCACTGAGATCCACCAATAAAATTCCAAGGTCGCGATAAACAGCTACGTAACAATAAACAATATCTATTTCCATCGAGACACAACTGACAACATTTTCCAAAATACGAATGTCGTGCGTCGACCTCGAATATTCGAATCGAGTCGAGTTCTCGATTAGAGTATGACGTCAGGGCGGCAATAATCGCGGGGGCGGGCGGTGACGTCAGCATCAGCTGTACCGTGTGCCATGTATGATATTTTTCATGCTCTTGCTATAATACTATCATAGCGGCCGCCCGCGACTTCGTCCGTGTGATCTTTGTTCCAGCAGTTCCAGGTCCCATATGAACTTTCACTACCTTTCTCTCTCTTCAATATTCATTTTCACGACAAAGAGTAGTATTTTTTACCCATAGTCCACACTATCCTAAATTTTATTAAAATTGATTCATGGGTCACGTGTGAAAAGGTAACAGACATATTTACAATGATTGAGATACATTTTGAACTTTACGCAGTTCTGTCATGACTTGCGTAAAAGTCTTTTTACCCGACTGCAAGGAAAGGGTTATGTTTTTCGTACGTATCTTGTATGTTAGTATGTTTATATGTAATATTCTTTATTACCTCATACCTTTCAAACGGCTGAACGGATTTCTATCATTAAGGTCCACTTGCAGCAACATTTACTAAATCTCGATTTTGTTAAATCTAGACTTCACTCATACGATTAAATCGACATTTGTAATTTTGACAGTTTCATAAGGGCTACATCTAGGTTTAACAAAATCGAGATTTAGTTAATGTTACTGCAAGTGGGCCTAAGTAAGTGACGTTAAAAAACCCAACATGGCGGCTGTGCGGTGCTATTATTTGAAGTGTTTTTTTTAGAATAAGTACCTACTGCAATATGAGTATCAAACTATTATGAAAGCAGTTGAAATTCTGTACTTTTTAAGTCCTTAGAAGTAAATCATGTTAAAAATAAGTATAACATGGCACGCTTGCCTACTTGGGCTCTTTTATAGCAAAAAATATTATTTTATATGCGAAATATTTCCCAAAATTATTTTGCTACGAAAGTTCTGCTACGAACATTGCTACGAACTACTACTTTGCTTCCATTAAGCTAATTCTTTAATTTTAATTGATGTTAACTTTGAAACTACGTATTGTTAAGTTATATAATTTGTATTTACTTATTTCTATATTCCTATTTATTTTAACGGTTATTTTTTAACAAGTTATGAAAAGTGAGTCTAAAAATTAAATGCTGCGTATCACAACGGTTACGACCTTTTAAAAATACAGTTTATCCAGTCTTATAAAACGAAAAATATTTAATCATACAGTTTTTATAACATACCTATTTATCTTAATAACAGATGTTTGTGGAAGGCGGCCAGAATAACGAGACAGAATCAGAACTTGTAACCCAATAATTTCACAACACATTAGCACGGGCCCATCTGTAATGTAGGATATGTTTTGTAACCTTTATTTTGAAGGCGTCTAAGTCTATTCTGGTGATACATATTTGTTTATACATCCCCAGCGAACCCTAAAAAGCAACACTCGCTAATTCAAATGTAGAGGATGATAAGAAAATGGAGATCTTAATAGTTTTGTTATTTAGAGTGAACCATCTACTAAAAGACATAAAAACAAAGACAGTTTATGTATTTATGTGTTGGACAATGTTACGAGTGTATACCGTATTTTTGAAACAAATAGTAAAAAGTGTCTTTTAGTAATTTCGCTATTTGTATTACTTTTATCTACAGGGAACCATAATAATATTTTACATTTTTTATAAACTAAAGGAGATTGCTTCAATAATATTATAAATAAGAGTTTTTTTAAAGGTGGTACTATAATAACAACAATAATATAATATGTGCTTGGAAAATTTACCCCAGCGCCATCTAGTTCCAAACTAAGCAACGCTTGCAATATGGGTGCTAGACAACTGTTATACTACTTATGTATTTTTTTTGAAATTCATCATTTCAATTTCTGCCCGGCCGGGAATCGAACCCGGGACCTCTGCGTGGTAGACCGGCATGTTGACCACTGCATCACAGGTCGTCAATACTAATCAGCATTTTGTTACTTCTCTAAGTCATCAGACTTTATAGAAAAAAAGATTTAGGAAGTATATTTATACATAGCAGGCTAGGTATGGTATATATGGTAGGAAATGATGTAAACAGATTATAATTGGGTAATTTTGAATTTAGTTTCAATTTTTCGATAAATATCTGTAAAGTTTTCAATGTAAGAGTTTTAACAATAATCTCTTTTCATCTTATTTTGCACTTGACGCAAAGTCTAAAAAAGTATTATTATAGTTACTTTCACATATATTTTCTAATTAATTTCTAGATCATTGAATAGGTCTAGTCTAGTCGCTACAAGTCTGGCTGGCGGCCAGAAAAATCAGGGTTCCAGAGGGGGAGACGCAAGGCATGTGAAAAAGTGGATACATTTGTTCGTTTATACGAGTTTTTATATTATTCTGCACTAAGATATTAGATTAAACAAGTAAAAAACTGTTTGGCACATGGTATTTCTAGTCATGTAGAGTCAAGTGTCGTCATCTATAAAGTATTTCCGGTTATATGATACACATACAAAGTTACAGAAGTGAAATGGCTACTAGAAAAATGACACTTGTTTTGGTTTTACTTATCCTTGTCAATGTTCGGTGCTACGATATAATAATATCATTGTTATTGGTCTAACTTACCTAATAAGTATATTAATTCAACGCCCGAGCGGACGCAGGCGGCCGGATAACAATGGAATATCTACTGTGTCTAATTTTCCGGGCGTTGAAGGGTTAAATAGCCTTGGAGATACACAATAGTTGAAGTGAGAAGGTTTTAAAATAATTAGTTACTTGTGAAACCAAACTGTATGAAGTACGTACATCGCATACTGAAATATTTCACGACCTAAAACAAGTGCCAACAGTTTCCACTATGGATCGCATTGCGGCTGGTTAGGGCTATTTTAGCCGGACAAATTATTTTCATAAATAGCTACCATACAAACACTCGACCTCAGGACTAGCAATACATTTTATTAGCATATTGCACTAATTATTTAAACTCTTGTTCAATAAATAACAATACCAGAGGGCCTACTCAATCTACTCAAATTAACGCTAGAAGAATAGAATGACAATGTACGGGATTGACAGGAGCTAAGCGTTAGCTTATGTCAATCTCATACATTGTTATTCTATTCTACTAGCGTTAATTTGAGTAGAATGGCCATTTGAGTAGGGGGGCTGTAAGGAAACGCAATAATTGCTATGAAATCTATTTCTGTACTACAAATGATGCAAACTCTAAACTCGTATGACGTCCGTTCGGTGTATCGTTTCCATGTTTCCTTCATATTAAGTAGGTGTGCCAAATTTCATTCACGAAAATGTGGTTTATGGTATCGGTTATAGGTAATTTGTGGTAAGTGTTGTTTAATCATTATTGACGTTAAACCCAGCTATTTACGAAAACTAGCATTACGCCGTTACGTTTTGTCGGCCAACCGTAATTTCGGTTTGTTGATGTTTTAAATTAACACATTCTTTGTAACTTCATTAAAAGTTAAAATAATAATGTTTACAAACTGCGAGTAATTTACTATGTTTTGCTCGTGGTGATTAAACAAAAACTCCTACTAGTTTCTGTCATTTAAACGCCAGTTACCAGTGCAGCGTTCAACATTATTAAATATTGATTTTCCGTAGTACCCAACCCAAAGATATTGGATTTTCCGTAGTACCCAACCCACAGCCGTGGCGTAGCTATCGGAGGGCTATCCGGGCCCCCAAGCTACGGGGGCCTCTAGCCCCCTGCACAACGTTTGAAAAGAAACTTCGAACGGCTCGAATTGACCTCGTGAATTTCTTCCACTTCCAGGTCATAAATTAACAAGTTGCAACATTAAGCAATGCAACTCAGTTGATAGAAATTTGAAAGTGATAGATTCCTGGTCTGGGAGATTCTGGAAAATCAGCGTCATGGTGGTCCTCTAGGGTGCCGTGACATAACGCTGACTGGGAGCCATTTCAGCACACGTATATTAATACCAAATAATATACTAGAAAAAATACGACTCGCACCAGATCATGTTCTCGGACGGGAATCGAACCCGCAACCTTTGGATATACGGTCCAATGCTCTGACCGCTGAGCTACCGAGCAGCGTAAGAGTTGATATACTAGGAGAAATTCGACGTTCCCACTAGTGATTCGGTAGCTCAGCGGTCAGAGCATTGGACCGGATATCCAAAGGTCGCGGGTTCGATTCCCGTCCTAGAACATGATCTGGTACGAGTCGTATTTTTTCTAGTATATTATTTGGTATTATATAAAATAGCATTGTGAATGCTAAAATCTCAAAAATGTAAAAACACCTATATTAATTTAAAATAGTTAAACAATAGCATGTCTTAACTATTTGTGTGTGCTGAATAAATTTATTTTTCATTTCTCATATTCGGAAAGTGATGTATATTTAAACTGAGCAGCGGGTTAAAAACTCTGCGTTCCACCCTAGGGTGTAAAAGAATTTCAAAAATAGAACTGAATTTGGTTACCTAGTCGACCATAGAGTTACCTCATCGGCAATGAAAACGTTTACAATGGGTGCATTCCAACAGCTTAATCGCTGAGTCATCGATCGCCATAGAGTACATAACTATGGAAAAAAATAAAATTGAACATTGAAACAAATTACTTTAATAAATATTTTGGAAAAACTACGATTTTTTTACTTTAGAAATGAAAAGTAGTGTTTAACATGGGTAAAAGTCATCAATTTCATACTCGAACTATGTCGTGTGGGAATTGATTCCTTTTGACTCTTGTCTAACAATTCTTACTATTCTTTCTTTCCCCTAAATTAGCGGTCTCTAGTTCTCTACATAGAGCGCGCGATCGTTCATTTAAAAATACGTATAACTCATTCAGTTTGTTTTGTTTAGCAAAGTTTTTATTGCAGGTATGTGTGTAATTGCATAAATTAGACAATTATAAATAAAAAAAAACCACTGGGGTTCTTTTGCGTTTAGGTAAGCGAAAATAACGCCAAGAAAGAGAAACAACAGGGCCCCAATTTTTTTTGCACCGGGTCCCTTATTTACATAGCTACGCGACTGCCCATAGACTTATATTGTAACTCTTATTTTGTAAAGAAAGGCAATAGGTAACAACTCGTGCATGAAACGTCACTATTTGACATACATTAACCAACTGCAGCTATTTGCGGGATGACCTACTTGCGATTTGAAGCAGTGAATGAACGTTCTCGGAAGGCACTTGGCATACGATTATTGAATTTGTGGCATTCAACGACCATTTGTAGCTGATGTCATTTGTTTATTTCCTACCTGTGAGTGTCTGTGAGTTGATATCACCGACAAAGTCAAATCAATCTTTGTTAGTAAGGGCGTACATATTTATAACCTTACTAGTGGCCCGCCCCGGCTTCGCACGGGAACAATGTAGTTACTAATGTGGTGAGTGTGAAGTTATTAGACTATACTACAGGATAACTATAAATAGTGGTGGCCACAAAATTAAGGACGCTAACTAAACTAATAAAATGTCTCTTCACCTTTGAAATGTTTGAATAAAATAAAAGATGTGTATTATGTCATCAGTTTAACCGATATACTTATTAAATACTAGTGGCCCGCCCCGGCTTCGCACGGGAACAATGTAGTTACTAATGTGGTGAGTGTGAAGTTATTAGACTATACTACAGGATAACTATAAATAGTGGTGGCCACAAAATTAAGGACGCTAGTCGATTTTCTTACAAACGAAGTAACTTTTAAGCATTGCTTTCCGCCAGGGATTGACCGAGCGGTGATCTGGTGATGGCCATCCAAGGAGTGAATAGAGGAGATCCAGATTTCTATACACACCAAAGTCCAGAATTTTAAGAGATGTTATGATATGTTTAAAAAGACCGCGAATATAGTATAGAAATGTATGAAAACTTGAAACTGAAAATTCTTATGCTTACATCTCTTAGAATGCTGACCAGATCAGTTGGGTGTGTATTGCTATCTTAATCTTCTCCATTCGCTCCCTGGGTGGCCATCATCAGATCACAGCTAGTTCAATCCCTAGCGGAAAACCAAGTTTTCAAAATTACCTCGTTTGTATGAAAATCGACTTGTGTCCTTAATTATGTGGCCACCACTATATGTATATACAACGTACACAACATACGCAAGGGGTGTTATAAGTTTGACTTGCGTGTGTCTGTCTGAGACAACCTAGCTCCCAAACTTATGGACCGATTTTGATGCGGTTTTTTATGCATAGTTTAAAAGATCTAAGTGTACAGACGACGGGACTCCTAAACCATTGATCCGATTATGATGAAACTTTGGTGAGTTGTTCTGCTTACGACCGGGAAAGTCCCTGGCTAAAAAACCGGAGCATTGCAATACGCATGCCGGGTGCAGCTAGTTCTAATTAAAAATATATTGTGCATTATCAGGATTATCAATCTCGATCATCCAACACTTCTCTATAATATGCATGTTACAACAATACCCCTAATGCCGAATACGGTATATAGGGACCATCAAACTGAACAACTTTTACTTTGGGACCAACTCTGAAATCGCGAAATAAAAATCAGCTGTTTCATACAAAAATTCAAATCGAAAATATCAAAATGTATGAAACAGCTGATCTTTTTCGCGATTTGAGAGTTGGTCCCAGTAGTAAAAGTTGTTCAGTTTGATGGTCCCTATATACCATATTCAGCATTATGGGTATTTTTGTAACATGTTGTATACCTACCACATTTCTTGTCATGTTATCCGGTTGCAAAATAAAAAGGCTATTCGGCGAGCTGACTTTCGAGCAGGCTACATTAGAGCTGGCCATGGGAGAAACAATCACTGCGCAGATCTACACCAGCTGCTCTTAAACTTTGTCCCTGTGCTTTATTAATTGTCATAGCATAGGCGACTTGACCGAATATTGTATTCTTTTAAATTAAACTGATAATTAGATAGAATAATTTTGCGTTGTAATAGAACGCAATAAGGAAAAAATTACAGCACTGTCAACATAACGCCATAGGTACTATTCAATGCCTATGGCGATAATGCATTCTACCTACTCTCAGGGGAAATGATCAAAGAGAATGTAATACTACGTTAATATGACAAATGATATTTATTTTTCTTATTTAATCAATCAAATGCACTAAGAAGTTTCAATTTCGACGTCGAAGTCAATGACAGCAAAAGTAGCTTTTTATCACTTTTTAACCCTGTTAGGTAATAAATATTTAAAAAATACGAAACACGTGTTCAATTAATTTTGTGAAAGAATGTCTATGCCAAATTCCAAGTCAATCGGGCCAAGGAATCGCGTTCTCCCATACAAACTTTACCACCCTGTTTCACCCCTTTAGGGGTTGAATTTCGCAAAATCCCGTCTTAGTGAGCACCTACGCCTTAAAAGGAGCCCCCATGCAAAATTTGAGACTCCTAGCACTTGCAGTTTCTGAGATTTCGTGATCAGTGAGTGAGTGATTTTCCCTTTTATATATATAGATAAACATTGTTTTCTCAAAAGAAGAATTATTATCGTTATCGTTATAAAATTGTTTCTAGCATTCATTTATCCTTTGAACGGTTTATTATCATGCTGCAATTTATGACTTTAAAGTCTGAATTTATAAACGCATAATTCATTTTAATATACTGTTACATGATTTTCAAATGTCGAGTAAATTGATTTTAACTTTGCCGTTTAAAAACGGATCCTTAAGAGTCCGGCGAACAGTGAGCTTCCCATACAAACGTAATACCACAATGATTTGCAGTTTGAGCATAATTAACTCTTCTTGTGATGTTGTTCGGGTTAAGACAGTATTTGTCTAGGTTTCTATTAAATAAAAAATCCAAAAGACTAAACCAAATAAAAATGAATGCAATTTACAGTTTTGTATGAAATATGTAATTAGCATTTATTTTGAATTGGGTTAGTATTTTGGACTTTTTATTCAATTTAAACCCTAGACAAATACTTTCTTAATCCAAATAACATCACAAGAAGAGTTAATTATGCTCAAATTGCAAATCATTTTGGTATTATGTTTGTATGGGAAGCTTACTGTTCGCCGGACTCTTAAGACGTTGGCTGCCCACCATACTACACCTACAGTATTGCTCTCACGCCCCATGCTTTACTGATCCCACCGGTGATGCTCAAAGCATCGCTCTATTACAGAGGTGCCATGAGCATCACTTGTGAGTTGTGACACATTAAAGTCCCAAGCAGCATAACATGCTGTAAATTAACTGTATATAAGTTCAGTTTTATACAAAAAGCTGTTTAGTTAGGCTATATAATACATAGGCTATACTCAGTTCAAAACACTACTCTCAGTTGACACATTCACAGTATTCTTGAATAAAATACCTGCTATTCCCTTCAGTAGACTTAATTCACCTAATTAAGTCTACCAAAAAGTGTCAGATATAAAATGATCATGTTGATGATTATTTGTAAATAACTATAGAGTATCCTCTACAAAATAGCATTCACAGTTTTTATCTGGCCTCCAAAAAATCCCCGAAACAATACCCTGAAAAAATTAGCTTTTGATCCCACCGGTGGATGCTCATGGCCACATAGAGAAGAAAACGTGATTCCACCGGTGATGCTGATGGCCACACAGAGAAGAAAACGTGATCCTACCGGTGATTCTCATGGCCACACAGAGAAGAAAACGTGATCCCACCGGTGATGCTCATGGCCACACAGAGAAGAAAACGTGATCCAACCGATGACGCTCATGGCCACACAGAGAAGAAAACGTGATCCCACCGGTGATGCTTATGGCCACACAGAGAAGAAAACGTGACCCAACCGGTGACGCTCATGGTCACACAGAGAAGAAAACGTGATCCCACCGGTGATGCTCATGGTCACACAGAGAAGAAAACGAGATCCCACCGGTGATGCTCAAGGTCACACAGAGAAGAAAACGTGATCCCACCCGTGATGCTCATGGCCACACAGAGAAGAAAACGTGATCCCATCGGTGATGCTCATGGCCACACAGAGAAGAAAACGTGATCCCACCGGTGATGCTCATGGCCACACAGAGTAGAAAACGTGATTCCACCGGTGATGCTCATGGCAGCCAACGTGCTAATTTAGCCAATAAGAAAAAAAATTTTGTCGATAACGGCAATGCATCTGTATACTTGAAAATGAAAAGCAAGTATCAGAGGGCCTTTTACAAAAAAGAATCACGTCAGCTGAAGATCGTCGATTTACTTGATTTTAAACCTTATAAATGAGTTAATAATGTCACGGAATGGGACGAACATCGTACGCTTATCGCAATGCTTTTTTGTAATAGGACCTCAGAAGTGTTTCAAGAAGATATTGCATATAAAACAAGAATTCCACTGCATACTACTTCAGGTGTTCGTTTTAGAGAAAAACAAACTAATATATTTTACAAAATTGTTACACAAACCAAGGTCAAGATTAGTATCTTCAAGATTTATGCCACGAAGATGTGTGTGATATAATCGCAGTTCCAAATGTTGATGCGATGTCACATACAGCAAACGAACGTGTATCGAAATAGCCACCGATAACCCACGTAGTGCGCCGCGCGATAGTTCTATATTAACCAGATTATATTTAGCCCCCGCCTCATTTTATTTGAGCATTAGACACAAAGTATTCATCTACATCGGCATGGATTAGAGCTCTGTTTAAAATAGCTCGGGAATACGTGTAACTTGAAAGTTATGATGATCAGCTCTGAAGCTGTTTAAGTCTTCTTTATCTTTTACGAGGGTAATAATGTTATACGACTTTTTACTATGGTAATCATGACGTTTTACATACATTTTATTGCCTTAGTTTTGGTATTCATTTCACAAAATAGAGACATTGGGAGCAATAAAGAGTCGAACAATTCGTACAACACTTCAGAGATTTCTTTCAGCTGACCTAAATAAAAATTAATGAAATTTCAGAGACTGAATAAAGTTGTGTTAGTCAAATAGTCACTGGTAATCAGTCTTCTGTTTAAGAAAGAAAAAGAATCTAGTAAAAAAAAAGTTTGTTACACGTCGTTTGTTGTATTGTTTGTTATTGAATAATGTTGCTACAATTTTTTAAAGACAACTGGCGTGCGCAAGGAGTACAGCAAAAAAGCTATAAACGCCTACAAAAGCAATAAAACGTTTTGCACAATCACCTGATCCAAGCGCCGTAAAAAGACCGTGTTGATGGATAGTGTACACAGTTTCATGTAACTGAAAAATTCTCAGAACTTTCTGTTTGAAACAGGAAATGTCTTTTTACTGAGTCAGATAGATTTTCGTTACGTTCATAATTACGGGTAGGTATACATTTGATAGCTAAAGAACTTTTAACATTATTTCTTTAGGATCTGTTTCGCAATCAAAAAGTAAGTTCGGAGTAGCTCTGACAGTTGTGATATGAAAAATATGTCAAATCATCTGTCAAGTAAGCTACTCAGAACTACTTTTTGATTGTGAAACAGGCTTCAAAGAAAAGAAAAAGTCCTTGGAAAAAAGCTTTTGAATTTATTCAACACAGTTTCTGAAAACATTTCTTTCTCTTCTCAAAGTTGTGAAAGTAAATGTAAATATAAAATGTAAGTGCTTTATTACTCTGCCTATTTCGGGAGCTCTTGACCCAACCCTTCTTTGAAAGGTTTCTTTAAAACAGTTAATAATTCAAGTTACTCTCCAGCTATTTCACAATAAAGCCTGGATTCTGTAACCAAACTCACATCTCACTTCGAACCTCACTTCACTTCGAGTGAATTTATTAGAAATTAGCTGAATATAAGCTATTTTACCGGTTGCAAAAGGTTTTAGGTAGCTACCGTAGCTATCTTAAATCTTTTTTGAAAAAAAAACAGCCTATCATTATCTCATTTATGATTTAAAATTCCCGCGCAGCGAAGTGAGATTCGAAGTGAGGTTCGAGTTTGGTTACAGAATCGACAGGCTGTACCGTTTCATCACGATCGTGAGTTTCGCGGCCTCAACCTTACTTCGGTCACTGTTAAAAATAAAAAGTCACGTGCCAGCTAATCTATCGCTAATACACTATAGACGTGCCAAACACACAGGTCTACTGATAACAACAACTAAAAGCAATTTAAAAGGAATAGTTTCTCATTGTTTATGGTTAGATAGAAATAGGTCAACCATCACGGCAAAGTGACCCTTTCTTTTCACTAACTCGACCACCTGTGGTCGAGTTGCTCTGTACACCGGTTTTCAAGGTGTCGCCATCTCTGAGGTCCCGGGTTCGATCCCCGGTTGGGTCAATTTACAAAACGAACTTTTCCATATTGGCTCAGGTCTGGGTGTTTGTGATTCCACCGTTGTCTCTGATTTCCACAACACAAGTGCTGTAGCTACTTACTTTGGAATCGGAGCAATGTATGTGATGTTGTCTAATATTTATTTATTTAACTCAGGACATTGGACATGGCTTAATAATAGTTTTAAATTAAATTATGTTATAATTACTTTGAATTGACATGATTAATTAATATTTTGACATGATTTTTATTACTATTAATTATTAAGTACTGTTTTAATTACTATAATTAAATAAGCACGTATAAAACCATAATCTTAATATTTTGAATAACATATAACTAAAGATGATTTTTTTTCTTTTGATCAGATATTTTGAGCTTTCTGGTGAAGAAAGCGAATACTACCAGCGGATTCAGAGATAATTTATCCAGACTTGTATTACCATATTTTAAATTTTCTTACTTGGTTAAAGGTCTAAGGAATTAAAAAAAGTTTTAAACTAATACTTTTGCTAAGTTATTGAATTACTTACAATAAGTATATTACAGGTAGAGGATTAATAATGTCATATGTCTGATATGACTTATATCGACGTTTAATGCTATTCAACGTGAATTTCAAATGCAATAATAGTTTAGCATTCATAAACCTGGAGACATGAAAAGTAATTTTTATGTTCGTGATTTCTGTAAAACTTGACTTAACTTAAATGTATAAATAAATAAATATAAATATTTGACAACATCACATACATTGCTCCGATTCCAAAGTAGCTAAAGCACTTGTGTTATGAAAATCAGAGACAACGGTGGTATCACAAATACCCAGACCTGAGCCAATATGGAAAAGTTCATTTTCTAAATTGACCCAACCGGGGATTGAACCCGAGAAGCCACTCGACCACAGAGGTCGTCATTACCTACAGTATACATTTTAGTAATGAGAGAATTTTAAATGAAAATAACCTTATCGTAGAAGGCGTTTTCATATCTATATTTTTTTGTGTTGTGGGTGTCATCTTTTATGAGTGCAAAACTTTTTATTTTTATTTATTTTATTTTATTTTATTTATTAGTAAACAAACGGTTTTACAATGTGTAATACATCAAAAAGTATACATAATGTTTATTTTTTATGCACAATATTTATCTTAATCGTTCTTATTTGTGCGTTAATTATTATTAAACATAACGTATGAATTTGTTGATCAACTTGATATTAATTAGCGCCAAATCGAAATGTCTGTCGAAAATGACTCGATTCGAAATCACACTAAGTAGGTGTACCTATTTAGCGTAATATTTCGGAGCATTAAGATGTTAAAATTTTTCTTACACTTTCCCACCTTCTCGTTCCTGATTCCCGAGAAGTGTGGCGAGGTCAATGTCCCGGTTCCTGGTGTCCCGGAATAGTTCGGGAGCGACAGAACGCGGTCATGTAGGATGATTGACAGCTCTCGCCTGACCGCTGTTTGGAGCGCGAAAAAGTCTGAAACTGTTGGCAGAAAAACATTATTAGAACTCGCGTACCGATTTACTACACTAATATTACTCTAGTCTTATACAACTCCAAAGATTTTTTATTGAACTTGTTTAATGTGTGAGATTATTTTATTTTGTGTCCTCATAAAAAGACAATTCATCGGAATACGAATAGTCCTGTTTTTGTTATTGGAATTTTATAGTGAATAGTATATTATGCAGTTAGTGAATAAAAGACGGATTTAAAATGAGGGCCATAGGTGAATCACGAGCAAGTGAAGGATTCTAACGATTTAATCACGTCCGTAGGGCGTGATTCAAGTTTTAGAATCTTGAACGACGCGAGTGATTCATGGCCCTCGATATAAATCCGTTTTATTCAAGAGTTGCATACTATAATTTTATACTATGACTACGAGAAAAAGAAAGATTATTTTTTCCACAAGGAGTTTGTATATCGAGTACTCTTTGCACAAGGAGGTCGTATTAGTATTGAGATGGAGGTCGAATTGTGTCCTAAATTCAAATACCAAAATAGTGATTAAAAGTGCTTTTTATTCACGGTTTTCAGTGAATAAAATAAGCTTTTAAGAGGGGGAATGGTACAAAACATTTTTTTTGTAATTTCAAATTCAAAAGACATTTTATTCGATCTTTTATACAAATATAAAAGAAAATTTTCTAATATTGTACGGAAAGACGTAAACAAATGATTCTCTTTTCCGCCATTTTAAATCGCAATATAACTAATAGATGGCGCCACCCGTGCTAAGCCGGGGCGGGCAGCTAGTTTACATTAAGGCTCCTATATACCTCAAGTGGCGCCCTCGTTTTAATAAAGTTTATTGCTCGCTAAGTACATAATGTATGGAAAATTCACATGTACAGATTGAAGCTAAAGTTCTATAGTTTATTTACAAACAATAATCTCAATTAAATTTTGTTCGTTGTAATAGTAGTTCGCAAAAGTGCTAAAAGTGGCCACTTTTGGCACTTTTGCGAACTACTACTACAATGAACTATATTATACTGAGGTTATTGTTTGTAAATAAACTATAGAACCTTAGCTTCAATCTGTACATGTGAATTTTCCATACATTATGTACTTAGCGAGCAATAAATTTTATTAAAATGAGGGCGCCACTTGAGGTATATAGGAGCCTTAAGGGTAAGTAATAGGAGAATATTGTGTGGGAAGTACCTACCTCTTTTTATAGTGAAAACAAAAATTAAAATTGTAATTTCAAATTCAAGAGTCATTCGATCGAGCCATCTTTACGATTAGATGCATTGTATTCAAGATTTGGCATCGTATGTCATTTGTTAGTTTATTTACATTAAATGAACATCTAGCTAGCTGATTCAATAGGTAACACATTTACCTAGTAATAATAAATCAAATTGACGTTTTCTTGTTAAATCATGTTTGATGCAGTGATGATGCAAAGTCTAGTCTAGGCTATTCTCATTAAAATAGCCTAACCCACCTTGGCTACCGTATGAGTTAACCCCGCAATATTATTCATATTATCAGCATTCATTAATTATATTGGGTCTTTACCTATAAAATTGGCGATTTTTTACTCACAAATAGAGAACCTCGTCACTTCTACGAATATAAAAATTCATCAATCGCTTGT
The DNA here is from genome assembly GCA_963556745.1 of Catoptria pinella. Taxonomy (NCBI): domain Eukaryota; kingdom Metazoa; phylum Arthropoda; class Insecta; order Lepidoptera; family Crambidae; genus Catoptria; species Catoptria pinella. The sequence continues at coordinate 13,181,814 of OY750765.1, forward strand.
TGATATATCGAATAATGACTATCATAGACAACAGTAACTGTCGATAGTAAAAAAAATCCTTATTAAAGTTTTCTAAATATAAAAAAAAACCTTAAAAATTACTCCTCTTTTTGTTAGCAGAAATTATCACTTTATTTGTTTTAACTTAGCCAAAACTTATTTTATTCGAAATTTTGAGATTTAAGCATTTACAATGCTATTTTTATATAATACTAAATAATATACTAGAAAAAATAGGACTCGCACCAGATCATGTTCTCGGACGGGAATCGAACCCGCGACCTTTGGATAACCGGTCCAATGCTCTGACCGCTGAGCTACCGAGCCACTGTGAGATGGCGCTGGCTTGCAGCGTAAGAGTTGATATACTAGAAGAAATTCGACGTTCCCACTAGTGACTCGGTAGCTCAGCGGTCAGAGCATTGGACCGGTTATCCAAAGTTCGCGGGTTCGATTCCCGTCCGAGAACATGATCTGGTGCGAGTCCTATTTTAGTGACTCGGTAGCTCAGCGGTCAGAGCATTGGACCGGTTATCCAAAGGTCGCGGGTTCGATTCCCGTCCGAGAACATGATCTGGTGCGAGTCCTATTTTTTCTAGTATATTATTTAGTATTATTTTATTCGTTTAACATTAGCGTCCGTGACTGTTAAAAAATTAAGAAAATGATAATATGGAAAATGCAGCTTCTTTAAAATTCGACGACTTGAGTGGTACAGTGGTCAACGAGTCGGTCTACCACGCTAGAGGTCTCGGGTTCGATTCCCGGCCAGGCAGAAATTGAAATTATGAATTTTAATTTCTGTGGCAGGTGTGGGTGTTACTATGTATAATAAGTATATATTTAAAAAGCATTTATGTAGTACATATCAGTTGTCTAGCACCCATATTACAAGCTTTGCTTAGTTTGGGGTTAGATGACGCTGTGTGAAATTGTCCAAGCATTTATTTATTTATTTATTATCTCCATACAAAACGCCAAATTCGTAGGAAAATACCTAATATTTACATAACGCTAGTGTAATATATAGTTTAACCGCCTCTATGGTCTAGAGGTTTGCTTACCAGTGTAAGACGCAGGGGTCCCGGGTTTGATTTCCAGGAGGGGGACATTAAATTGTACTCGGTTTGGTTGGTAGTAGGGTTTATTCAAGACCGGCTGGCTAGCTACCACTATCTTACCTAAGTCTGACGCCATTATAACAGTTTAAAATTGTTGTGTTCCGGCAGTTAAAGGTAAGATTGCCAGTTCCTCAGTGGTGAGGATTCCGGACTAATTAAGTAAGTAATTAAACGAATGTGTATTTATAATTCTATTTTCTTGTTTCAGGTATGGACTACAATTGAGTTTTTACAATGTTCGTAAGTGAAGGACATTTATTACCTGACTGCTTTTACATATTAGAAAAAATACTAGAAAAAATCGACTCACCCGTAGCACCTCAGACGGGACACGAACCCGCACCCTTGGGATCCCGGCCCAATGCACTGACCAATTATGCTACCGAGTCACTAGTGGAGCGGCGAAATTTTCTAGTACTTTTAACTTCTTCGCTGGAAATATCCTCACATTCGAAAGAAACATCTTTCCAGATGTTTTGACAATCGATAAAGATGAAACAGCTATATAATTATTAAATTTAGATTTTTTCGCATTCACAATGCTATTTTTATATTAAGATAAATAATATTAGAAAAAATACTAGAAAAGATTGACTCACCCGTAGCACCTCAGACGGGACTTGAAAACTTGTTTATTCACTACCAAAGAATTAACACAGTACTACCAAAGGGGAAAACATTGTTGGTGATGACCAGAGAGAAAGCTTTATAAAACGTTTTTACGATGTTCGTTTAAAGTTATTTTAGTAGGCTCTTACATATACTCTACATTGCAGTTGAAATGTTTAAGGCATAGGGGTGCTCCTACGCATCAGTTATAATATTTATATCGTTATACTCGTATAACAAATGTTGTACAACATTCTCTAACATTTTTCTCTTACATTTTGTAGCAAAATGTTACATACTGTTATAGAATGTTATCGTGTTACACAATGTTATACAACATGTTACTAAAATACCTGACTTTTTTCGCGATTCCAGAGTTAGTCCCATAGTAAAAGTTGTTCAGTTTGATGGTCCCTATATACCATATTCGGCATCAGGGGTATTTTTGTAACATGTTGTATAACTGCTGTGTGGGAGCACCCTAAAAAAATAAAGTTCTTTGATTTGTCCATTCTATCCCATTCCAACATATTATCATTTAAGTTTAAGAAGCTATACATTGTAAATCGCCTTGTACCATATAAATAATCGTGATTAGTTCTAAGAACGCGAACTCCTTATCGGGACCTGTTTAGCTTAGGGGTGTCAGAAATAAAAGTTCCATGTCCCGTTATTCAGTTGAAACTTCTCAATGATAATAAATTCTAGTAATTTTAATATACTTTTTAAGTTATGAAATATTTGAAGGTTTAACTTTGAGGGAAGAAAACAATGAAAAATATGACCTCTTACTTACATGATACTAATTAATTTTAAGGCAAGGCCAGTTCGCGAAATCTACTCTTTTTTTCACTATCTCTTTGGAATATGGTTGATTATTGCATAGCTTTAACTGTCGCTTCGCCAGAAATTTAACGAAATTTAGTACATTTTTATTGTTTTCTGGAATACTGGATCATTTATTAAAAATCTACTCGGTTAAAGTGTTAGATCAATTAAAAACCTTTCCTTTTTGAATAAAAAAACATATATCACTATCGTTGAAAATTACGAGAACGACGATTGGAAGTTTATTTTTCTAAGCTTTTATGGTGTTATTCAGCATTTTTTATAGAGTTACGAAGCCATTTTTCAATATTCTGTTCGGTTAACTTGTTTTTTTGTTTCTTTTTCATTCTACAGTAATTTTTGTGACATTTTCTTCACATTGGAAGCTTCAAAATCAATCTTTTCATTAGATCGTGAAACTGGCCTCGCCGAAATGTTTGCTTAAGCATCGAGATATACTTCGATTGAGCTTACATTTAAGATTTTGTCTGTAATTATATTTAAGTATTCAATTAGTGTCACCCCTTATTTAGTTATACAAAGATGTTTACCGACCCTACGTGACTTCAGGCCGGCATAAAGCACGATCGCTTAATGAAAGGATATACGCTAACGCTTATTATAACACACCTATTCTGATTATTAACGCACCTATTCTGATGTTCCTCGATCTTTTACGAGTTTATAAACCGTTGCAATTTGCATTTATAAGCCATGCGTCTGCGCCGAGCCGCGCGACACATCATCAACGTGGGTTTGATTCCCGGATGTATATGTAGGAACGATTTTTTTTTATTCGAAACTAGTCCGTTATATTCAAAACATATGCGTGCTTTTAAATTTTCTTTACCGGACATTAAATTATTAATGTCTTATAAAGAAAATTTGAAAGAGTAGATATATTCCCGGATAGATATGTAGGAACGTTTTTTTTATTCGAAACTAGTCCGTTACTTATATTCAAAATATATGAGTGCTTTCAAATTTTCTTTACAAGACATTAATGATGTCCAAACCGATTTCGGCCACGATGACACCATCAACTGTATTTCGTGGGTGCACTTTTTGAAATCATGATTTTAAATTACTTTAAGATGAAATTAATTAGAGTCCACTACTTACCTTGTTTATTCAAAATTAACTTGATTCTAGTCTAGCTAGATCTTAAGATTTTACTCTTTCTCCGGTTCATGATGGCTTTTAATTTAACAATAAAGTTGCTGTGTTTCTGTTGAACTATGAAATTGAAATAATCTTCATTTATTGAATAAGTAGCATTTTCCATAATATCGTTAAAAATGATTTTCTTTATAAACGACTTCATAAAAAAGGAGGAGGTTCTCGAGTCGACGGTTTTTTATGTTATTTTAATGTATGTTTTTCCATAATTTCGCCATTTGTTAACCGATTTTAATAATTCTTTTTTTTTGTCTGAAAGAACATGGTTCATGTGTGGTTCCATAAAAATACAGAGATCTGGCTAGTAGTTTTTTCATAATCCTGAAAATATAATTTATTTAGCTTACCATCGCACGAGTTTTTACGGATTTTCAAGCATTACTTCTTTGTTTATGAACCGATTTACACGATTCTTTTATTGTTTGAAAGGGTTTAGAGCAAGAGCAGTCACATTTTCATTGGTATTGAAGGACTTCGAAGATACCTCAACGTTAAGCGTGAATTTGGAAATTTAGATATGGGCATTGTACCATTGAAAATATTATATAAAGTAAAAAAATATTAACATGTTTACATACCTACCACAAAAATATGAAAGTAAAAAACCTTAAAAAAAGAAAAACCTCCTTCAAAAAACCTGAAAAAAAATCAAAAACAGCTTAAAAATTAAATACCCCCTAAGGCAAGAAATAATTTTCAAATCATTAGATACGAATATCAATTTTAACAAACACGTCTATTGAATCTGGGTGGGGCTGGAGGACAACTTTTTTTTTAAATTCTAAAAGCATATAATTAAAAAAGGCATATAACTAAAAGCATATTATTTCTTGCTTCTAGAGTTTTTTTATTATTTTGAAGCTGTTTTTTTTTTCAGACTTTTTGAATAAGGTTTTCTTCGAAAAACTTGAACCGCAGAAATTTAACATTTATGACTTATTTTCGCATATTGTTCTATGCATAGCGCACAAATCCAGGCATAGGTCGCAAGCGGGTGACCTAGGCTATTTCTGTGCACAATGCAGTCTCAGATTTCCAGCGCCGGCAGACCGGTCCGGCTCGTTTTGCTCTTGTTGCCGATCCGGTCCGGTGGTGCATCTTAAGGAATGCATTTGACGCGCTTAGAATCTTGGAGAAAGATTTGGTGCATTTATAATCTTCTCTGAATGTAAAACCGGCAAGAAGTTGATTAAAACGATAGTTAACAAATCGTTAAATACTGTTCACATTATTTAACGTCGTTATATAAATTGTGATAATTTATTTCAATGGCAGGACGAGAATTACGCCCTTGGGCATTTTTCAAAATAAAATAACTTTTTAGAACTTAAAAAAAGTTTAGAGCAGAATCAAAGTTGTGGGTTCGAGAACCACCTCACGAGTTGGTGACGAGCCGTTTTTTAAATACATTATTCAACATTATATCATTGTAATTATCATTGTAAAAGCAAACATTACTTTAATATATTAATTACAAATAAACGCCGAAATTAAATAATGCTTTTATTTTATTTAGTTATCTAAAGGTCGCTGTATCGTCGTGATGTGGAAATACCTCGCACGGGACGGGGACGTGGCTGTGCACCACACATTTCCCCCTCATTCTGCCACGTCCCGTCCCGTCCGCGTTCTTGTGACGTATATTTGTTATTATATTTTTATTTGACGACCTGAGTGGTGCAGCGGCCAACTTGCCGGTCTACGACGCAAGAGGCCGGGCAGACGGGTCTGGGTGTTACTATGTAAAATAAGTATATACTAGGTGTTACAAAAATACCCCTAATGCCGAATATGGCATATAGGGACCATCAAACTGAACAACTTTTACTATGGGGCCAACTCTGAAATCGCGAAAAAAAAATCAGCTGTTTCATACATTTTGATATTTTCGATTTTAATTTTTGTATGAAACAGCTGATTTTTTTTTCGCGATTTCAGAGTTGGTCCCATAGTAAAAGTTGATCAGTTTGATGGTCCCTATATACCATATTCGACATTAGGGGTACTTTTGTAACACCTTGTATTTAAAAAATATATAAGTAGTTTATCAGTTTTCTAGCACCCATATTACTAGCTTTGCTTAGTTTTTGGTTACATGGCGCTGTGTGAAATTGTCCAAGCATTTATTATGTCATTATTATATATTCAACGATGTCAAAAAAACGCTCCGTTCCGTCTGGGACGTGAAAAATCCCGTCACGTCCTACTTCAGCCTTAACTCTACTATCGTATTAGTAACTTAAACATTAAAAAACGCAGCACGTTTACCCCCTGTTTACCCCCCACCATGTAATGACCGTACATTACATGGTGGGGGGTAAACAAGGGGTAAACCTGACAAGAAATAGAATCCTTAAATTCGCTAGAAAGCTGTTTAATCACCGCTTAAAATAGAAGTTTCTTTTAATGAATGACACTTCGTTACATGTATGTAAATACACTTTACGTATCCCTTGCGGAAGGCTGTCCCAACTATTTGCAATTAAAATGGCAAGTCGAATAGCTGAAAAGATTCCCGTATATAAATAAGTAGGTAAAGTAATAAATAAAATACTGAACAACATTACACTATGAAATCACATAGCTACACACGACGGCACCTCAGACTATACATGTTGACATTGAGACCGCCATTATGCCTTTATAATAAAAGCTGTTTTCGCAGTTTAACTGTTCAACCTGACGTGCTGTCGTGTGTACATTTACAAACGAACTAATTACTTGCCATGACTGGAAATTATAAGATTTATTTTTACACGCAATGAACCACTAAGCTACAAATAAAATAAATACTTTCTAGTAAAATCTAGTTCGATTAAAGATTTAAAAATATTGTTCATAAAAAATAAGGAAATTGAAAAGAAATACTTAGTCAACAATTTAACACTACATAATTTTTTTTAGGATTTATGCAGTTTCGACTAATTTGAATGGCGAAAGAAAATAGAAATAGATGTTTTTATTGTAATGTCTTAATTCGCAAAGAAAAATTCGTGGAATAACATTCAGCAAATACTTGCGCAATGCAATCGCGCCAACATGTTCGGTTCGAACATTCCGCAAAAAATCGTCGCAACGAGACCGCACAATTATTATGCGATCACGGGGTTAATGAACTCTAGGTTCTGCCAAGATTTTAAGAATATTTGTGTGACTAATATTATAATTATTAAATCGAAAAACTCTTAATTAGTCTATTAAGAGTTTTCCGACTGAACTTGGTCTGTAGTGAATTTTTTATTATGATTTCCGTCAATATAAAGTTTTGTTAACTTTTGTATACATACGTCCTTACTAATAAAGATTGTATAGCAGATGTATGCTACACAGTGTTTTGTCCCTTTCTTTATAATGTCAATTAGTTTGACAGTGAGTAACCATTGTGTAACTATACATCTGCTATACAATCTTTATTAGTAAGGGGGTTAGTATTTATAATTCGTCGCTCACTTCCATTATAGGTCATAGAGATAATTCTGAAACTGTATGTGTAAAATATTTTTTAAATAAAACTTCACAATCTATAAACTTTCTTGAAAAAAACCTTTTTTATTTCAAAATTCTAACTTCTGTTGTTTTAGAAAAATTGCAATTTTAAAAGTGTGGTAGGTACTAAGTTTTGAAGGCCAATCCTCCTATAAGGGCAAGACCTCTTATAAGTGAATGTAATTCTTTTAAATAAATAAATGAAAAATATCTCAAACCTCAGATAAAAAAAATTGTAACAGTGTTGTTTTTAGTCATTTTTAACCGACTTCAAAAAAAGGAGGAGGTTATCAAGTCAACGGTTTCTTTTTTCAATTTTTTTTACACGCACAACTATCTAACTATCGCCATTTCTCTTAAATATAATATGGTTACCTATTATGGAACTATTATTTATAACAAGCCTAGTTATTATGATAAACTAGGCAGCTATAATGGCATGGCAATACAAGAAGCTTTATTTATGATATCACTTGTCAAGTCATAAAAGTTCCTGTACAGCTTCGCGAATATTTTATGCGCAGTCATTCACTCTATTTTCACCAAATTTAAAGTATAATGTGAGTAACAGAAGCGCCTGGCGGTATTCGAAAACACTACCATTGTGGCGCTAGAAACTCCTTCCTTGGTGAGCAATCGTGTGCATTACATACCAGTGTTTAACCAGAGTTCAACCGAAACTCGACCGGAGCCGAGCCGGAGCTCGGCTGGAGTAAGCATGAGACATCGCGCTTTAGGCCACCAGCTAACGCATCGAACTCCCGAAAGTCTGCCGGGCTTCAAATTAAAAAAGATAAATCGAGTCCCAATCCGGCCAAAATGGCGAACCCTAATTTATGATGTCACACGAACATCGATATCTTCTAAATAACTACAATACGAAACTTCTTACTTCGATTTATCTGTTTTAAGTTGAAGCCCGGCAGACTTTCCGAAGTTCGATGCGTTAGCCGGTACGGCCCCCTGTTCTACTAGAACAGCAAAGCAAAGAAATGAAACCGGTAGGTCTGGGGCCAGCCGTACAGGGAATATGGCTCCGTCCGTTGCCATGGTATCAAAGTCGTAGCACCGTGTCCATATAATAATAATAATAATAATAAGTCTTTTATTTCAGACAAAAAAGTAGTCCATAGAGTGTTAGTAACAATGAGCCTTAAAAAACTATGTTAGTAAAAGTAAAAGTAGCCAAGAACGTAGCACATACTGCGTTCTACATACGCGCAGGTGGCTTTGCATGCAGACGCAACCAGTGTGCTAGCAGCGGAGAGTCCCATCGATCAATCACTGCCCTCAGGATGCTGTTGGGACTACTACGTGCTCTGCTTAGCAATGCCTCACAGCGTTTCCTGATTATGGCATGAAAACCATCAACATGTGCCTCTGCAAACATATTGGAAGCACTACAAAACCTAGGCAATCCCAGCAGCACCCTAAAGGCATTGTTGTACTGGACTCGCAGTGCGCTGTAAGCCCTCTGCGTATAACTGACCCACAGGCTACACGTGTAGAAAGACTGGCAATATGCTTTGAAGAGTGTGATTTTAACTTCTTTGGTACAGCGTGCAAACCTGCGGGCCAGCATGTTACATCGAACTGCCAGCGCCCTGCGTTCCCTATCTATGTCGACAATATCACTTAAATTATCAGTGACCCAGTGGCCTAGGTACTTATATTGTGACACCCTCTTTAAACATTTATTACACAGTTTCACAGGTAAATCGTAATCAATACATTTTGTGCCAGCTTTAAAAATCATGTACTCACTTTTACTTGCGTTATACCGAAGCCCGTGGGCCTCCGCAAAACGCTCACAAATATTTAACAATTTCCTCAAACCACCCATTGAGGGGCTCAGAAGCACCATATCATCAGCATAACTGATATTATTTATGCAGACTCCGTCTATATGACAACCTACACCAGTGCTAGTGAGCTCCTCAATGAGCGCATTTATAAAAAATCAGAAAAATCCGAAAAAAGTTTGGGACCTCATTAAGAATGTCACCAATATCAAGCACACCTCTACTTCATCTGACGATCTTTTATCGGCGTACAACGATCCACAGACTGCTGTATCATCGGTGAATAAATTTTTTGCTGGTGTGGGGAAAGATTTGGCATCGAATATAATCAACAACTCTTCTAAAGTACCTTCATACCACTCATCTGACCTAAATTTCTCTGTAATGTACTCGATGGCTTTGTTGGATACCGATGAAGCAGAAGTTGAAGATAAAATTATGGGGTTAAAGCTCGATTGTGCAGTTGGCTGGGACGGTATCTCAAATATATTAATATATATATTAATATTAATAAAAGAAGCTAGACACGTTCTCATTCCGGTTTTGACACACTTATATAACCTTTGTTTCTCGACTGGTACTTTCCCCGCGGTATTTAAGAAAGCAATAGTCCATCCTATTTTTAAGAGTGGAGACAGATGCAATGTCTCAAATTACAGACCCATTTCAGTTTTATCAGTCCTTTCGAAAATTCTAGAAAAAATTATACATAGTAAATTAATCAACTACTTGCAATCTAAAAACCTTTTAGCTTCAAATCAATTTGGATTTAGGCCGGGAAAGTCAACAGAAGATGCTGTTTTGGAACTCACTAGTACTGTAGTTGATAGTCTGAACAATAAACTAAATTCCCTGTGTGTCTTCCTTGACCTTTCCAAGGCTTTTGACACTGTATCTGTCCCTATTCTTCTAGGTAAACTACAACAGATGGGTGTAAGGGGTATTGTACTCGATTTATTCAAGAGTTACTTGAATAAACGGACGCAGTGTGTTAGGGTCGCAAATTACACTAGTCAAGAGGAACCCATTGAATATGGAGTGCCCCAAGGCAGTGTCCTTGGCCCGACCCTGTTTTTAATTTATATGAATGAATTGTGCCAATTTAATCTGTCAAACTGTAAAATCGTCATGTATGCTGATGATACAGCGATCGTAGCGCATGGGAGTGATTGGGAGGAGGCAAAGTACTCTGCTGAGTCGGCTTTAAGAAAAGTCATGTCATGGCTGACTAAAAATATACTGACTCTAAATCTAAATAAGACCAAATATATTACTTTTGCTCCCAAGCGCTCGTCTCAACCAGATGAAATGTTTAGTTTAACTGCGCATAATTGTAACGATGACTTTAACAACACTTGTACCTGTGTTTCAATATCACGCACTCACAGCATTAGATACCTAGGTGTTATTGTTGATAGCCTAATGTCGTGGTCCGAGCATATTCTTTCTGTCTCAGTCCGTATCAGAAAGCTTATCTTTGTTTTTAGCAAATTAAGAGTTATTGTCGATCTTGCCACCCTTAAAACTGCATACTTTGCCCTCGCCCAGTCTATTATGTCGTACTGCGTTACGGTTTGGGGTGGTTCTGGAAAAAACATGATGTTAGAACTTGAAAGGGCGCAAAGGGCCATCTTGAAAGTTATGGCCTTCAAGCCGAGAAGGTTCCCTACTAACTTAGTTTATGGCTATTGGGAAGTCCTCTCTATCCGTAAACTATTCATATTACATGTAGTACTACGTAAACATACACTAATATCGTTTGACCCGTCAATTTTGGCCAATAAAAGAAGAAAAGACATAGTCTGTCAAACACTAAGATCTCGTTTGGTATTGGTGAAGCATCATTTTGACTTCATTTCGCCTATTTTGTATAACAAAGTGAATAGACAGCTTAATATCTATCCTCTTCCGAAATACAAATGTAAAACCATGTTATGCGAGTGGCTTCTTGGCGTGGACTATGATACAGCTGAGTCCTTAGTTAAATAAATATTTTGCAAACTCCTGCACACATAGTCTCAAACACACACACACACATACACACACACACACACACACACACACGCACACACACACACACATATACACACATATATATTTTATAATTTCTGCTTTTTCTGTTTCATATTGTTATTTTAGCCTTAGTTTCAAATCATGTCTGTAATGCCTGTCTAATTTGAGGTGGGCGCTAATAACTGTAACACAGTCTTATGACTACAACGGTTGTTAACGCTAATATGTTTTTGTATACATGTCATGATTTAAATAAACTTTTATTTTATTTTTATTTTATTTTATATAAAGGTTAAACAGACGTGACGAGGTTATCCCGCCCTGCCTCACCCCACATTCAAGCTTGTACACGTCAGAATATGCACTCGCCCATCGAACACTATTTCTCTGATTATCATACCAGTACCTAAACAACGATATATATTCCTCAGAAAGACTGGTTTCTTGTTGTAGTAATAATATAACCAACACCCGTTAAAAAGGCGTGATGAGCTCCTGTCGAGCTCCGGCCAGGCTCTGGTCGGGTTTCGGTAGATCTCCGGTGCCATCTACACGCTCGCTGCTATAGTACTGAATATAGCCTGGTTTGGCCTGATATTGCCCGTATGAAATGTCTGTGTGTATGTGCACGGAGAATCAAGAATTATTTCGAGTGGTTTATCCGTGTTCTTTATATTTTGTGCTATAGTGGTGTGGCAAGTACGCCTACACGTGGACCCACAATGGTACAATGGCGCTTCGATGCCGGACCGGTTCAACGGCATAAACTGTGATAAGCGACGGACGTTGGACGTAGAAAGCTGGCTGGTATAAGAATGGTATAAAGAATGGCTGGAGCATTGCGAATTATGGATCTCCTCGAGTATTTTTGCAGTCTAGTCCAGTGAAATACTAACTTATAAACCTAATTATCGAACAAATGTTTAATAATATTATTCGTAGTGTGCATGACATCGAAACGTTTTCAACTTGTGCGGCCATCATCAATCACTATTTATTTATGTTTTAAAATAATTTCATTACATTTCAACTCTTACGTAGCTTTATCTCCTTCTATTGTACAGAAACATCGTTCGCCAGAGCAGGAAGATCACTCGGACGTCCGCCGAGTTCAGCCAATTGGAATATTTTAGATTAACCCACGCTACATAGTGTTTCTGTATGCAAGTAGAGCTGCTGGAGTACAGGAGCGTTCTAGAAAGCTCTAAAGTCTCAAGACACTATTAACAAGGTTGTATTTTAAGACTAACTGAAAGTTTAGAAGTATTTAATATCCCAAGAAGTTTTGACCTTCGAAGCGCTCAAAAACTAGATAAATAAATAAATAAATATTTGTCAACATCACATACATTGCTTCGATTCCAAAGTAAGTAGCTAAAGCACTTGTGTTATGGAAATCGGAGACAACGGTGGTATCACAAACACGCAGACCTGAGCCAATATAGAAAAAGTTCGTTTTCTAAATTGACCCAACCGGGAATCGAACCCGGGACCTCAGAGATGGCGACACATTAAAACTGGTGTACAAAACCACTCGACCACGGAGGTCGTCAAAAAAGATTGCCAATCGTTGCTCATTATTCATCTGGCGTAAAGTACGTGTGTATGTTTATACACACGTACTTTATCACACTTCACCCCTGTCTGCCCTTCGCAGATAAAACAGACCTCTTTTTATGAGACGTCTTTCAGCCAAAGCAGTTTTCTCTAATCCAGAAAAACATTCTTGACTGAAAAGAAAAGTCTGAAGTCTGTTTCATTATGTTGTTGAAAAAATGGTTTTTAATGTTGATGGTAAAGATCAAGATATACATTGTAAATAACAGAAAGCACATCTCCTTGACCGAGTCTAGATCACGCTCAGTACATAAAGCTCGTAGGATCTGACCTTAGATATATCAATTACCGTAAACATATACGAGATAAATTATGCGACAACGTTGCATGTTTTTGAATTAAATAAACTGCTGTGCTGGCGACAATATTTATTATTAACAGTGTTTTTAAGTAATGATAATGGACCTGACGGTTCCAGGTCATCTGATGGTTTACCATACCATCATCATCAGCCATTTTTTATGGAGAATAGTCCATAACTTGCCCGACCGACTTAACAAAAACTATGAAAAGGGAAAATAATATTGCAATTTAACAAACTTCTCGTGATGATCACCATCGTCCATATTATTGAATAGGTACTCCAAATATATGAAATGAGGTGAAGGTTGAATAACCATTGTTTTTTTTTAATCGTGAAAGCAGTCAGAATGCAAAATACTACAATACTTTACTTAGTTGCAATGCAACTCACCTCCTTAACAATGTGAACAGTGGAAATGCAATTTGTATAACAAAGGCACGATTTGCGAATAAAGACATTAAAGTAATGCCTTTCTAGGTGCAGTTGTGCATATTAAACACAACTAGTTATTCTAATAGCTGTTGTATTTTTTTTGTAATAACTGCATACCATTCTGTTATGGAAATCAGAAATATTTTTAAATATCGTTCTTTCTGATAAAGCTGATAAGTTTTTTGCGCCCATTTTTCTTGTCAGCTAAAAGACGTCATAATGGGTGGTAGGATAAAAGAATTGACGATTTAAAAATGCTTATTATGTGAGCTTATTTGAATAAAGAATTTTTCAATTTCAATTTCAGAAACAGTGACGGTACCACACACATTTGGATTGGCCACCTGAGAAAATTTTATAGATAACCCCAAATTGACCCAGTCAGGGATCAAAAAGCTCCGCATAACTCAAATGTTATTTTCTACTTTTATGAATAATTTAAAGTTGATAGGTAATGAGCGTCTTCTATTAAATCTTTGAGCTAAGGATTGGCCTTTAGTTAGGCCCTATTATAGTAACTTGCTGAATCTAATAAATCTTTCATGTAAGTGTCCAGAATATGTGACACGTCCACCTTTGATGTTGGCTACTTGCAATCTGGTTTAGCCATAATTTTATTAAAATTTAGTGATTTTAATGGTTAGTCGATTGAACTATTTAAGGTACATTAGGTTTTACCCTAACATCCGTTTGCACTAAACTTAATAATCGCCTAAGTCTTTTCGTAAATACTACTCGACCGAGATAAATAGGCGCATGAAAGCTGCATGACAGCTAAGTTAATAACACCGTTTTAATTTGGTCAAGTTGTAGTTAGGAAAAGACTTAGGCAATTCTTGAGTTTAGTGCAAACGGGCATAAGTCTCATAAGGAGACATTACTAAAATTTATATTTAATGACGAAAACAAAAATTTACAGTAATTAGAAAAGTTTTTGACAAACGAAATAAGGGAGAGAGAGAGAGAGAGAAGTTGAGGATGTTTTACGAGTATGTCATAAAATCTTCACCCGTCTGGCTTCGCTGGCGTCCCCCCTCCAAATTATAATGTCATAAAAACTTTACTTTTACTTGGAAAAATCTCTTGTCTGTACCCTACTGGGTATGGCATACCTTAGACAAAACATGTCTTGCACCTAATGTAACCTTATTTTGACTATTAAAGTCAGTATAATTTACTCTTCAACCGCATTCGTGGACATTTGCGAAGTTGCAATCGAAAGAAATATACACTTTGACCTAATTTTAGTGTCTTCTGGACCGTCGCAATAATTTTCTGTGAGGGCCATTATGTAGGTCACTGTCTGTTGCGCAGTTCCTTGGCCCTTTCGGTGAAAGAGATGGAAGACCACACACAATGGATCGAGCGGGACAGATAGATAGGAAATTGCAGTTTTTGGTAATATTGGGGCGCAATAATTGTTTTTTGTATCAATTGGAAGTATCGCTGATTGTGTGTAAAATAACGAGACACGAATGTATTTCTAAGAACAGATTTCGGTTAGTTCTGCACTTTCCAAATATTATAAGATATTATTGATAGTTAATGAAGAATACCTACTCAATTCAATACACGATTTCATTTCATGTTTTTACCTATCTGGAGTTCATGAAATAGTTCAGTTGATTTTTTCAAAATACAGAAAATAAAATAGTGAAGTGAACCACCGAATTTTTTTCAATTATGTATACACTTTGTACTATTATGTATTCTGTGTCTGTATGCTAATTTATTTGTTTTGTAACAGATATCTACTTATTTACATACATATCAAAATGCAAGTGGCATGAATGCGCTTTCTTTGTGGTCGCAGATGCGCTTTATGCTCACAAAAAAGAGAGCTCTTACACTGCATTATTATGATGAGAAACTTATATTAAAAAGCAATTAGATTAAAGCACGTGCAATAAGAAATTATAACAGTACAATTAGTACAGATGATAAAAATGTCCAACACATTTTTAAGTAATTAAGTAATCTTAATACTGGTACAGCATACATTGTCTGCAGTAACTTAGTTCAAAGAAAATAAGTTTGTAGGAAAAGAATTTTATTCAAGTATTTTTGAAAACATCTTATACCTATATTGTTGCTGCTTAGTGAAGGTTGTGTTAAGAGCCCGACGAACAGTGAGCTTCCCATACAAACGTAATACAAAAATGATTTGCAATTTGAGCGTATTTAACTCTTCTTGTGATGTTATTCGGATTAAGACAGTTTTTTTCTAAATCCAAAATACTAAACCAAATAAGAATTAACGCAATTTACAGTTTTATATGAAAAATGTAATTGGCATTTATTTTGAATTGGATTACTACCTATTTTGGAATTTTCATTTAATAAAACCCTAGACAAAGACTGTCTTAATCCGAATAACATCACAAGAAGTGTTAATTATGTTCAAATTGCAGTTTGTATGGGAAGCTCACTGTTCGCCGGACTCTTAAACCTAAAAGGTGGTGATGATTAATAATACTCTCCAATATTTTATTTTATTTCGGTATAGGATTTCATAAATTTTAATTTACGTAAACTTATGTTATTTGTATAACATACCTATTGCGAAAGTGAATATAGAGATGGTGTTTAGAGATGTCGCTTTAGTAAACCAATCTAGGGCTGTCAAACAGAAATCGTAGATAAATTATTCAGAATGATTAATTGTTCCATTTTTAACCGACTTCAAAAAAAGGAGGAGGTTCTATGTTCGACTGTTTATTTGTTTTTTTTTTTTATGTATGTCCACCGATAACTCGAAAACGGCTGAACCGATTGACATGATTCAAACGCCACTTTATCAGGTTTGCTCCCCAGATGGTCCCATTTTTAAACATTTGTAACTTTTGCACGAGTTTTAACGGATCTTCAGACATAACTTCTTTGTTTATAAACCGATTTAGATAATTCTTGTTTCGTTAGAAAGGGGATACTTTAAGGATGTTTTCATTCAAATTTCCTTCACATTGGACCTTGGACTTCGAAGATACACAAGAGAACTCTTCAAAATCAAATATGATAGTGTATTAGTGATTACTCTACGGTATTGAAAGGTTTCGCATCAGCCATTTTTATTGTCACTACTGGGGCTGGGATACAAGCCTTAATTATGGGCTGATGAATAGGATGCACCATAACCCACCGCGCGGGCCCAATGCGGATTGGTGGGTGTTAATGTGCAAATGTAGCTGGAACTAACGGCTTAACGTGTCTTCTGAACCCTTGCTAAAATTAACAGTGCGAAAAGTGGATATTGAGTTTCTAGGCGTATTATACCATTGAAATGTGTGAAATATGATTAAAATATATTTAGGTATATCATCGCTTACATTTACTTATACATACCTACCACAAAAAAGTTAAAAATAAAAAAGCTTTTAAAAGTTAAAAAGAAAAACCTCCTTCAAAAAACCATAAAAAAATTGCTATAAAAACAGCTTCAAAAAACAGCAGCTCTAAAAAGCAAGAAATAATATTCAAATCTGCATAATTACTATTCAAGTACCTACGCATATCTGATATTAAAAAAACGTCTTATGAAGTCGGGTGGGGCTTTAAGAATTAAAAATTCAAATTGAGAAAGAGAAACCACGATAAATGTTATTATGATTAAAAAAGAAAAATATCTTTAGATCCACCCGACTTCAAAAGACGTTTTTTTTAATATCAGATATGCATAGGTACTTGAATAGTAATTATGCAGATTTGAATATTATTTCTTGCTTTTTAGAGCTGCTGTTTTTTGAAGCTGTTTTTTATAGCAATTTTTTTAAGGTTTTTTGAAGGAGGTTTTTCTTTTTAATTTTTAAAAGCTTTTTTATTTTACTTTCACTTTTATTCTGGTTAATGATAAAATCACTATGTTAGCAAAATATTTGTCGTGTTTCAAAAGCTAGTTTCAGGTTTTTGCTTTTTAATTTGGATTAATGTTTTTAGAACCTTTATTTCAAAGAATGAATATAGACAATATTTTAATAATTGTAAAAATGACCATTGATAATTTAAATATTTCTTTTCAAGAAAGGGACAGCCTTATTGTAAACGAATGTTCCAACATCGACATTATGACAACTGATACATTATATTAACTTTTTGTACATTCAGACAGACGTATCGGCTCTCGTGTTACAGTTCAATGAAACAAATATTTGATATGTAGGTCGATTTTAGGCCAAGAGTTGTCATAGTTACTGTTTCAAAATAAGCCGAGATACGTATTTCGTACCTCTCAATTCATTTCTTATGCAAACGACCTAATTATCAATTGATTTTAAAGGTATGGTTTGGCGAGGGGAGCTCGATGGCGCAGTGGTTAAAGGAATCGCCCTGTGATTGCGGTAGTTAAGCAACTTTTCGAAGTGTCGGTCATGGGATGGGTTACCAAAAAAATACTATCTCGAGCTCCTCTGTGATTCGGACTTCTTCAAGTCGATTGTTTCTTATTATGTTGACCAATGTTGAGCTTTGTGACGCAGTGGTTTAGCGCCTGGCATGGCGATTGCGGAAGTTAAGCCACTTTCGCAAGGGTCGGTCATGAGATGGGTGACCAAAATTTAACTATCTCGAGTTCCTCCGTGCTTTGGAAGGCACGTAGCCGTTGGTGCCTGCTGCATTTGCAGTCGTTAACCCATAAGGAAGGCTCCAGCAGTGGGGTATGATTTTGAGTATTTTTGGGATTTTGGGGTAGTGTGCGGATCTTCGTGTCTGTTTTGGGGTAATCTCTTCGTCGACCTCCGTGGTCCTCCGTGGAGTGGCTTTGTACACCGGTTTTCAAGGTGTTGCCATCTCTAAGGTCCCGGGTTCGATCCCCGGTTGGGTCAATTGAGAAAAAGTACTTTTCTATATTGGCTCAGGTCTTTGTATTTGTGATACCACCGTCATCTCTGATTTCCATAACACAAGTGCTTTAGCTACTTACTTTGGAATAGGAGCAATGTATGTGATGTTGTCAAATATTTATTATATTTATTATTATATTATTTATCTACTCATTATACGTATATTGATATTTCGAATTCCAAATAGAAGTAAGTAGGGATTTTTGTTCAAAGTTAAGGCTAATAGAATAAGACCGATTCTAGGTCCTACCTAAGAAGATGTAATTACGATGATAAGTAATGATCAACATAGATAAAGTTACTACCGGTCGTTATAGATTCTGATGAATAAATTTTGTTGAAAAAAAAACTACAAAATTTACGGGATATCTATTGTTCAAGTTATGCATAAATAACCTACTTAGTATTTTACTATTTTTAGATGGTAAGTATTGCTTGTACTATTATGTATACTGTGGTATTGCTAAAATGTATTAACTTCCTTCAATATGCAACTCTACATCAGAAAACCATATTATGCTTTACATAATTTAAGAAAATACTTCGCGACACATATATCATCACTAACTTGTAAGACAACATACGTGATAAAGTTAACTGTTACATAAGCTACAAGCAATTTTGCACACAATACATGCAACAGGTGAAAAACTAACAGAAAAACAAATACTTACCTACGTGACAATTTCCCGTATCTATTATACTAGGAAAACATAAATAGTTGAGTTAACGCCCGGAATCACGGAAGAGTAAGCGAAATTCGGGTACCAGGGCGGCATCGCTGGGCAGGAGGTTGGTTGTAAGTTGAAGGTTCGCAGCAAAGCACCCCAACAAGCTCGTCTAGGACCCGTCTAGAGCGCACGTGGCGCCGCGCCTGCGCCGCGCCGCCCGCCAGCAGGCAGTATCGAGCGAGCCTCCGCATGGGTCGGTCATGTTGCAATGTCTGACGGCCGCGACTCCCCGTCGCAAAGCGGTCTCCGCGACCGCGTCTCGTTTTTCGAAAAAGTGTGGGCTGGCCAAGCCGGCCAGGATACAGTCGATGCGAGCTCCGATGTTGACGACATCGAACGCCGCATAGAGCAGCGTAAACGACGTCCAGAATCCCCTAAAATTGAAGTTAAACTTAAGCATACGCGCGACACCGAATCTCCGACGAGAAGTTTCGAGGCTTCTTTTCCTAATTTAAAGTTGAGACATGTTGAGCCTGTTGAAGAAGGCGTCGAACGGTTCGAGAGGCAGGTCGAAGAGGGCGACCTCGCCTCTGGAGTCCGTTTCGTCAAATTTGAGAGGGTCACAGTGAGGAAAACTGTTACGGAGAGCCGGGAGGAGCGCGCCGAGTCTCCACAGCACGAGTGGTACTCGGAATATCAACAACAGACGCTGCACACTGCTCCTAGGAAGGAGTACGTTAGGAGCAGATCGGAGTATGATTCTCACATTGCAGAAATACGCGGTAAGTTCTAAGCTGCAGGTCTGAAAGAGTTTCAATACAAAAGTTAAAATGGTACAACAAAGGTTGACCATACGTAGCAACATATTGATCATAGGCTCGGACGTAACTTTTTAGGTCACCGAATTATAATGTCAAAGGGTCGCGACCTTGTCCGTAAAACTGATGTAAACAACGTTACACAATATGTTTTCTATGTAAGTGAATTCGGTGTACATTGCTGGCCAGATAACGTCTTTATTATAATCATTGTGTGAAGATCTATTCTGTGAAGTAGGTTAAACAAATTACTTACTTGATAGTTGATATCAAAGTCATGGCCATTCAAGATCGTCTAATGTTTCTTGAGCAAATGTCGTCTTTGTTTTCAACAAAAAAATAGCATTAAGAGTTTAAGATAACTGGAATGATAATATTATTTAAATATATGTTTTAGATAAATTACCAGCAATTGAAGATGAGCAAAGAGAAAGGCAAGCTAGTATTTCAAGTTCAAGACGAAACAATAGGGAGTGATTCCATAGGTGTGCTATTGCTAAATTAACTATTTATTGACTTAAGATGCACTAGAAAGTACACTTTCTAAAACTGACAAGAGATCAGCTATTCATCAAAGGATTGATTTATGATATTGTCATCAAAGAAATTACATTCCTTAGAGCTTCATGCCGTACACAGGCGACGGCTATGATTGTGAACATTAATTCTTTGACATAACTAGAAAGCTTTTAGGGTATTACATAGAAGTCTTTGGTATCTACTAATGCAAAAGTGTAACTTTAACTTAATCAAAAGAAAGAAGTCGTAATTAACGGAGGAAGTTTGTAGCCGAAGGAAATCTGGATATGAATTACTAATGTTTTTGTACAAACACACAACTTGACGGTGAAAAATATGTAATAATAATTTTAAATACACAAAATCGATGTTTTGGATTTAATGAAAAAAAAAATGGACGTCTGAACAAATGACGATCGCTGTTACTACAAAAAAGAAATCGTTTACAAAGAGGTTGCATTTCTCTTTGCTATTCAACCTGCAAGGTTTGTGCTTTTAACAGTTTTAACACGGACGAGTAAAAAAGTAGGTTTTAATAATTAGCTAGTCCAGGAATTAATGAAAATAGATAGGTACCTACCTACTAGCCTAGTATGAAAAATACAAAATTTCATTCCTACAACATGCCTTTCTTGATTATTTTAATCACTTCAATACGTAACTTTTATCGATATCTGACTGCATTATCAATTTGTAACACTGATACAATTTCTGCACATTGCTAAGTATAGGTAATTTCTCTCGTAAATCATGCTTGATTAGTTTTAGTTGTTTAATTTTTAATCATTTTTCTTTTGGATCTTTATTTTCTCAGCTGTAAGATACAATTTCGTTTGACTTCTTGGACTTTGTTCATCTTATCACGTTTGTGTTTCACACATTAGTGAAGAGATAATAATTGCAAGTAATGGCTCATGTTTGAGTATGTATGAAATCATACCATGGAAATATTTCGCTATTAACGAAATTGATGTTTATAGTCTTTAGATTCATCTGAATTTTATAGCTTCGTATTTAACGATTTGTTATGAAGTTAATTTACTTGTAACGGTTTATGTGATTTTGTGTTTAAACTTAAGAAACAAGTTTATCAATATGACGAATTCCACTTGTACAGAGGTTGTCTTGTGCTATCGAAATTAATGTAACTTAAGAATTTAGTTAAGTTTTAATTTTTTATTGAAATTTACCACTACTTATTTCATCAACGCCCGAGCGGACTCATGCGGCCGGATAACAATGAAATATCTATTGTGTCTCATTTTCCGGGCGTTGAAGAGTTAAAACAACTAACTATGACGATCGTTTCGTTGATACAACCATAGAAAAAAAAAAAATTGTTTTGTGGGTACATACAACGGTAGCAATTGCAGCGCAGTACTGCACACAAAGGTCCCAAGAGGGGCATATCGTTTGAGTGGTGAGTATAATAATGTTCTCGTGTCTTGGATGTTATATACTCATACACTTTTAAGACTTCCGCGTAGAGGCCATTAGAAATAAAACACTTTTTACGGGTTACAGCGCGTATATTAATCAAAAAACAAATAAATACAAACTAAATCATTCTAAAATAACACCTGATTGAATGATATACGCGCTGTATACTCATTTATGATTATACTCGTTCTTTATTCTCCGTAATGGTTCATCCATTTGATTTGGGTCTAGAAAGAAACAGTGAAAGAACTACTTACATTAATTTGTTTTCTATGTTCATTCTCCCTTTCAAATAAACCTCAACTGCCACTTAAGCATTCAGAAAATTAACTAAAGTTCAGTTGTAAATTAGTCGTAAAACGAGAATGCAGTCACGTGACCTGAGATGATGTCACTCCGCCAAGGTCACGCCGATCAGCGACCAGCCATCGAGATAATATTGTCATTAATACATTGCGAATTGTTGTAATAATATTACCACTGGTGGTGTATGCCACACTTATTTTTTTAATTTATTTATTTACAAAGGTCAGTTGGCCTTCGTGCCACCTGATGTTAAGTGACGATAAAGCCGAAAGCGCAAGTGCACTAGGTACACCCGGAATCCTCAAACATAAAACAACACTTTTACTAGATACAGATAAAGCAGAAAAAAAAAGAAACGAAAGCGGGTTTGATTCCCGTCCGAGAACATGATCTGGTGCGAGTCGTATTCTTTCTAGTCTAGTTTAATTCATTTTAATTTGTCATACCTGTGTACAAGGTGCCTAAGTTATAAGTACTATTTATTAATATTAAGTACTATAAGTAACACTTTGTCATCAAATGAAAATTTTAAGTTTCATGGCAGTAAGCTCTATCGAGGTATAGGTAAAAATATAATTTTGGCGAAAAATGCAATAATTACTGACGCAATAAACAAAATTCAACAAAAATATACTTTCCACGACTCAAAAATCGTAACAATAACAAAGAATACTAACTGCTAATAGTATGCAGTTGATATGGTTTGCACGATTGTTAATATTGGAAATGTAATAGTTTATAAATAGTATTAATTGTGTCAACTGTTTGTTATCCCAAATAAATACAATAAAAAATAAAAAATTAGTGCATGTGACTATAAAGGTTTAGGTTTAGAGGGCGTAGTCTGCACACTAGCGCCGCCATTGTAAAAAAATCATAGTGCTTAAATAAAGACAAAATTGTGAATTATCTCTCTGTAGTGCACTCCGTAGAAGCTTTGTGGTTATTTTTATCGCTTAAATAATATTTTCTATCCTTTCGTTTAGTTTAGCGATAAGTGGCCACTTTTAACAATAAAACTCCATTTAACTAAACGACAGGACAGGCTAGAAAATAAAAAGAACCACAAAGCTTCTACGGAGTGCACTACAGAGAGATAATTCACAATTTTGTCTTTATTTAAGCACTATGATTTTTTTTCCAAGGGCCGCGCTAGTGAGCAGACTATACATGTCACATAAATGGTAATAAAATAAAATAAGGTTTTTATACAAGCATCATCACCAAGCCTTAAAAAAAATAGTTGGTATAATATACTTAACTACAGAAAACGCAATTTAAGTACATATAAAGTTCGCAATTTTCCATTACCTATACAACGTGTTACAAAAGTACCCCTAAAGCCGAATATGGTAGATAGGGACCATCAAACTTTTACTATGGGACCAACTCTGAAATCGCGAAAAAAAAAATCAGCTGTTTCATACATTTTGATATTTTCGTAATTATTTTTTGTATGAAACAGCTGATCTTTTTTTCGCGATTTCAAAGTTGGTCCCATAGTAATAGTTGTTCAGTTTAATGGTCCCTATTTATCATATTCGGCATTAGGGGTACTTTTGTAACACCTTGTATACTTCATTTTAAATATTTTATAATATGCGTCTTATCTTTCTTCTCTCGTTAATTAAGTACTACAAGGATTATAATTGAGTTTTTAAAGAAAATACAATAACTTACTTTATACGAAGATTTTTCTCATAAAATTATAAAAATGAAAGACGGCGTTCATAATAAATCACATTATTTTTATTTATCGGTACGATTTAAGAATTTATAGATAAAATTATAGGATAAAAATAACTTATGAAATGTTATCTTTACAGTAGCGATAAATGTAAGTAATGAAAGATACATTGAGTGCTTAAGTAATTTACTTATAAATATCAGAAACTGTAAAAACAGAACTGCAAAATGTATGCAAAACATGGAGGAATTTATGCACTAAAAATTCCTCTACGATGCAGAACAATTAGTTTTTTTCTTAGTATATTTATAGCGGCTAATTTATCACGAGTTTTCGATAGTCATAATAGTCTGGTTGGAAAACTATTTTACTTGCAACCAATAATAATCTCTGAAAAGTTACTAGAAAGTACCATTGCCACATAATTTATACTTAGTGGCTCTAGCTGTCTGTAGGCCTCGCCTCCGCCATTTTGATGAATTTTCATTTCTGTGTCGGGTCTGGGTGCTACTATGTATAATAAAATAACAGATATGGCCTTTTTACATAGTATATTAAATAGAAGAAACAGTGACTCTGACCTTTTAGCAAAAATAAAGTTAAAAGCTCCATATAAACCTTAAACCTAAATTTTTTTAGATTTTAGCATTCACAATGCTATTTTATATAATACCAAATAATATACTAGAAAAAATACGACTCGCAGCAGATCATGTTCTCGGACGGGAATCGAACCCGCGACCTTTGGATATCCGGTCCAATGCTCTGACCGCTGAGCTACCGAGTCACTAGTGGGAACGTCGTTGAGCATTGGACCGGATATCCAAAGGTCGCGGGTTCGATTCCCGTCCGAGAACATGATCTGGTGCGAGTCGTATTTTTTCTAGTATATTATTTGGTATTATATAAAAATACATTTGTTTTGCCCAGGGGTCGCACTAATCTTGGTAGAAATTCTCCTTTAATCAGATTATATGACACGTATAATTATCTGAATAAGAACATCTTTAAAAATATGGTTATATTCAGTAAAAAATTAATTTAACTGTATTAAGAAATGTGTGTTAGATTAATAGTTATAAAGTAATTCTTTCAATAATTAAGGTAGTGAAGTGATACAGTTATTAGCATTACATAATAATATTTTCCGTAAGTAATTAGTTTTCGCGTTATAATTATACAACGTGTTACAAAAGTACCCCTAATGCCGAATTTGGTAGATAGGGACCATCAAACTGAACAACTTTTACTAAGGGACCAACTCTGAAATCGCGAAAAAAAATCAGCTGTTCCATACATTTTGATATTTTCGTAATTAATTTTTATATGAAACAGCTGATTTTTTTTTTGAAAGTTGGTCCCATAGTAAAAGTTGTTCAGTTTGATGGTCCCTATATACCATATTCGGCATTAGGGGTATTTTTGTAACACGTTGTATAAACTATTTAGATAATTTAAATAAGTACACACGACAGCACGTCAGGTTATACAGTTGAACTGCGACAACAGCTTTTATTACGTAGGGCATAAAGGCGGTCTCAAGGTCAACATGTGTAGTCTGAGGTGCCGTCGTGTGTACCTAATAAATACTTAAATAAACTTATGAAAGTATGGCCAATTTAATAGATCACTTTTGACATCTGTCAGTCTTTATTGTTATTTGTCAAAGTAACTTGTAAAATTGATTTCTTTTGCGATTATTACAACAAATAATTTATTATTAACTGAAAAAAGTTAAAGGCAATTGTGGCTGTGAAAAATTAAATATTGCGTGACCGCCGTTAGAAGATTACGTTGTTGAATTTTGATGAAGTGTCAAATGCCATCTATTAACAATTTAATACTTTTGACACAATTTGACATTGTACTTATCATTCAATAAGAATTTTCTCTTTTCGAATTTTCCGTAAAGATAATGATTTTCTCCATGACTTGTCGTTGCGTGCGGTGGAAAGGCCTCAATATGTCGCTATAAATCTGAGACCACAAATGGCCCGTGCCTTAAATGCAGAAAATGCTCTCATAGCCGCAAAAGCTCGAAAGATAGATGAATAATAGGATAAATAGGGTTATCAAAAATAAAAAATGCCAAGGTATTTAAGTGAAAGGGGTACCTATTCGATACGGTTGCATAATATACAACATGTTACAAAAATACCCCTAATGCCAAATATGGTATATAGGGACCATCACACTGAACAACTTTTACTATGGGACCAACTCTGAAATCGCGAAAAAAAAAATCAGCTATTTCATACAACAATTAAAATTAAAAATATCAAAATGTATGAAACAGCTGATTTTTTTTTCGCGATTTTAGAGTTGGTCTCATGGTAAAAGTTGTTCAGTTTGATGGTCCCTATATTATGCATTAGGGGTATTTTTGTAACATGTTGTATAAGTATTTCTACCTTTGTACGGATAATCACGTTTCTTTATATTGATTTTTGTCATAAGTTTGGTTATCAGTGGCGAAGGGTCCATACAAGCCGATACTTGCGTCATTTTACAAATCCTTTCATTTCCGTCATTTTACATTTTACAAATCCCATCCCACCGATCTGACATGCAGATACACAATAACATTTTTGTAGAACGGCTTACCTTCGCCATAATTTCACCCCTCACCACTGATGGTTATGTGTGACTAAGGTAGCTGCAAAGTTGCTGAAACGTCGGGAAAAAAAGCAATCAACTAACTATAAAAAGCGTTTATCCGTAAAGGTTTAAGTTTAATGTCTTGAGAACATTTCCTTTAAAAAATATTTTAACTCCTTAACTTAGAGCAGCCCTAAACAGCAAGCAACAGTAAACGCGCGGGCGACAGTCATGACAGCTGACAGCTCCGCTAACCAGTCTAGACTAGAACAAGAAAGATCCTTGGTAGGAAATGTGACTATAGATTTATTCTTTGAAAAATTAACACTAATATAAAACCAAAACATTAAAGTATTAAATTTAGTTTTTTCGCATTCACAATGCTATTTTTATATTAAGATAAATAGTATTAGAAAAAATACTAGAAAAAGTCGACTCACCCGTAGCACCCGGTGAATCTACGTTGTTTTGTTGTTTCTTACTTCCTGCGTCATTGTCGTTTACTCGAAAATCTTTAAAAATCCAATGCATCACAACGGAATTCGCCATCATTTACGTTAGATTACGATAATAAATTATATTAATTTGCATATTTTTAACCTATTTATTGCGATGGATTTTTAAAGATTTTTGAGTAAACGACAATGACGCAGGAAGTAAGAAACAACGTAGATTCGACTACCCGTCCCGACTGAGGTGCTACGGGTGAGTCGATTTTTTCTAGTATTTTTCTAATATTATTTATCTTAATTAAAACCTAAGCTTAGAGCAGCCCTTAACCGCAACATATGCGCGGGCGCAGACCCATCCACCCGTGGTCAATCGCGAACGGTCGTGACAGCTCCGCTAACCAGCCTAGAACAAAAAGATCCGTGGTAGGAAATACGACTCCTGAGTGCATACAACAATATTGCTACTAACTATACAACGTGTTACAAAAGTAACCCTAATGCCGAATATGGTATCTACGGTATCTTTGGTATAGTTTGATGGTCCCTATCTAGGGACCATCAAACTGAACAACTTTTACTATGTAACCAACTCTGAAATCGCGAAAAAAAATCAGCTGTTTCATACATTTTGATATTTTCGTAATTAATTTTTGTATGAAACAGCTGATTTTTTTTTTGATAGTTGGTCCCATAGTAAAAGTTGTTCAGTTTGATGGTCCCTATATACCATATTCGGCATTAGGGGTATTTTTGTAACACGTATAAACTATTTAGATAATATAAATAAGTACACACGACAGCACGTCAGGTTATACAGTTAAACTGCGACAACAGCTTTTATTACGTAGGGCATAAAGGCGGTCTCAAGGTCAACATGTGTAGTCTGAGGTGCCGTCGTGTGTACCTAATAAATACTTAAATAAACTTATGAAAGTATGGCCAATTTAATAGATCACTTTTGACATCTGTCAGTCTTTATTGTTATTTGACAAAGTAACTTGTAAAATTGATTTCTTTTGCGATTATCACAACAAATAATTTATTATTAACTGAAAAAAGTTAAAGGCAATTGTGGCTGTGAAAAATTAAATATTGCGTGACCGCCGTTAGAAGATTACGTTGTTGAATTTTGATGAAGTGTCAAATGCCATCTATTAACAATTTAATACTTTTGACACAATTTGACATTGTACTTATCATTCAATAAGAATTTTCTCTTTTCGAATTTTCCGTAAAGATAATGATTTTCTCCATGACTTGTCGTTGCGTGCGGTAGAAAGGCCTCAATATGTCGCTATAAATCTGAGACCACAAATGGCCCGTGCCTTAAATGCAGAAAATGCTCTCATAGCCGCAAAAGCTCGAAAGATAGATAAATAATAGGATAAATAGGGTTATCAAAAATAAAAAATGCCAAGGTATTAAAGTGAAAGGCGGGTACCTACTCGATACGGTTGCATAATATACATATTACAAAAATACCCCTAATGCCAAATATGGTATATAGGGACCATCAAAGTGATTAACTTTTACTATGGGACCAACTCTGAAATCGGCAAAAAATCAGCTGTTTCATACAAAAATTAAAATTAAAAATATCAAAATGTATGAAACAGCTGATTTTTTTTTCGCGATTTTAGAGTTGGTCTCATGGTAAAAGTTGTTCATTTTGATGGTTCCTATATTATGCATTAGGGGTATTTTTGTAACATGTTGTATAAGTATTTATACCTTTTTACGGATAATCACGTTTCTTTATATTGATTTTTGTCATAAGTATGGTTATCAGTACCCGCGTCATTTTACAAATCCTTTCATTTCCGTCATTTTACATTTTACAAATCCCACCCCACCGATCTGATATGCAGAAACACAATAACATTTTTGTAGAACGGCTTACCTTCGCCATAATTTCACCCCTCACCACTGATGGTTATGTGTGACTAAGGTAGCTGCAAAGTTGCTGAAACGTCGGGAAAAAAAGCAATCAACTAACTATAAAAAGCGTTTATCCGTAAAGGTTTAAGTTTAATGTCTTGAGAACATTTCCTTTAAAAAATATTTTAACTCCTTAACTTAGAGCAGCCCTAAACAGCAAGCAACAGTAAACGCGCGGGCGACAGTCATGACAGCTGACAGCTCCGCTAACCAGTCTAGACTAGAACAAGAAAGATCCTTGGTAGGAAATGTGACTATAGATTTATTCTTTGAAAAATTAACACTAATAAAAAACCAAAACATTAAAACCTAAGTATTAAATTTAGATTTTTCGCATTCACAATGCTATTTTTATATTAAGATAAATAGTATTAGAAAATATACTAAAAAAAAGGACTCACCCGTAGCACCCGGGTGAATCTACGTTGTTTTGTTATGTTTCTTACTTCCTGCGTCATTGTCGTTTACTCGAAAATCTTTAAAAATCCAATGCATCACAACGGAACTTGCCATCATTTACGTTAGAGTATGATAATAAATTATATTAATTTGCATATTTTTAACCAATTTATTGCGATGCATTTTATTTTTAAAGATTTTTGAGTAAACGACAATGACGCAGGAAGTAAGAAACAACGTAGATTCGACTACCCGTCCCGACTGAGGTGCTACGGGTGAGTCGATTTTTTCTAGTATTTTTCTAATATTATTTATCTTAATTAAAACCTAAGCTTAGAGCAGCCCTTAACCGCAACATACGCGCGGGCGCAGACCCAACCCAGGTAGCACAAACGCTGTGTATGATTTGTCTTATATAGCATAGAATCTTAAGAAGGTTGTGTAGCCGCAATTTACAAAATACGCAGCCGGATAGAGACATAA
Source organism: Catoptria pinella (assembly GCA_963556745.1). Lineage (NCBI taxonomy): Eukaryota > Metazoa > Arthropoda > Insecta > Lepidoptera > Crambidae > Catoptria > Catoptria pinella. The sequence goes on from OY750765.1 coordinate 13,211,351, forward strand.
TATATGGTTTATTATCTTTTTTCATCATAAGCTTAATAAAATAGCGGTGTAAACGTTTAAACAGCGTTTTTAAATTGCTGCCATTTAACAGAGTTTGAAATAAGCCATGTAAACGTTCTTATGTTAATGTTGAAAAGCAATAGTAAAAGAGCTTCTTACGCAGGCATTAAGTTGTTAGTTTCTGTATAACCGTAGAGTAATTTACTTCTATATTGCTTTAAGTATATTTAACAGTGTTAATAATCACGGAAACTTAGCTTCATACAATTATCATAAAGAAGCACTGTAAGTTACATTTAAATAGCTTTTTGCCACGCGGAATCGGTTAAAAGTTGTTACTATTGTCAGTTATTTGCCAGCAGCTATAAAAGTGACAAATTTGTTACTTTTAGAGCAATAAAACACTATTAAAATGCTATACCCAAATAATATTATAAAGCTTCAAGTGCTGCTTTCAAAATTCAGTACGACCCACTCGATCAGATAAAATTGCACGGAACTGATTTCATTTTGCTATCTCTTTGCTTATATTAAAGCTAAAGCTAGTAGCTTCTTTTCTTGCTAACAGCAACATAAATGCAAATATTGTAGCTAAGAGCAATGTAAGTGCTCAAATTTAGCATCCTTCATTGCAATAAACAGTATAAAACACTTTTTTGTGATATAAACATCAACGCCATGTTTTTTGTAAATTCTATTTGCAGAATAAATCATTGAACAATATTAAAATGTATTTTCCTTGGTAATTACTACTAAAATGTTGTGTTCTGTTAACCCATAGCTTTGTATAGCTGTTATAAAACGTTTGTTTACACTTTTACTGATAAATAATAAAATTACTGCCTTTACCAATTTTTATTTTTTTATATATATTTCATAAAATAGCAGAATATTAACAGCGCATTAAAAATTTACATAAAACATGAGTATAAATTATCAGTAAAATTTGATTTGCATAAGAAATCATGCTTGTTATTAGTGTAATCACCTTAAAAATATCAACATTTTAATAAATATTCGCCATTAAAGTTGACAAAGCATTACAATTGTGAATTAGTTGACAGATAATTTGATTCATTTTGTTCTGGCATTAATTAAATTACTTCAAGTTGCAAAAACTAACATCTATATCATTTTGAGTCAAATAAAAGTTGCGTATTAAGCAATTATTTGACAACTGAAAAGCCTTTTAATTAGCTACTTCACAGCTTGTATGCAGCAGAGAAAGGCTATTTAAAGTGCGCCCAAACCGGCTGTATAGAAGTTGTATAGAAGCTTACATATACAATTATATGATAACCACTGCAGCCAAAAGTTGTAATAAATACGTGCTCATGGCTTTTATACCAACAAGTTTGGCTACCTGGGAATCCACCCGTGGTCAATCGCGAACGGTCGTGACAGCTCCGCTAACCAGCCTAGAACAAAAAGATCCGTGGTAGGAAATACGACTCCTGAGTGCATACAACAATATTGCTACTAACTATACAACGTGTTACAAAAGTAACCCTAATGCCGAGTATGGTATCTACGGTATCTTTGGTATAGTTTGATGGTCCCTATCTAGGGACCATCAAACTGAACAACTTTTACTATGTAACCAACTCTGAAATCGCGAAAAAAATATCAGCTGTTTCATACATTTTGATATTTTCGTAATTAATTTTTTTTTCGCGATTTTAAAGTTGGTTCCATAGTAAAAGTTGTTCAGTTTGATGGTCCCTATCTACCATATTCGGCATTAGGGGTACTTTTGTAACACGTTGTAGAAAGATATTTTTTATCATACAACTAAAAACTACAACATCATAAATTGATTTTTCTCAACATGCTTGGAATTCGAACAATATGCATGCTAAAGCCTATGTTTGTGTGTCTGTACGTATATTCGTAGTGTCTAAATGGATCAAGCGATTTCAATGCGGTTTTTTTACTTTGACTAAAATAATGTAGAATATGTAAATATGTAAATAATGTAGTCGAAGAACATCTATTGTTTTATGTAATACTTAGGCATGCTGAAAGGACGACGGTGCCTCAAACATCTATTCAATCATGCATCTTCATTATTATTATTAATCAGAGTTCAAATAAAGTATCAAATAGGTTTCGAAAATGACGTAACTACCTGTTATAATCGTGAAATAACTGAAAACTGTAGTAACGAGCAGATTGATTACTTTGGCCGTATCTAAATTTAGGCGCCTTTGAAGAATCTATATTTAGAACATCATTACTCATGGATTAGCAATCGCCAATTTTTAGTTCGATCGTTTAGGAAAATTGGATGAAGAAACAAATGAGGACTTGAAAAATGTTACTAGCATGACCAAATACCAACGGCAACTATTTGCAGCAAGTATGTACATAAAGTTTCGTGAGAAAATCCTTGAGAAATGGTTACTGTACCGTACCGTAGGTATATTGTTTTCAAAGCTTTTGCTATTTATTTCGATATCCTGATCGACTGATGGTAACCTTAACACGAACAGCTATCGAGAAACAAAACGCGCGTAAAAGTACTCGATAGAGTAATTCTCTATGGGAAATCTCATTGCGCTCTTCGACGGTAGATGACGCTGTACAAATTTCCCATACAAAATTAGTCCATCGATTTCTTTACGCGTTTTTTTTTTCGATATCTTATCATGCTGCACAGGTACAGGCACAAACATCTATCGAGAAAAACAAACTCGCTCAAAAGTACTTTATTAGAAAATTAGATTTTGCTTTGCGGCGGTAGATTTATTTTCGCACAGAAAATTACTTTCTCGATTTTTTTTATTCGCGTTTTTTCTTCGATAGATGTTCGCGCTACGGGTACAATATAGAAACTGGTTTCCATAGGTCGACTCTTTTAGCTGCTCACTGTGAAACCAAATGTAGGAAGGACTCTATAATAAACGTGACAATTTGTCACCTGTCATGACAATTTTATGTCCATTGCATCGTAATTTAAAAATAGAACAAACCATAGCTACACTGCATTATAAACCAAATTGTCATGACAATTGACAAATTGTCACGTTATTAAATAAGGTCCAGGAATGTAAGGTTGCTTTCAAAGGCTTTTAAATAATAACGAAATATAAAAAATGTTTTCCCAAAATCGTCCTTGCGTCCCGGATATAGCATTGTTAGAACTATTACGCAAATTGAATAGAATAATATTTATTCTCTATTATGTTAAACACATCTTTACGGTAGATAAGCATACAGAATGCGTATTATACTTGAATTTTGAGTACAAAGCAATGCACTACAGTTTATTTGGACTGAATTTAGAAGTTAAAATTCAAATATGTAGTTGGTATTTCTTTTCGCTAATGATATACAAGGTGTTACAAAAATACCCCTAATGCCGAATATGGTATATAGGGACTATCAAACTGATCAACTTTTACTATGGGACCAACTTTGAAATCGCGAAAAAAAATCAGCTGGTTCATACAAAAATTAAAATCGATAATATCAAAATGTATGCGACGCATCGATAAACTTTTTTCGTATCGACTGTCTCGCTCAAAATCTCGTAAATTACACTAAACTATCTCACTCATGGCAAGCAGTTTTGCGACGCCAAACCGGTTTTTTTCGATTAAATAAAAATCTATAATATATTTAAAAATTCCAACTGGCATTTTGAAGTGTGTTTAGACTAATCTACTAAGAAAATTTAGGGGCTTTAATCGGTCAGGTTTGTCTGTTTCCTCTGTTACAAAAGTTAACGAATCGTGTTTCTGCAACTGACAAAATCAAATCAATGAAATAAATAATCATTATCACTTTTATATGTTTTGTAATTAATGAGAAAAATCGAGATCCCTGCCAACAAAATGTCCTATGCGTCCTCTTAACAGTCAAAAGACAATGGATTTTGACAGTTGAGTGTCGATAAAACGCTATATCACGCGATATATATCGTGTTTCTGTGATCATGCTAGGGGGGCAGGCATAGTTCATGCATAACGCATTATTTTAGTGGAAAGAAACCAGCCTGTCCATTTTCTAGACATAGCCATGAGTATTAGGAGACATGTTTTAAACATGCCGAAGTCTGTTTACTCTGTAGATACACGGGTCGAATATATAATGCCTAGATTTTTTGCTAGTCACGATTTCTTAAATTGCAATAAGCACTACGCCGGTCAAAACAAAACTTAACTTAAAAGATTATCGGTTTTTACTTTTCCTAACTCTACAATTATTTCCATGATTTCTGTGCTTTTTTCATATAATGTGCTGTCCGGGACAAAAAGAGGCTGACACTTCTTACTACTTTATATTCAAGGATGTTTTCAAGCTGTCCAGCCGTCTTGGAGATTAAGTTCCAGTCAAAATACATAAAAACAATTGGTTGTGTTATTGTATGCAAATGACCATTTAGCTAGATGACCTCAGGTATTCTCAAAAATATAGGCACAGCTCCTTCAGTCTTATTTAAGTATTGCAGATTTAAAAAAACTGATTCACCTACTGATTGACTTAAAAAAAATCTGAACAAAAAGTACTAAAGTCAGTTGAATTCTTCGCCAAAACAAGTTTTAGATTCCATATTAAAATCGGCGATCACTCTCCATTTCACTCTGACAGTGTGTCCCTCTTGCACACGTAGTTTTGTTCTAAACAGAGTCGTGTCTCAAGGTCTTAAGGCATATTTTATCAAAACCGGTGTCCATGTGAGCGTTATGACCTCATCTGTGCAAGCGCATTGCGTAACTTGTTGAATAGCTGATTGCCTTATTTTGTTGATCATCTGAATATTAGGACTTGTTATTTACTTTTTATAGAGTTTTAGGGGCTCGATGGCGCAGTGGATTAGCGCCTGGCCCAGCGATTGCGGAGGTTAAGCAACTTTCGCAAGGGTCGGTCATGGGATGGGTGACCTAAAATTTGTTATCTCGAGCTCCTCTGTGCTTGGGAAGGCACGTTGAGCCGTTGGTCCCGGCTGCATTTGCAGTCGTTAACACCCACCAATCCGCATTGGGCCCGCGTGGTGGGTTATGGTCCATCCTCTTTATCCACCCATGAGGAAGGCCTTTGCCCCAGCAGTGGGGACATTAAAAATTTTTGACAGTCACACGGCCAAATACTCAAACGAATCTTAAAGTTAAGGCCACCTTAAATTCAAAAAAGTTGTCAGATTTGACAGAAACTCTAAGAAACTGACAGCTTTCCTTAAAGTTAAGGAGGCCTTAAGGGGCTGACATGAGCCAACTAGCGCCGCCAGTCGATTTTATTTTATTTATTCTAAATAAGCCCAATTACTTAAAAAAGGAATTAGTCAAGGTCTTGTAAATGACGTCTAATGATTATTGAATAACGTTACAACATTACAAAATGCGTTAATTAGTTTTAAAACGGGTTTAAACCAACAGTAGCCACTTTTAACAAAATCGCGTTTTAAACTGTTTGAATGCCTTTTCAAACTGTGTTATTCAATAAATATTAGACGTCATTTACAAGACGTTGACTGATTCCTTTTTAAAGAAATTGGGCTTATTTAGAATAAATAAAATAATATCGACTAGCAGCGCTAGTTGGCTCATGTCAGCCTCTTAACTAAAGATTTTAGCTAAGAAGCCTTCAAGTATACGGCCGATAGTCAATATTTTTATAAATTCAAATAGCCAATGGTACACAAATCTTCTTTATCACTTCGATATAGAAACATCTATGGATCTATGGAATTGAGCTACCGAGTGACTCGGTAGCTCAGCGGTCAGAGCATTGGACCGGATATCCAAAGGTCGCGGGTTCGATTCCCGTCCGAGAACATGATCTGGTGCGAGTCCTATTTTTTCTAGTATATTATTTAGTATTATATAAAAAATAGCATTGTGAATGCTTAAATCACAAAATTTAAAAAATCTATGGAATCGTCATAAGATTTAGTTAACCAATGATTTGTAAAAAGTCTAATCTAATTCATACGACAGCGTAGTCCTTTTTTACCTTCGACACAAAAAGAGGGGTGTTATAAGTTTAACATGTCTGTGTACCTGTGTATACAAGGTGTTACAAAAATACCCCTAATGCCGAATATGGTAGATAGGGACCATCAAACTGAACAACTTTTACTATGGGACAAACTCTCAAATCGCGAAAAAAAAATCAGCTGTTTCATACATTTTGATATTTTCGATTTTAATTTTAGTCATTGCGAAAAAAATATCAGCTGTTTCATTCATTTTGATATTTTCGATTTTAATTTTTGGATGAAACAGCTGATTTTTTTTCGCGATTTGAGAGTTTGTCCCGTAGTAAAAGTTGTTCAGTTTGATGGTTCCTATATACCATATTCGGCATTAGGGGTATGCTGTATTTAATTTTCTTTGTTTACGTACCTACTAACATTGTAACTAACTTACCAGGAAAAATGACACTTAAAATACTAATTTGAAAACAGATTTTGACAACGCTCCGAAGTAACATTATTCAAGATGGTTCTATAAAAATAACAAAATGATAAATGCACCACTTTTTAAAATAAACCTTTCCAGTTGATGATAAAGCTTAATTTTGTATACACACGGAGCTTTGACTTTAAAAGTCAGACGCCATGGAATTCAAAATGAGAGTTGTGGCATAGTGATGAGCGGAGCCATAGTGGTTTTTACTTTAGGAACATTACAATTTGCTATATATTAAAATCTTACACACTAACCTTCAACAGCGACAACTAGTAAAGTAAGAATAATAAATCTTAGGTAGTCTAAATAAATGAATATAACTACATTTAGCTATAAACAAACAGAGTTAACTTTCCTATGTAACCTCCGGTAACCTCAAGGATCTCCGAAGTTCTGTACGATGATATCACAATATTTTTGGTACTTAAAAAGTTAAATTACAAAGGTAAGTTAAGTTAAGTTACAAAAGTAAGCAGGCTATATCAGGACATTTCTCATTTTTGCCTCTACTGTTTTTAATATCTTTCCTACGAAGCTACAGAACAGCCAAAAGGATTTCACTATAAACAATAAAAGAGTGAAATCTTATATTAAAGTCGTTTATTTTATGTACATTTTGGATTAAAATAAAAACAGCCAAACATGTTGCAACACTAGTTTAAACTGCATACACATAACACATAGTCTGAGAGCTCGCATGCGGCTAAATTTAGTGCAGAGATACCGCGCAGACTGCTGGTAGCTTATTTAAAATACAAAGAACTTTCAAAATATCACATTTTAACACGTTTGGTTAAACTTCACTCGAGAATGTATGGCAAAGAGACTATGCGTCGTTTTGTACCGCTCTGAAGTTAGTCTCTTTGGTTGTTCATTGTTAAATTAATCGAATTGTATGTTTGTATTTCTGTGGGTTTCTTTATTCCACCATAATTTATAAATGCCTGTACAAATTTGGATGTGTGAGTTGTCTTAATCACCCCCAGTGACACTGGAGATAGGTTTGACGACCTCCGTGGTCGAGTGGTTTGTACGCCGGTTTTCAAGGTGTCGCCATCTCTGAGGTCCCGGGTTCGATCCCCGGCTGGGTCAATTTAGAATACGATTTTTTCTATATTGGCTCAGGTCTGGGTGTTTGTAATCCCACCGTTGTCTCTGATTTCCATAATCACCATCAGAGCAATGTTTGTGATGTTGTCTAATATTTATTTATTAATATATTTTTTTTTAAAGTCAAATGTCGGCTGTATGACGCCATTTTGGTAGTGCGTTTCCCTTACACCTTGTATTACAAGGATAACTTTCTTTCAATATTATCATACAATGAATTTAATAGTTAATTTATCAATTTTAATGGTTTAGTCGGCAGTAAAATTCAAAACTGTTATTCACGTTTTGTCCAGCGAATAGTAAACATGCACTCATGCTACTTCAAGGTGACCTCAGATTATTCATTAGCCATGTTACGAATAATAGAAAAAACACCTTAATTCAAGACTTATAGGATACATTTTAGGTCTACTCAAGTTTTGTTTAGCAAAATGTTATAAATACTAGGAGACTGGCGAGCGGAGCCGTGACGATGTGATTAGTCAAAGTCTCACGTGCGAATGTGTGTACGATACTTCGAAATCATTTTATGCGAATTGAGTTTGTTATTTGACCACTAAATGAATAAATTTCGATCAAATAAGCTGATTTACCCCAAAGATGTCTATGCCCTGCTTGGGGACACGCAAAGATATAAACTGGTCTTCAAAGCTTAGTACCATACTTTTAAAATTGTAACAACTTTTAAAATACACAAGATATATTTTCGAATAGGACAAAAAAAAATTTTTTTAAAATAATAACTTCACAATCCTTCTTTAACCTTCTTTAAAAAAAACCTTTTTTTATTTCAAAACTCTAACTTCTATTGTTTAAGAGAAATCGCAAGTGTGGTACTAAGTTTTGAAGGCCAGTGTGTTTCAAAGCATAACTGAAGAGTTACAAATTGATGTTAAGTGCACTTTAAAACATTTTTACTGAAATGATTTTGATTGTGATTCACAGAAAAAAATGTATTTAATCTTTAGCTACTTATGTAATTATTATACTAATCAAGCCTCACCAAGGGATGAGCCCGAAGGAAACGCATTCATCTTATCCACTTAACTCTTCCACCCCCCACTCACTCTTTCCCTTTCTAAATCCAATTTTGAATCCCCTATTCCTCATACCAATAGTAAAAAAAAACACGACTAAGTTCACTTTTAAAAAAATACAGGATTACCGACAAAAAAAAACGTCTTACAAATTAGTTAGCAACAAGTTATCCTGTTTATTGATACGGGTGCGAACAAGTGGTTGTACTAAGTAATTTCTTAAAAAATACGTTGAAATCGCCCAAGTTGCTTTACCAGTTTCTAAGCTAAGTTGTCCGCAAACATAGCATTTAGACTATAAAATAAATCATATCGGTTGACTAAGGTTTTTCATTAGAAGCAATAAAATTAGGACCGGTTGCGGCTTAGTTCGATACTATTGACGACCTCCGTGGTCGAGTGGTTTGTACGCCGGTTTTCAAGGTGTCGCCATCTCTGAGGTCCCGGGTTCGATCCCCGGTTGGGTCAATTTAGAAAACGAACTTTTCTATATTGGCTTAGGTCTGTTTGTGATACCACCGTTGTCTCCGATTTTCATAACACAAGTGCTTTAGCTACTTACTTTGGAATCGGAGCAATGTATGTGATGTTGTCAAATATTTATTTATTTATTTATTACGCAAGTGTCTCGATCGCGAGATACTTAGTCGTAGCACAAAATACTTATATGTATGTCATAGGATACAAAAATATTGCTTTATGTCTCTATCGGTGATGGCGATAGATAGCAATTAAAAAAAATGTCATAGGATAGAGGTAGTCCAGAAACTCATGAAACGGAAGGAAAATTAGTTTTACTTGCAACACGTGGTTGTTGCATACAGTCTGTCAAGAAAAATAAAAATTACTAAAAATAAAGATTTAGAAATATGATTTCTAAAAATAAAGATTTAGAAATCATAAAATTACTTTTTTTTCTAGTATTATTATACTAGAAAAAACTACATAATTATAATTTTAGTATTGTATAAAATCTATTTATTTATGCGTAATTATTTAATTTAGATTTTTCGCATTCACAATGCTATTTTTATATTAAGCTAATATATGCTAATATTTTAAATGCTGCATAATTACCGAGCGACTCGGTAGCATAATTGGTCAGTGCATTGGGCCGGAATCCCAAGGGTGCGGGTTCGAGTCCCGTCTGAGGTGCTACGGGTGAGTCGATATTTTCTAGTATTTTTTCTAATATTATTAATCTTAGTATTTATGCGTAACTTACAATCATAATATTGTTATACCTACGTCAACTATACATTATCAATAATTAGTTCTAAGCATCCGTAGCCTTCCGTCAAAGTTTTTGTTTTTGTCTCGACCTTCAGTAGCGCTGTAGGCACAATACTCTAATTTTGTGGTTGCGGTGAAAAAACCTAATAAACGGGTTATATATATATATATATATAGTTACTTAGCCTTTTTTTTTCTGTATTTTGACTGATTTACTTATAGTAAGGCAGATTAAAATATCTCTTGTCGTAACGACAAGATTTATTATTTATTATATTAACTCGGAAAACGCAAAAACATTTCAGTTATCAGGTATTTCATAGATGTTTACATAAAAAAGTAAATTAATATGCATGAAATCCTTTTACTTTTAAAGATCACAAAAAGATAATCTTGATACTTATGCAAACAATATGAAATATCGGAAAAGTTTAAAAACTTTACGAAAGATATTTCACGCTATGTTAATTTTACACGAATAAATATGTCATCATAACATGTTCTAGTTGATGAAGTAATTTTATTGTCACGTCATCATTTAATTAACACTGCCCGTTGACAAATCATGGGCTGACTAAATACTCGCGAAGTCGTTGAATATGATATGGAGCCACTGGAGCCAATAACAAATATTGAGTTCGACGAATCAACAAGTATTGAGTTCGACCAATCAATAAATATTGAGTTCGACGAATCTGATCGCGTTCTTATAGTTTCTTTTATAATACGATTAACATGTTTCCTTGTTGACCGAGTGAACGCGAAGCGTCTCTGTTTCAGCTTGGGCAAAAATGCTTTTGTTTGTCTGATGTTCTCCTCTGGTCGCAGGTTTGATAATTAAACAACGTGTTACAAAAATACCCCTAATCACCCCTAATGCCGAATATGGTATGTAGGGACCATCAAACTGAACAACTTTTACTATTGGACCAAATCTGAAATCGCGAAAAAAAAACAGCAAATTTTTTGAAACAGCAAACTGCTTTTCAAAAGCTATGTCAACCTCTTGGCGACATCTATTAGATTAATTTTTAAATAACTTGCAATTTGGGCGAGGTCTACTGTACAGCTCACTGGCTATATTGTGCATACCTTTAGGTTAAATACAAATAGGATAGATAGCTTAATAAAACGCGGCAAACGCCCACTCATCATAGTTTTCGAGACCCTTGAGTTTGGGTACGTTTACTAAATAGCTACCGGCCATTTTTATGATAGCTGTTTTTGAAATAATAAGTTTTCTAAACTAAATGTTAGGCACTTAAAAAAGGGCATTATCACTTTCAAAGAAAGCATAGTTAATAAATTACTAACCCTAGTTAGACTTACCCTAGTTAGTGAGGAAATTGTTACTAACACTATGGATCGTTGTCTGAAATAAATTATATTATTATTATTATTAATAATGGATTTTTTTATTAGTAACTGGGCAGGCATTTGACCACCAATATAGGTTTTAAAGGTGGCAGCCACTAAATAAAGTTGGCAATTTTAAGTCAAAATCTTAAAAATACTTATCGAAGTCAAAACATACTTGATATACAACTTGAAAATAACCCGTATGACCTGATTTTTCTCTGGCAAAAGATTTGCGCAAACGGGAGTGATGTCATACGCTAAAAATAATTATGTTTTACTTTGCAACTTGCCAACAGTTGTCCTCTTCGCACTACCATTACTATGAATACATTATTATGAATGGATAACCTATACTATGCAATGTTTATTATTACTTCAACTCTCTTTTATTGTTAAAAGAAAAAACTAACTATTATATTATTATTTACAGTTATTTTTAGACACTGCAACGCGGAAGTTTAAAAGAGTATATAATCATATCACTATTTTTGTGATTAGCATTTGTTCGACCATAAAAATTTTGAAATGCCTATAAGATATTTGAAAAATATTTTATGAATTATAATTAAAATTATAAACCATACCTACTTGGACAATTTCACCCAGGAAGTGCCATCTAGCCCCTAACGATTATAATTATATTCTGTGCCCAAATAAAGCAAAGCTTGTAATATGGGTGCTAGATCACTGATATACTACTTGTGTACTTTTTAAATATAAACTTATTATGCATACTAACACCCGGACCCGTCACAGAAATTAAAATTCATCATTTCAATTTCTGCCCGGCTGGGAATCGAACCCTGGACCTCTGCGTGGAGGATCGGCATGTTGACCACTGCACCACTCATATCTTTTTTATTATTCGACTTCATTTATTATTTACGAATAAAATAATCACTTCTTTTATTTTTTTTTAATTGTCAATCGGAACATTTGGTTATATCGATGAGGTATACAAACAAAGCAACCAATAGATAAGAAGTCGTCTTCAAAAGTATAAGTAATCTCACAGAATATACAATAGTACTAAACGTTAAGTACTTTATTTACTTACTTATTTAGTAAGTAACAATTTGGTAGAAAACGAGATCGATAACTAGGTTACTTTATGGAAAATTTTCAATAACTAAACCGTTAAAATTATTATGAAAGGGAAACGTGTATTTAACTACAGTTAAATTTTTTAATGGTAGAGTCATGAAACTTCAATGTCGTGGACGTTAACCTTCAGTGTTTGCATGCTCTCCTATACATTATTTAAGTTTGCTATTGCAAAATGATCTAATTAGGATGTTTATAGTCAGTAGTACCTCTACAGGTTTATTTGTAAAACACCAACAACCTCGCAGGAGTAGATTACTAACATCATAAACAACAACGTTTGTTTTACGACTTTCTAAACTAACCTAACCGTCTCCGTGTAAGATGCAGGGGTACCGAGTTCGATTCCCAGTAGGGGGGTATATTTTACTCGGTTTGGTTGGTGGTAGAGCTTATTAAGTCCGCCTGGCTAGCTACCACCATCTTACTTAAGTCTGACGCCATAACAGCAATTTAAAAATTGTTGTGTTCCGGCAGTTAGAGGTAAGATAGCCAGTTCCTCAGTGCTGAGGATTCCGGGTGTAGAGCGCTTCCACCTTCGGCCTTATCGTCACTTAACATCAGGTGAGATGAAGGCCAAGCACTATCTCGTAGTAAATATTAAAAAAAAACTCGATCAGCTGTTCGGACGTTCGGACTGCGAGGTTGTTGGTGCTCTACAAATGATCATCAATCATTTTAATGTTCCCACTGCAGGGGCACAGGTCTTCTTTATGGGTAGATAAAGAGAATGGGCCATAACCCACCACGCGGGCCCAATGCGGATTGGTAGGTGTTAATGACTGCAAATGCAGCCGGTACCAACGGCTTAGCGTGCCTTCCGAAACACGGAGGAGCTCGAGATAATAAATTTTTGGTCACCCATCCCGTGACCGACCCTTGAGAAAGTTGCTTAACCTCCGCAATTGCTGAGCCAGGCGCTATAGAACTGCGCTATCGAACTCCTCAAAGAACCATGTATATGAATGCCAAATAAGATGAAGGTTTTAATTTAATTTTTCAATTCTTAACTTTGTTTGTCGCGACAAGTTTCGTGTGCTGACCTAATAATTTCTTAAATGTTTATTTATTCTTAGTGAACTTTAATTATAACTCTCTTACGAACTCAAAAAAGTTACTTTACAATTTTCATAGTTCCATAAAGGAAACAACCACTAACTTAACCCTTCATAAGCTACCATCAAAAATTCCCCAAAACTAAATCAGTCCAACATCAAGCCATGACACTTGTTACTCAACAAGCGGCCATTAGTTCCGCCATAACGTCACGACGCCAACGGCCGTCCGGCGCCAAGGGCTTGGCTGTCAAGGTTGGCCGCCAACAGGTGATGGGCCAAACTGCCAATGTTGGCGAATTAGGCCAGAGGCGGTGGGACGAGTTGAAATAATAATATTGTCTAGAAAAACATTTGTCTATATATTGTTTATTTATACTAGAAAAACATTTAAATAATAAAAAAGAAATTAAACTAATTTTGCATTCAAACCTAATCTAGAAGTATTTGAACAAGTTGTGTTTACCTGTAAGTGTTTGTTGCGCCTAGATATATTATAAGTTAAGCTAGTTATTGTTTAAATGTATTGGTGTATACAAACGTTGGTGAATTAATAAATAAAATAAAATAAAACAATCAAACAAACGAGAAAGCAACATAATAAAATCGTGTTAAAAAAATTAGTACTCAGATGGGAATCCCAGAAGTTGTTTTTTTATATTTAGCTTATTTATTTATTAAATTGTGAATGCATAAATCTAAAAATAACAATATTATTGTGTTTAACTGGTGTTAAAGTTTACATAATAGCTTCTTGTGTTAATGTTACATTACTCTTAATATGAACCATTCAAAATAAATGTCAATTACATTTTTTCATAGAAAACTGTAAATGGCATTAATTTTTATTTGGTTTAGAATTTTGGTTTTTTTAATAGAACCCTAAACAAATACAGTCTTAATCTGAATAACATCACAAATCACAAGAAGAGTTAATTATGCTCAAATTGCTATAATCATTTTGGTATTATGTTTCTATGGAAAGCTCACTGTTCGCCGGACTTTTAAGCTTTAAAAGCAAGCGTAGCGTTCATACGAATAGAAATTAGAATATTGGCTATTTGATTTGTTGGGCAGGTGTGCTATAACTATTATTAATATTCTCTTCGCAAATACGTGACGATAAGGAGTAATGACGATTGTTTTGATGTAATATAATAAGTCAATTATACATGTTTTATTTATAGAAATGACAGTTCGATAGCCAAGGTCTAAGTCGAGATTTGATAATGGAGTCGAGGTTATACTTGTAGCTGCAAAGATAATTGCGATGAGAAAGGCGTGAGAAGCTTTGAGGATAGTATTCCATTATGTTCATATCCATTACCTGTCCTAAAACGTAATGGATATGTTGAGGAGCTCGGTGGCGCAGAGCAGTATAAGTACTCGACTAGCGACGGTCATGGGATAGGTGATCAAAAAATTATTATCTCGAGCTCCTTCGTGTTTCGGAAGGCACGTTAGGCCGCTGCTCCCGGCTGCATTTGCAGTCGTTAGCACCCACCAATCCACATTGGGCCCGCGTGGTGGGTTATTACTGCGCGTGGTCCTTATCCGCCAATAAGGAAGGCCTGTGCCCCGCGGGGACATTAAAAATGGCTATGTCGAGAGTCCCTATTTAGTGAATCGTCTCCAGTTAATGCAATAATGGATCTAATAATTTTGTTTCCGGTCCAAGACCATTAACGGTATGTCGTTCCTTTATCAATGACACTAAAATAACAAAAAGAATTGGCATTATCTTAAGCTCATAATGTGTAGGAAAACGATAGTCGTAGTCAGTGAGAACAATCATAGTGGTATAGTGACACGAAGTAACGTGCCAAGGCCGCTTAGATCATCCTGCGGTTGTGCGTGTTTATTATACTTTTGTACTACAACATCGTGTGGAACTTAAGGTGTACTTTGACGACCCGAGTGGTGCAGTGGTCAGCATGCCGGTCTACCACGCAAGAGGTCCCGGGTTCGATTCCCGGCCGAGCAGAAATTTAAATGATTAATTTTAATTTCTGTGACGGATCTGGGTATTACTATGTATAATAAGTTTAAAAAGTATATAAGTAGTATATCCCGTGGTCTAGCACCCATATTAGAAGCTTTGCTTAGTTTGGGGCTAGATGGCGCTGTGTGAAATTGTCCAAGAATTTATTTATTATTAAAACTTGTATTTGAATGTAACTGTGATTTGGTTTTTGTTTGACTTTTTCGTGAATAAAATATTTGCTTTAGAAGATGAGCGACTCTTGTAACGTGCTTTACTTTTACTTACCGCTTAGAAAAAGAGAAGAAGAAAAATAAGACTTAACATCATATGCTGCCTATTAAGGAAATCTTTTATAGTGAAAATCAGAAAGTGTCTTTTGCACTCTGATAATTTTTCACGGCTCTTAACGCTGCTGGTAAAGATTTGATCCTTAGAGGTCAAAGACTCTTTTAAAAATGCCTAAATACATTGATGGTAAAATAGTAATAGTTTGTTTGCATAAATTATAGTAACAAAGCATATTTTACATTCTCAATCGCGTAGAAAATCTGCCACTTTTTTTTTAAATGTTAATTGTGTAGGAATCCTAACTTTGTGATAAACATGACTCTAATAGCGCGATCGCTAGTCATCATTGTAATTCAAAAACAAGTATAAAGTTGATATGTCACGTTGAGATTAGGTCACTTTATAAAATAGCCAACCTCACTCAGTCACGGTTGTGCATTGCATCACCATTTTGTTTTCTGCCAGTATTTCTGTCGATGCACCGGTCCACTCAACAACAATATGCTTTTGACATTGGCGCCATAGTTGATGACATCAGTGGACCACTGTGGTGCTAGCGTGGTGCCAACTTAAATGAATAAGAGCGCTATATTATACTGGGACGCCATGGCGACGTCGCCTGATACGTATCCAAACAATTTGTATTAAAATGTATGGCTGTTAACTTACTTGGCTACGGAGCATATAGGAATGTACAACGTTAGTTAAAGTCAGTGTTTGTGTGTCAGTGTAAGTGATAAATAAAATATAATAAATACATTTATTGTTCTCTCACACAGAGTAAATACAAGACATCATCGTAACCATAGACTTACTTATATCGTAACCTACAGTTAAACTTATACTTAGAGTAATCTATGTGAGTTAGTGTCAGTCAAATAGAATAATTTTCACTAATTAGGTGTTATTGCTAAGCATTCGCTAGAGTTTCCTCTTGCCCACAAATCTTAGTTGATAATAAAATAAATAGTTGTTACCCATCCTAATGCTGTCCAGGAGCCCGCGCTAGAGTCAGCAGCCACTGGTTACTTACTCGGCTCCGGTAGGTAGCCAGATGTAGCCATGGCTAAGTAGCCAGCGACGTCGCAATGGCGTCCCAGTGTGTTAGCGCCCTAAGGGGAAATCACAATCACGTCACAGTGTAACTAATTGTCCCATTATTGATATTTTATTGTATGTACTTAACATACCTAATATAGGTTAGGGTTAATAAAGATACACTTAAAAGAAATTAATATGTTCTTAATCCTAAATTGAAGTCCGGCAAGTGGCGATAGGCGTGCTAGAAACAAAAAGTCATCGAAACAAACACGGAAAATCTTAATAATTTTGACATTTTAGCGAATGAGTAAGTCATTTGTCCGGCTAATCCGCAATATATCCCAATGTGCACGATAATGGCAATTTGGTAGAAAGACCCGACAATACGGGGTCAATTCAATTTAAATCCATAAAATTTTATACTGGCTCTGAGGTACGCGCTCAGATGTCGAGTATGTGATGCCGGTCACTTACACAGTACAGTCGGCCTCAGAATCAATTAAGTAGGTAGACATACCTTTCTCAGTAATCCGACTAAGAACCTATATGCACGCTTTATTTGCAACGACAAGGTACTAAATTGTTCAAATCTACTTCTGACGCTGATTGTAACCTGATTACATTATAATAAATTTGTATCACGTAGATAACTCTGAAAGAAAAAAAGCAGGAAAAATACAGTACTTTTTAATTGACGGCGAATCATTCAAAGAATCACTAGAGCTGTTAATTTGTTAATTTTTATTATATTATCTGTTTGTATCCCCGTAACCAAACAGACATTTTGTGTGAACAACAAAATGTCGCTACGATGTTTCTGATAAGCCGAAGCCAAATTTATCGACTTTATATCTCACACGCAATTGCTGTGCCTCTGCATAATTTCCAAAATATTAAGTCGATGAATAAACAGCCCCCCTACTTAAATGGCCAACATTCTCTATGTTTGAATATACGCTATTAAAGCTTAAATATGAGCAATATACGATTAAATCACATGTCGCAATCTTATGCAAATCACAGACTTTGATGTATATGGAATTGACAAGCTTACGGCACGTAATTTTATAGTTTACTGCTTATTTTTAAGCTTTAAGGCCCCTATAGTGGCCACTTTTGGCACTTTTACGAACTACTACTACAACAAACAAAATTTTACTAAGGTTATTGTTTGTAAATAAACTATAGAACCTTTACATGTGAATTTTCGATACATTATGTACTTAGCGAGCAATAAATTTAATTAAAATGAGGGTGCCACTTGAGGTATATAGGAGCCTTATATTAAGCGTAGCGTTCAAAATACTTATGAATATAAGTTTTCTATTACTAGCATAACAAGAATTTGTAATGTGTATAGTGGTAGAGTTGTGATACGGAACTAATAGGTGACAGCCCTGAAACTAAACTTAGACGCTAGGTGCCAGGTGGTGCCGAGTGCGTGTTCGATGCCCGGATGCGTGACTCCAAACTGACGTCCCGGGGGAACCCCTGGCAATGTTTCAGTATCGGGGATGATGATCGGAAAATAATTGGGGAATTCGGTAAAAAAGGGAAATGTGCTATCAAGTCACATTACGTAAGTAGGTAAAAAGTTGGTAATATCGAAAATTATCAGGATAATAAACTGGGTTAAATGTTATTAGATTATGAAATGAGCAAACGAAAAGTACATACAGAAAATAATTCGATAATGTAAACAAAAATCGTAGGTAGGTATGTACAGTGAAATTTAATTTACAGTATTTATTAGTTTATACAGATAAAGAAACGGAAAACACAGTTTCTTTTTAAAATTTGATATTCTGAACAAAACTCGTAATATCCATCTTTTTTTAATCAGAGCAAGATATGCGACATTATTTTTTATATTGGGATAGTTTCTAGCTTCGTCTTTGTCTACATTTCCATTTTTTCATAAAATTCTAATCCTATTTTTTACGTGAAAGTATTTGATTAATGTAATTGCTCCAGTTTTACTTTATCAAAATATTTACGGTAAAATCTGACACAATAGTGATATAATCACTTCGATCAACGAAGTATAATCACTAAGAATCATTGCCTCTTTCAAATAACTCATGTGATAAATATAATACAGAAACTGCTATATTTCCTGAATTTTCAGACAACTGTTAAAAAAGTAAAATTAGTGTCTCTGCAAATTAATAATGGCAATAAAATGTGTACCATTAATTTTCTTTCTCTTAAGCCCTCCGACTTTTAGTACCGCTTTGGGAAGTAAATAGCCTCGTAAACTAGAAATAGATAGTACACAGTCATCAACTATCGAACAGAGACAAAACTAAATAGATTTATTCAACACACATTTTTACAAAACAATGCCTGAGTGACTTACTATTTATTAATTGTTAACAATAAATATATTATGGTAATGTGTATTAAGCTCTGTATCGTTTTAGAAGATAGTCGATGTGCGCCTGTGACTAAAATATAGTCAAAGCAAAGATAATAGAATAAGTGGTTAATTCACAACAGCTATAGTAAGTGCCATTACTTACACCCGTTTGCTTGCACTACCTAAACTTAAGAATCGCCTAAGGCTGTCCGCGTCCGGCTGTCTTTGTGTTCTCCTTACCGATTCTTGTGAGCAGGTTCTAAAATTATTCAGTTATTCGATTTTTTTTTTAAATGGCGGAAATATGGCAAAAAATCATGTTTCACTTATTTCGAAAAATGATCAAAAATATTACAAATGCGAGGTCTAACAGCTCTACAAAGCCACTAGTTATAAGGATTAGTCGATATAAATCTTTAGTGACTACCGAAGTTACACGACCGAAGTTCGGCCTTGTTACTAGTTGTTACGCCTGCAATGCTTTTTGTATGCATCAACACTTCAGCCGAATCTTACGTAGCGTTTTTTATTTCTTAAAAACGTTGCCGCCGAACTTCGGTCGCGTAACTTCGGCAAAGTGTGTCTGGAACATAATCTCTGTTCGATTAATTTCTCCTGTTGCATTACTATCGCATGAGTGCTGCATATAGATGCACTGTCTGTCGGTGCAGTGAACTTGGCAGGTCTACTGGCGAACAATGAGATGACTCACGACCATGATTAAATTAAGTTATTCTAGAATAATTACGAAGGTAATTATGTACCGATGATTGCCTTATCAGGGGCCGTACCGGCTAACGCATCAAACTTCGGAAAGTCTGCCGGGCTTCAAATTAAAACAGATAAATCGAGCCCCAATCGGGCCAAAATGGCAAACCCCAATTAATGATGTCACACAAACATCGATATCTTCTAAATAACTTCAGCGAATAGTATAATACGAAACTCCTTACTTAGATTTATCTGTTTTAAGTTGAAGCTCGGCAGACCCGCCGAAGTTCGAAAAGTTAGCCGGTAGGGCCCCAGAAGGTTGAGCCGTTTTATAAAATGAAGGCTGAGAGTTGTTTGGTAAAACTGTAGGCATTTTTTTCTGTGTTAGGAGTAAAAATGTTCGTATTTCAAATATTTGATATTAGTTTAGCTGATTTCAGCGCAGATACTAATGTTACTTTTTATTTGTTTCAGATGAACAGGAAAGAGTACAGAAGAAAACGTTCGTTAATTGGATCAATTCACATCTGTCGAAGGTAAATGCATATTTATATGGACTATAATTGACTATATCTGGGGGCACGGTAGTCCAATCGCCAAGACGATCAAGCGAAGCGCAAGGGCACTACTTACCTTTTCTCGAAGTGCTTTATTAATTTGGTTTTGGATCATACCATATAAACAAAAACACGTCCTATGAAGTGTAAAGAAGGGCTTTAAGAATTATCAAATACAATAAAATTGAGAAATAGAAACCACGATGAAAAAAATTATACTTAATTAAAAAAGGAAAATATATTTGGGCCCACCGATTTCTTGGTTTTTAGAGCTGTTTCTTTTGAAGCTGTTTTTATAGCATTTTTTTAGGTTTTTAAAAGGAGGTTTTTCTTTTTAATTTTTAAAAGCTCTTTTATTTTTAACTTTTTTGTGCTAGGTATGTAAGCGATGATATAAATATATTTTATTAGTATTTTACACTTTTCAGTGGTATAATACTCTTAAATAACTCAATTTCCACATTTCGCGCTGTTTGTTGTGAAGGAGTCCCATAAGTCCCATTGTGCCTATATACGCAGTTCAAGACTAGTCCAAAACATCCTTGCCCATTTAGCTACCTAACTTGTTTAAATTTGTCATAATCCTACCAATATTTCAATCACTATACAGTTCCTATTTGATTTTGAGGAGTTCCCTTGTTTATCTTGGGAACCCAAGTTTCAATGCCAATAAAATTAAAATGGTCTTATCCTTAAAGTATCCTCTTTCAAACAAAAGAAGAATCATCTAAATCAGTCAAAATCAAAATTATTAAAAACATTTTCTTTTATCCAGCGAGTACCACCGTTACGCATCGACGACCTCATATACGACCTCAGAGATGGCACCAAGCTGCTCGCACTACTGGAAGTGCTTTCAGGCGAAAAATTGGTGAGTTCACTCAAAGAATATCTGTTCTTTTTCAAACAATGAAATTTTTGATAAAGGGGTTTAATACATCCCTTCCTGGTTGGATTAGATTAGATCGACCTCTACAGACTTCAGAGATTGATAAGTTACTACTATACTACTATATTGAAAAAAGGCACAACGCCATTAAGTTCGTAAAATTAGTAAAGTTTCAGATCAGCAACCATTAATTGTAGTTTTTGGACATCTAGTAGTTGAACCTTATTACGTCTACTACAGCTCGAAACACCCATAAACTCCCAAAAACTATAGTTCCACGCTCAGATCATGAAAGTAACGAAGAAGGTCTGAAATAAACCTCACCTTTTTCCTCAGCCCATGGAGCGAGGTCGCGTCCTCCGAAGACCTCACTTCCTCTCCAACGCGAACACAGCGCTGCGGTTCCTCGCAGGAAAGAGGATCAAGCTAGTGAACATCAACGCGGCTGACCTGGTCGACGGCAGACCCGCCGTCGTGCTGGGTCTGATATGGACAATCATCTTGTACTTCCAGGTGGGACGGGATGCGTTCTTTATTATTGAGACTTCTAGCCTGTTCCACCTCTTTTCGATAGTAATATATCTTATTATTGCATTTCCAACAGTACTCAAAATCAATAATAGGTACCAAAGTTATAATTTAGAGTTAAATAATATCAAAGCTCGAGCTCGAACAACGCACACATAGACATCTCTCACCGACACGAAATAACCGGAATCTCAGATAAATCTCAAACGAGTTCGAGTGCGTGACGCTGTGTCGTCGGTCGGTGAGAGCTGTCTCTATGTATGCGTTGCTCAAGCGCTCGTAGTACTAAGCTTTACTTCTGCTGTGCTTCTGTAGTCTCTCTATTTATTTGTGGTTAAGCTTCTCCTCTTACTTATTTATAAAAGTTTTCCCAGCAGATGATTTTTTTAAAGGATTTATGATGACCTAAGTTCTAGGTTAATTTATTACAAATGCTACGAGACAAGGGTAAATTTTAGTTTCGAAGAAAAAACTAAATAACTTGAAGCACTTCCCACTCAATTTATTTAACTACTTAGCTTTTTTTATCAGAAAATTGAACACTTTGATTGCTAATTTCATCGGTTTTTCTTGATATACAAAAAGATTGAGCAATTAATGTTTATTAAAACAAGCCAAACGGAGAGGCGATACATAAATAAGCTGTTTTAGTCCGTGTAAAGTCCGTGTGTTGGTAATGTCTGTCAATAGTTAGTTACTTTTGGAAAAGAGGTGGTACAGGAATAAGTATAGCTAATTATATGAATAGGAAATTGGCAGATGTGTGTTTTTATACTAGAAAGAGCTGTTTTGGAAATAACAATCAGTGTATTTGCTGATACAATAATTGTTATCTCCAGGATCTAAATTGCTTGGCTTAGCAAACGTTTTCAGATCGCATTGAGAGAAATGTTTCTGTTTTATTTCATTACCATTATTTTGTTAATTATGTTTGTTCCTTGGATGGTTTTTATTCGTCCAAGGTTTGTTCAATCATACATATAAGACTACATGCAAAAAAATAAAAAAGATTAAAAGTAAATTGTTAAACAATCTGTTCTGTCAATTTTACTGCCAATTTTCTATAACCTACTAATAGTTTAAAGTAATTATTTTAGGATGATTTAGAAAGCACCGGTGTGTCTTTATTTAGGTAGTAGGTAAATTAATTGCACAGTATTATGTACTGAAATAGATTAGGAACAAATCTTTTGGACAAAATAAAACTGTGTGTTACCAGACTTTGCAAAAAATATGTATTTAGTCTTATCTTGACACCGATTTACCTAAATGAGTTTCCCTTTTTTTCTGTTATGCCGGAGAAAATACATTTACGAATCCCCCCTGCAGGTGAGCATGCTAGCTATTGCTGACAGCGCTAGCAGCCGCCTTCCACGACTGCCTCCCGTGATCCCACCCAGCCTCTAGTGGCTCGGTGGGATCCCGAGAGGGAGGAATAACTTGGGAATTTCCCTTGTTCAGAAATGTTTCTCTTTAAACTGCCCAAAATTTAGGTAGGATTTATCTGTTACCTACATTATCTCATCTTTTATTACTTTTTAAATTTGAATTTTCGCTTTTGGTATCATTTTCATTTCTTAATGACTTGTGAAATAATGGGCAGCCAATAGCAGGATAAATATAATATTTTATCCTTGCCATGCAAAGTCCTAAAATATTTTAGCTACACAAAATTATCAACAAAGCGATCTTCCTAAAACATACCTGCTTTTAATTCACACGTTGTTTTTATTAATAAAATATCTAACTTTTAGTAGATTCTTGTTTTAATGCGACATGAAATTGTGAATTTACATAGAGTAAGCAATACTTTCTTAATTAACTATTTTCAAACATCCTTTTTAATTATTTCCATCTAAAAATCTGTACACATTAAAAATCGGATAAAAACTATATTAATCTGTATGGATTTTAAATACAGTTGACCAACTTTTGGCGTGTATTGTCAACGACACCACTGGACGACTCCATCGAGGTGTCTTTTACAATCTTTTTTAAAGTAACCACAACACCGTAGTGAAGTCATAATACTAAACTTGCATCTATCGATATCAATTATTTATCATAGGTAAGATCACGACATGCCATGTTACAAATCACTAGTCGGCAGTGGTGTGGTTACATAAAAAATTGTAAACGACAACCCAGTCGTGTCGTCTAGTGGTGTCGTTGACAATACATGACTTTTTGAAAGGAAAAGGAAGATCGTTTTGTCCCAAATTCGAATTGGTACGTTTAGTAGCACTAACTGACCATTGAATGAGGATACACCTAATTGGCCTTATTGATAAATATTTTGAATTGAATTTCGATAAACATTATTTTTTATTGAAATTGGTGGTATATTCTCATTTTAATTGGCTTGAACTTATTTTGTTTGCGCAAGCTTCTCTCTATTTATTGGACCCACAGGACAGAAGACGACAGGTGGGTACGCCTCACAGCTTATAATTACAGAATTTAATTATACTATTGTTATATGTAGACTCAATTAAAAAGTATTTTACAGAATGCATGCAATCTTTGTATAATTTCAATTATTTCTTTCTAATATTATACTCAATTTTTCAAAACATTTTTATGTTTATTAAATATCTTTAATAATTAAGATTATGTCTTGCGAGAACATATATTTTTATACATTTAATGTTAATCACTAATTGATATTGCTTAATCTATGAAGTTAATTAACCAGTATTAAGATGCTTAATTTTATTTGAACGCGTAAGCCATATGAAATAGCAATATCATAGTTGCGTCGTTGCTCATCTATGTTGCAAACAACTTTCTGCTATTGGTTGGCGGCACTTTAGTAAAGACCCTATAGTATAGTCAGACATTTTAAGATTTTGCACATTTGTTGATTGATTGATGTTTGCTTTAGTTTACAGGTAATTAAATGCAAAGAAACAAGGAATTTACTCTACTTAATACATAAACCACTTCTTTCAATTTAGTCCAAATTCAAGCGTGAATTCGATAGTACCTACTTGGTCTTAATTTTTTTATATAAACTTGTTTTTAGACTACCAATATTATGTTTGCTTGATAATGATATTCAAGGATAAACTTGCATGCAGAAGTCAAATAAGATAAACATGTTTTTACAAGGAGTTTTATTATCATGTTATTTTTTCTTTACAATGAGAAACCGACTTTCACTTTACTTACATAATTATGACTTTTTAAAAGTTTTACGCAGCCTTTGTTAAAATATTTTGTTTAATTTAAAAAAGCCTGTAGGTATATTATTTTAACAACTTTTTAGAGTGATGCAGTTTACTATGG
Organism: Catoptria pinella; assembly: GCA_963556745.1. Lineage (NCBI taxonomy): Eukaryota > Metazoa > Arthropoda > Insecta > Lepidoptera > Crambidae > Catoptria > Catoptria pinella. The sequence goes on from OY750765.1 coordinate 13,236,307, forward strand.
ATTTCAGAAAGATTATAGAATTAGACTATGCGTTGGTTGGTTGAAAATGTTTTTAAAAAGGCACCGTAGCACTACAAAATTAATAATGCACGTAAATTATACGTATCACAGTAATCTGTAATTTAAGTCTTAGCAAAATATAATACACATTTCTTACTGTGTGTTAGGTCAAACTATGAACTTACTGTTTCTTCTATGAGCTCGGTGCAAGTTTCCTATTTTACTCAAAGTTAAAGTTAACTAATGTAGAGTTATAGCTTTGCTAAAATTTACTCTATATTTCAGTAGATTTAGATCAACCAATCCCATTTAAAAGAAAGTTTACAACGCAATACCAAAATCCAAAAACCCCAGTCTTCTTTGCCAAGAGGTCTTAACTGATGTGTTGTTCACAGATTGAGGAAAACAGCCGAGCGTTGGAGTATCTAGTGGGCTCGAGATGCGCATCGGTGATGTCCCAAGAGTCGGGTACGGCCACCCCGACCCAGCGGGCGGAGGATCGGTGGAAGCAAGGCGCGAGGAAGACACTCCTGCAGTGGGTCGCTAATGCCCTGCCCAAGTAAGTTGGAAATCTGACTGACTGTTCATCGTGAGCAATTTTTTAATTTCCCCACTGCTGAGGCACAGGCCTTCCTCATGTATAGATAAGGGGGATGGGCCATAGCCCCATGTGGTGCTTACGTTACGACTGCAGCCGTGACCAACGGCTTAACGTTTCTTCCAAAGTATTAAGGTGCTTTGCTAACTCAGCAGTTAGTAACCCGAATTTCGTCATGTTGCGAAAGACAGTTAAAGACGCGGGGGACTGTAGACCGATGATAAATAGGTACTGTGGCGATGAAGGCAATTAATAATAAAAAGTTGAAGTATAGAGAATTGCCGATCGTATTCGAAAACTCTTCGTTAGTCTGTAACCAAAGAGTTACAGAACCCAAATACTTTGCATACTATGCCAAGGAATCACATTCCTCGGGTACCCTTAAAATTTATTTCTTTGCGAGAAATACATTTTGCGATAGATCCCTACCATCACAAATTTCCCTAATCACGCATAATCCTACCTAATGTGGGAGATTCACAATGTTTTGCTGACCTTCACTACAGGCGAGCCTGCACACGGGTTAATGCATCACAGTACCTACGTTAAATAAATTTAATTTCACAGGGATTCAAACATCCAAGTCACAGACTTCGGTCCTTCGTGGCGAGACGGCATTGCCTTCTTAGCCATCATCGATGCGATCAAAGCTAACCTGATTAACCTGGCGGAGATGAAGAGGAAAACTAACAAACAGCGTCTCGAGCATGCGTTCGATGTCGCAGAGAGCGAGCTCGGCATCGCCAGACTCCTGGACGCCGAAGATGTGGATGTAGACAAGCCCGACGAGAGATCCATTATGACATACGTAGCCCAATTCCTGCACAAATACCCTGAACCCAAGGTAAATTTATCAAAAACTCCAAACTTTAGTTTCCATTACGCAAATATAAGTAGTTTGACATTGAAAACCTTTTATGATTTATTGTCCCTATGAGTGGATTGAAGTGTATTTAATGCAATTTTGTTTTATAGACGACAGGACCAGATGCCGTAGCGGCAGTACAAGAGGAGTACGAATCTCTTCGAATGTGGTTGACCGATCGTGTCACCACAGTTCAAAGGCAATACGACTCGCGAACACTATCGCGAAACTACGAAGATTACGTGCGTGCCGAAAATGAGAGGCTCGCTCGTGAGCCTATCTATCAGAAACTCGAAAAACTTATGTACACACAAAGCTTAGTTGCTATAGCTCCCAAATCGTGGCGAGAGCTCGTTTCCCTCTGGGTAGAGCTGGAAAGATTACACAGAAGATGGCTTTGGCTGTTAGACTCGGATTTGCCCGGCGACTTTAAAGTCATAGGAGAATGGCTAGCGAGGGCTGAATACCTTTTATACTTCGACGAAATTCCCACGACGTTAGACGAAAGAACTGCTGCGATTATCAGCGAAAAGTTGGAAGAACATAGTTCATTCTTTGCCAATCTCCCAGAGGTTATGGAGAGATTCGAGAGAGCGTTAAGATCTCCTGAAGCTTCAAGAATACCTGGCGAGAGACTTCAAGATATGAGAGATAGGCTCGAGACCGTAAGTAGAAGGGCGCCACAGAGGAAAGCAAGATTAAAGTATCTAGAGCACAAATGTTGTATTGTAGCATTTACAGAATTAACTCGAGCGAAACTTGCCGCGTGGACTGGCAAGTATGGTCGTATTGACCATGTCCGTGCCTTATTAGATGATTATGATAATTTTGTAACTAAGAATAAGATTTTCCAAGAGTTCGATAGAGCGTACGTTGATATAAAACAAGTAGCGGAAGAGTATAAGAGAGTTTGTGAAGTAGATAGGACAGAAGCAAGAGATATTGACACGTTTTTGAAAGAAGTAGCTGAAGCATGGAGGAGGGTATCTTCAGATGTAAGATGCGCACGAAGTGTGCTTGAAGAAGTAATTGCTCACTGGGAAAGGTGGAATTCGTTGTCTGACGACTTCACAACTTGGTTGGACAGGGCCCAGCATATGCTGAGGGTCTCTGAAGATGAGAGATTAGAATTCTTCCAAGACTTAACCGTCTGGAAAGAAAAACACCAGCTTTTAGGAGATGCAGCTGGATTTTTAGCTGCTACATGTTCTGAAGAAATAAGTTCAGAAATCAAAAGAAAGTATGTGGAAATTACTGAACGATGGGAACGCGTTTGGGATGAAGCCGAACGGTTCGTATTACCTATTTTATCTTCAACTTATTTTCTTCTATTCACTTCTCTAACTATTATTTTTTCCTACTTGCTTGAGTTATTTTTAATGTTCTAATGTACTTTTCATATTGCAGCTATGTGCGCGGAGGTGATGCCCTACGTCACAGACGTGAGTTGGCTTCAGGAGTACAGGCCTTGGATAACTGGTTGGCCGCAGCTGAGAATTTGTTATCTCGGCAACCGCATGCCAATACCGCTGACATTCAAACATATATTGACCAATTACTACAACTTAATTCGGAGATTGAACATCATGAAGAGCTTTTCAAGACTATAAGCAGGTTTGTTGATTGGAGTTTTTTTTTGTATATATTTCGAGTATTTAATACAGTCACTCTTTGAGACTTCTGATAAAGCTCAACCCTTGCATATATTTTTTATAAAGATTTTATTTCCAGAACCTTCCAAAACGCGATAGCTGACCTCCCACGAGACGAGGTAGAGGGCAACATGGCCAAGCTAAAGCAGCAGAAGGAAGCCCTGGTGCGCGTGCGGGCGACTGTCCCCGTGAAGCTGCATCAGTACAGACAGCTGCTAGTCCAACACGAGTCACTGGAAAGCGGACAGAAAGAGATCGGCAGCTGGCTTGATAGAGCTGAGGAGACTCTCAGAACTCGGACAGAAACAAGACGGTAATAATATCCGCTGTGAAAGAAAAAAATTGTATGAAAATACTTTACAATAAAATACACAGTAGAAGACCGAACACAATTTGGTCTAGGTATAGGCATTGAACTTTTACGAAAATAAACGCGGTTAGAAATATTATAAAAAGTATAGTTTTTGATTTATAAACATCGTTATATCATAGAGATTAGTTAAGGAGTTAAATAGAAATAGTTTCGAAGTAAACGGTCTGTTTCTGTAGTCTGTTGAATTGTCCTTTTCCAGTGAGACCATAGAGGAGCACTATGAAATCCACCGTTCCTTCTTCTCACGGACCACATACTATCGCTCCATGCTAGAGAGCAAGAATAAGGTCTTCCAGAACATCGTGAAGTCAGCAGACAATGACCGCAGCGCTGACGTCACCGACCAAGTCAGGCTCATGAGAGACCTCAATGAAAGGTATGTTTAACGTTTCATACATAATTATGTGTTTTTATATTAGCTATATTTAATTTGGTAACTATCTAAAGAAAAACGCAACCTGTATATTTCTCTAATATGAATACATGGACTTAGAGCAATATTTTTAACAGAATAATAATGACTTACCCTCAGAAATAATTAGTTGTGAATTCCGTGATAATTTTAATAATTATATTTTAAGTGAAAATACATAGGTTTTCTAAAATACTATTTGAACTCAGTTAAATTTACGCTTTTTTAAATATCAGTGTTTAAATAAAGAGTTCACTTTCTGTCTTAGGTGGCTTGGCTTAAGAGTTAAAGGCGATGTAAAATTAACTTTAATTTTTTATATCATTATAGATTTGCCCACGTATCCTCCGAGGCCACCCGCCGAGAATCCGAGCTCCAGCGCTTAGTGCGAGCATGGGAGGAGTTCGAGACCAAGAAGCGATCGGTTGAAGAGTGGGCGTCCAGAGCAGAGGCGCTGCTCGCCGACAACCGCGTGGACTCCAAGCAGGCGGTCGACTTCCACAAGAGATTCTTCCAGGGTGCTGATGAGCGCGCAGTATCGGAATTGGTTCGATCAGGACGGGAGCTTTTGGAGGTTAGTGTCTTGCAGCATTTTTAGCTTATCTCCTTGGGTTACGAATTGATACTTGTATTAAACACATTCTTTAGTTTTTTTTCTCTTTATTGTTTTTCGGGATTTTTGTCATAATTTGACGATGCCACTCTTTAGTTTAACTTTAAACAAATTGCCTGCAATGCAAAATGCTTTACTTATAAGAGCCAGAGCAAGAGCAGAGTAGGCGTTATTTGATAAAACTGAAAGAACTTATATAGTACAAAATTTAACGTTATAGGGCGAATCTACGATGTTTCTTACTTCCTGCATCATTGTCGTTACCCGAAAATCTTAAAAAATCCAATGCATCATAGCCATGCTCCACATGCTTTTAAGTAAATTCAACGTTATCAAAAATACTCGGGCCTAGTACACTGCAACACACTACAGAAGTGAAAAACAGTACCCCAGCAACTAGAGTATTCACTGTGAACCATTAACTAAATGAATATACTCCTCCAATTCACGCTAATCCGATTCGAGCGAAAAGAGTCGCTGTGCTTGTTGCATAAATTATAATCTGTGTTCTAGAATGATTGTCTATGTGTGTGATTTTGTCAGTTGATGGTTTTTCCATGTCATAAAAAGTTGTCCCATGTGAAATACACCGAGTTTTATTTAAACCATTAACCCAGCAGCCCTGCACATAAAACGGAATAATGTGACAGTGGCGACGAGGATAAAAAGAAAACAGTGAAAGTTTACGTGTTACGTCCGCAAACTACAAAAAAAGATATTTTAATAATTTCGTCTTGTTACGTCGGACGAAATTTCACAAAATGGCGGCTGCTGGGCTCTCACTGCCCGAGTTTTCGGCTGCAAAATGCACATTTAAGGTGTACAAACAGGTTTTTGAAAATAAAATGAAGATCCACGAGGTGGACGAAACGAAGTGGTCGCAATATTTAATCTCGTTTATAGGTTTTGACATGGTCACGTTGCTATCAGAACTCTGTTTCCCGGAAACACCACAAGATAAAACGTATACTGAATTAGTGGAACTTGTTGAAAAACACTTGGAGCCACAGCAATCAGAAATTGCGGAAACATACAAGTTTATGAAACGTGAACAATTGGCAGACGAGTCAATCTGTGAGTTTGTGGCGGCGTTAAAGAAATTAGCACAGTCGTGCAACTTTACCACACATTTAGAAAGATGTCTAAGAGATAAGTTCGTTCATGGATTAAAGAGTGAAAGCATAGTAAAAAGATTATTTGGTGAAGAAAATTTAACTTTTGCAAAAGCAGTGGAGATAGCAATGAGCATGGAGCTGGCAGAGAAGGGAGCAAAATTAATAACTGCTGGCAGTTCTGGGCAAGAGAGCTCAGACATACACAAAATAAGTGAAAAACATGTGAGCATTAAATGCCATTGCTGCGGGAAGATGGGGCATGCAAAACCCCAATGCAAATTGAAAGAAGAAGAATGTTTTAAATGCCACAAGAAGGGGCATATGGCAAGTGTTTGCAAAGCAAACAGTTACAAAACTTCAAAACCCAAGAAGGTCCATGAAATTACAAATGATGAAGAATTTTCTGTTATGCAAGTTAGTGAAGTACAATTGAATAGTGAATCTGTGTGTGATAGTTATGAATTGTCCAGTTTATTTCAGGAAGAAGAGAGTCAATTAAATATTAACAAAGTGATATCAATAGATGAAAAGCGTCCAAGTCCTTGGTATATAACTTTAAAAATTAATAATTTAAATATATCATTTGAAATTGATTGTGGATCAGATGTCACGTTAATGCCGGAATCTGTATTCATAGCATCTTTTCCTAATATAAAATTATTTCCATGTAACTTAAAGCTATCAGGATATGGTGGTAACAATATCACTGTATTGGGCAAGACAAATGTAAATATTAAAATTAAAAATGAAGAATACTTGGCAACATTGATTATTGTTAAAGAAGGTAAAAAGCCATTGTTAGGTAGGGATTGGCTGAGTGCTATGAAAATTGATTGGCAAACTTGTGTAAAACGGTGCAATTTAGTTACTCACCAAGATTCACAAATTAAACTTAACAATTTAGTAGAAAAATATTGTGATGTATTTTCAGGGTTTCCAGGCGAAATTAAAGGTACCGTAGGCACTTTAAAATTAAAAGAAGCTAATATTAAACCCATTGCATTTAAACCAAGGAGAATATCTTATGCTGTAGAAAATTTAGTTAAAAAGGAGCTTGACAAGTTATGTACGGAAGGTAAAATGTATAAAGTGACAAATAAAGAAACAGGCACATGGGCTACACCCATAGTGACCATCATTAAAGGACCTCATAATATAAGAATTTGTGGAGATTACAAGGTAACAATAAATCCATTTTTGGAGGTACCAAATCATCCAATCCCTGTCATTGAAGACATTTTTGCAAAATTAAATAAAGAGATTTAATAAAGATGATCAAAATGTTAAAACAGTATTTAGTAAAATTGATTTAAGAAAGGCATATATGAACAGGCGAATGGATGAGGAGGCACAAAAGCTTATGACAATTACCACACCATGGGGGTTGTATAGACCAACGTTCATGATGTTTGGTATGTCACCTGCCCCACAGGAATGGCAAGATTTTATGGATGAACACTTTAATATGCCAAATGTATATTGTTTCATTGACGATATTTTAGTTGCAAGTAGTGATGTGGATTGTCATTTAAAAACTTTAGAGTGTATATTTCAAAAACTTAAAAATTTAAATATTAAAGTAAATAAAGAGAAAACTGTGTTGATGTCCCCACAGTTAGAGTATTGCGGTCATGTAATTACTAAAGAAGGCATTCACAAGACACCAGGGCACATCAAGGCCATATTGGAAGCACCACAACCTAAAAATATTAAAGAATTACGAAGTTTTCTTGGCACTATTAATTTCTATCATAAATTTCTAAAGAATGCTGCTGAAAATTTAAAACCTTTATATACATTACTAAAGAATTCAGAAAAATGGGTATGGTCTAAGCAACAAGAACTAGCATATGAATGGGCCAAGAAAGCTATTGTATCAGATCAAGTATTAATTCATTATAATCCAAAGCTACCAGTTGTATTGAGCTGTGACGCTTCCAAGTATGGGTTAGGAGCTTGTTTAGCTCATGAAATTAGGTTAGGTAATAATATGGTTGAACGCCCTATTGCTTTTGCAAGCAGAACGCTCAATGAAGCAGAAGCAAAATATTCACAAATAGATAAAGAAGCCTTAGCCATTATATGGGCGGTTAAGAAATTTGATTTGTATTTAAAAGGTAGAAAATTTACATTAGTTACTGACCATAAACCACTGATATCTATATTTAATCCAAATAAAACAGCTGGTAGTATATATGCAGATAGAATGACTAGGTGGGCATTAATTTTATGTAATTATAATTATGATATAAAGTACAGGACATCACAACATAATGCTGCAGCAGATTTTCCATCTAGGTTGCCAATTAAAAATAGTAATGAAGAGGATAAAATTAATCTGGAAGGCAACATTAACAGCATTGTATTGGATAATCCACCTGTAACTTTATCTGAAATTGCCAAACATACTTAGAAAGACCCTAATTTAAGCAAGGTTTGTACTTACTTAAGAGAGGGTTGGCCAAAGTTGATTAATAGAGAGTTATGTAATTTTAAAGGCAAAGAGACTGAGTTATATATTATTAAAGATTGCATTTTATGGAGGGATAGAGTAGTTATACCTGACAGTTTAAAGGATAAAGTTTTAACAGAACTGCATTCTGGTCATTTGGGTATTAATAAAATGTTATCTTTAGCTAATAGTTGTTTTTGGTGGCCAAACATCACAAATGATATAAAAACATTAACTAATAATTGTGCAGGTTGTATCCAAAATAGGAACTTACCACCTATCAAACCCTTACATAGATGGGAGTGGCCAGAGGAGCCATGGAAACGTATTCATGCAGATTTTGCTGGTCCATTTTTAGGACATATGTGGTTAATCATTGTAGATGCACACTCAAAATGGCCAGAAGTAGTTAAAATGAACAATATTACCTCCAGCTGTACAATTAAATGTCTACGTAGTATTTTTGCTAGATTTGGTCTACCGGAACAAATGGTGACGGATAATGGTCCACAGTGGACATCTGAAGAGTTTAATACTTTTTGTAAAAATAATAATATAAGACACATTTGTACGGCACCTTATCACCCGGCCAGCAATGGCTTAGCAGAAAGGGGGGGTTCAAACCTTCAAAAAGGCAATGTTAGCATATAAGTTTGATAAAAATTGTTTAGATCATAGTATACAGCAATGGCTATTAGCTTATCGTACAGCACCACATGCCACAACAGGCAAGGCACCGTGCGAGTTGATGTTCGGTAGAAAACTCCGTACACGTTTATCTTTAATAAAAAAAGATGTAATTATTCCTCGGCAGTTGATTTGTAAGAAACCTGTAAAGCAGTATTTACCAGGTGATAAAGTACTGATTGCATCATATGATAACTCTCGAAAATGGTTAGATGGTGTTATTGAAAAACCAGTAGGAAATGTTATGTATGATGTGCACACAGACAAAGGCATACTCACCAGGAATGTTACTCAGTGTTTGCCTAACTATAATGTACCTAATGAAAGTGTATTGGAGCAAGAAAAAGAATCGGAGAAAATGGAAGTAAATAAGCCGTTAATTAACAAAGAAATACCAAGTAACATTGCTAATTCTCCTATTCTAGTTCAGCCAGAAGTACGTAGAAGTGCACGTACTCACAAGCCTGTTCAGAAACTTGATTTGTAATTTGTAATGTAATTCTGTAGTAATTTAAAAATTTATTAAAAATTAGAAGAGAGGAGTGTTGCATAAATTATAATCTGTGTTCTAGAATGATTGTCTATGTGTGTGATTTTGTCAGTTGATGGTTTTTCCATGTCATAAAAAGTTGTCCCATGTGAAATACACCGAGTTTTATTTAAACCATTAACCCAGCAGCCCTGCACATAAAACGGAATAATGTGACAGTGCTTTCTTAAGAATTGTTACTTCCCTACAGCTGGTGAACGAAGAGGACCGGCCGCAAGTGGTACAGACAGTGGAGGTGCTGCAGCGGCGCTGGCGCGAGCTGCTGGCGCGCGCGCCGCCGCACCTCATGCGCCTGGAGTTCCGCCTCGACGAGGCCGTCTTCCATCACTGCATCAAAGACATTGACAAGGAGATCGCCTACGAGGAACAGGTAAGCATTATTTATATTGAATTGAGATATTTCGCATTCACAATGCTATTTTTATATTAAGATAAATGATATATTAGAAAAAATACTAGAAAAATTCGAAACACCCGTAGCACCTCAGACGGGACTCGAACCCGCACCGTTGGGATTCCGGCCTAATGCACTGACCGATGGATTTTTTCTAGTATTTTTTCTAATATAATTATTTATCTTAAGCATTATTTGTAATGGTTTTTCTTACGAAGTCGGTATCGAAACTACCATTGCAGACCTTTGTGTCCCTATGATATCGGTATCTAAATTTATAGTAGATGGAGTGTACCTACTGTACAGGATTGCTTTCTGTGACATTGCCGATGCGGGTATGCCAATTTCGGAAAATTAGGATAACACTTTTGATTGTGGTCTACTACCAAAACCTGTAACAATTATTATTAAATTAATTGATAAGTTAGGTAGATACTAATAATTAGAACCAATTATCCTTCAATCTTACAAATAAGTATTTGTTTCTCAAGGCATACAACCAAAGCGACGATGCCGACGGTATCCTCATCCGAAACGAGGAATACTTCCGCAATCAAGGCAAGGTGATGCAAGTGGAGCACTGCCTTCAAAATCTCAAGACGATAGCCACCAGTTACACTCACCAAACGGGTGACACCGTGCTCGAAGAATCTGTGAGGAAATGTGAACAGCAATGGGAAAGCACCGTCCACAGAGTTGAACACTTTAGACAACAGTTGCAGAGGATACCGGCCAAGTGGGACGCTTACAGGGAGAAGTTCAGGGAGATGGAGAGATGGATGGACCACGTTGGCACAACGATGGACAGCATCGTCAGGGAAGTAGATTCCGCAGAGGCTTTCGAAAGAGAGAAGACTATTTTCCAGGTAAGTGTTTAGTTTAACTTAGTTTTCAAATTTATTCCTGATCTATGAAATTTTAAACTAAAATGCCATATTTTTAATGCTCTCATTGGAAACAGCTTAGAGAACTAATGGTAATTTTTTTATCATAAGATTTCTATATTTAGTTAATTAACATATTCATGGTAGACTAAAAAAGCCTCCAAAAACGTTATTTAATTCTATTGCTACAGAGTAGTTTATTTTTTTCTCGTGACTGTTATTTTTCAATGCTTACCCCTACTAGGTATTGGTTAAGCAATATTTGACATAATGTGGTATCTGACTGTGTAATCTTATAGGTTTATAATAATTATTACTCTTTTATGATTTTTAGAACATCTGTCGTGAAGCTGACAAGAGGCGAGAAGATATGAAGTGGCTCGTCCAAACACTCGATATGTTGACAAATCACTGTCCAGAGTTAGAAGCTCAGGAGGAGCAGATGAAGCTCGAGAACCTCATTGCCAGATACAAGAATTTAATTCCAACAATTGAAATTACGATGATAAAGACAGAGACATACACAAGATGTTACACTTATCGCAGAGAGGTACACGAAGTAATTTGTATTTTGGAAAGTGCCAAAGAACAAGCTATGATTGAGCCAGAGCCACACTCTTTGCAACACGTAGAACAGCTAGTATTAGAGCAACAGGCAGCGGTGCAAAAGCTTGATCGACAACGCCCATCTGTCATGTCAATGTTACAACGAGGTAAAGAGCTCATCAAAGACGCCAATGCTCCTGCCTTCGTAAGAGAAGATGTCAGAAATCTCGAAAGTGGTTGGAATACTGCATACGAGACTTCAAATGACCGATTACATAAGTTACGTGACACTCAAAAAGTTTGGTCCAATTATGAATACCAAAAGGAAGAACTGTTATCAGATCTCGACAAAATTGAAAATTATGTAGCTCACCCTGGCTTAGAGCTTGGTGTTTCTAATATTGGTCGTGAACTTCATGAAACACGTACCCTAAATGCTGACATTGAAAAAGCTAAACAAGAAAGATTGCCTCAACTACAACACGCCTATGCTGAATTGCGTTCTCTTACTGCTAATAAGCCGAAACCAATAATTGAAAAAGATTTGGAAACAATTGAGCGTAAATTGGATAGAGTTCAAGATGAAGTGCACACAAAAGTGGAAAACCTCGAGCAATTCAATCAGGAATGGGTTAAAATTGAACATAAATTAGAACATATTCGAGAATGGATCAAGAAAGAAAGTCCTGCTATGTTATCTCAGATTAGATCGGAAAATATCACACCAGAAGACCGCGTTGAAAAGTCACAAGCTCTACAAAAGATAATAAGCGAAAAATTAGACATCATACGCAATGTGGCTGATCAAGGCAGTAAATTAGCCGTTGAACACCGTGTGCAAGACGCCAACCGACTCAAGGGTGAAGTAGTCTTATTAGAAAAAATTATGGCTGATATTCAAAGGTCAAGTGAACATCAAACTAAACTAGTCGAATTAGATCTCGCTAGTTGGCAAAAATACCAAAAGGGAGTATCTGAAATCAAACCATGGATTGAAGAAGCAGAAATTAAATTAGGAAGTGCACCTAAACCGACAACGTTGCCTGAAGCTCAGCAGTTGCAGCAGCAATCGAGAGCGTTGGTTACTGACTGTGACAAGCAGTTAATGAACCTTCAGATTTTATCTAGTGTTAGCCATCAATTATCAGGAAAAACAAGTGCTCCTGATGAAGTAGACGCTATTCATTCCAGATGGGCAGTAGTACATGATCTTGCTGATCAATGGAATAATAAATTAGACAAACTTGTAACGAACTGGGAAAATTTCGAACGTGAAGCTGAAAAGTTAGAATCTTGGATTGAAAATGGAGAAAAACTGTTAAGTAGTCGCAATGTTAATATAGAAACACCACAGGTGGAGAAATTAGATAGAGAGCTTAATAAATTAAAATCATTTGGCAATGAAATATCACAACAACAAGCTAAAATCATTAGCTTGTCTCAGACTTGTGATAATATATGCCATAATATACAACCAGAAGGAGCAAATGTTTTAAAAAATAAAGTATCAGACATTAAGCAGCGCACTAACGCTTTAGCAGAAACAGTCCGAGGTAGAGTAAATGAGATGTCAGATAAAATTATTGTACGTCAAGAATTCATGACAAAACTGCATACTTTTGATAACTGGATAACTGACTTCAGAAGAAAAACCGAAAGTTATGATCAAATTAGTGCGGATAAAGTAGAGCCAACTCTTCAATCAATGCATGTGTTATCTCAAGAACATGCTGCTAAAGAACCTGAATTTACTGATATTTACAATGAAATTAAAAATATAACGTTATTGTCACACCCTGATGAGTCTCGATCTCTAAGTGATACTTATTCAAATATTGCACAACATTATCAAATTATAGAAAACAATATACAGCAAAACAAGGCTGTTTTACAGAAATGGTCCGAACTTCTTAATTGGTACGATGACACCAAACAACATCTGGGTCATATTCAATATCAAATCGAAGGTCCTAAATTAACTACTGAGAGTTATGAAATTTTACGTCAAGAACTAGTAAATATTATAACTAAAGTACCTGAATGGAAAAGTCACGTGGCTTTATTAGATGGCCCTTCGAGAGTCAAGGTTACTGATCAAAATACAGGAAGAATTATGGCACCAACAAGCTTAGTAAAAGAAATTGAAATGAAAGCAGAGGCATTGCTCAATCAAGTTACGTCCAAAAGAGATTTAGTGCAAAAAGTAGGCGTTAGATGGGACAAATTTAATGTTCAACATAATGCACTATCACAAGTTTTACATGATATCCAGACTGTTTTAAACGATATGTCTCAAAAACCTGTACCTTTAACGGAAGCTACAATCCAAGACATGACTGAACAACTTGATAAGTTGGATGCTGAACTGAAAGAGAAACAATCTATCAGGAAAGAACTGAGAGAAGAAGGATTACATTTGATGAGGGAAGATCAATCTAATATGGGAACGATACAGAATGCTCTTTCTGCAGCTGATAACAGTTGGGATCAAATTGTCAATAATGTTCGTGATACAAAGAACAAATATATTCTACTATCTTCTACTTTACAAGAACTGAAGAACTTCACTGTTGCATTTGATAGAGAAATGAGTCGAGCTGAACAACTCTATAATGAAGCTAAAGACGCTCCAAGCGATTATATACAAACGGCTCAATCGTTGGAGAAAGCGAAGAAATCTTATGAAATTTTGAAGAGATCTAAAGGTCTTCTGGATCAAATGGATGTTATTAAGCAGTCAGTTTTGAAACAAGCTTCGACTTTAGGTGGATTTGACACAAGTCCACTTGAAGACGCATTCCTAAAATCACAAACTCAGTGGGAAAAAGTTAATGATGCTACCATCAAAAGAATCCAAGATTTAGAGTCTCAGCTCATAGTCTGGAGGCAGATTGATGATACTAAAAACCAAGTGATTACTTGGTTGAGTGAAACAGGACAAAATTTATCAAATGCTTGTGATAATTTGGAGATACGATTTGGTCAAAATCACTTGACAAAATATAAAGAAGAATTACCTATTTACTTGTCTTTGAAAAACAGCATTAAATCAAAGTGTGAACAAATCACAAATCTTAACAAAAATATTCCTCTGGAACAAGTATCTTCTATCGTTTCTTATTTAGATTCAGAATTTGAAGCTCTTCAAAGCTTAGCCGATAATTTAGAAAGTGCCGTATCATCCTTGGAATCAAAAGAAAACAAGTTGAAGGACAATATCAAGCGGCTTTCTGACAAAGTCAGCAAAATTCGTGATGATATCATTAAATGTGATGATATGACTGGTGATAATGCGAAAATATTAGACAGGTTAAAGAAGTGTCAATTATGTAAAACTGAGTTACAAAATCTCAGTGATGAAATCGATAATGTGGCTCAAAATGTTTCAGAAATGAACGCAAATTATCCTGGATTTTATGAGTCTTTAGTTCCAAAAGAATTAAGTACCCTTCAGAAACGTTTCGAAAGCGTCCTTTTGCATGCCAATAAAACAGAAACGACACTCTTAACCTTCCTACAAAAGTTGTTTACTGATAAACTGGCTATGTTTAATAGGAACTTAAAAATACTCGATGATAAAACACGATGGTGCATGCCTGATGCTAGCAGCGATAAATACAATTTAGAAGTTAAGGCTGCAGCTTTATTGGACGTAGAGAATGGCATTGCAGAATGCATCGGCAAGGTCAAAGAATTAAAAGAAGCTTGTGACATACTAAAAGTTGTAGCTGAACCAGCTTGTGCTCAAGAAGCAGCAGTGCAAACGGAGAAAGCTCAAAAAAATTTAGATGTCTTGTCAGCAAATTACAGTGAGATCAAAAATAGGTTGAAGGAGAATATTGATTCGTGGCAAGAATATGAAACATTATTAGAAAATGTTTCTGAATGGCTAAAAGATAAGGAAAATACTGTTAGATCAGAAGCCGCTAATCTTTTGAACATGAATGAAATCAATTCTAAAATTGCAGAAATTCAGAGTTTGAACGATGAAGTGAAAACATATAATAATGAAATAAACAAACTTGCGGTAATTGGGGAAAATATAGTGTCTCGTAACCCTGATTCCCGTGTGCTACAGTACATAAATCACTTAGTCACCCGATACCAAACTGTTAATAAATTTTTTGATAATCACCTTAATAGACTTCAAGACTTAAAAAATAATAAAGCTAAATATGACAAATCAATAACAGATTTCAAAAATTGGTTACAAGATGCAAACGGAAAAATTAAAGATCTATCTGTTATGAGTAAACATGCAAAACCAAGTGCTGCTGATTTAGAACAAGTGAAACGACTTAACGATAATAAAGAAATTGGACAAAAGCTTTTGAATAATGCTATAGAGTCTGGTGAAGCTCTGTTTAGTGGAATAACGCCTGAATGCCGAGAGGAAGTGAGAAATGAGTTGAGATCTCTTCGAGATTACTTTGAAGATTCAGTTGATACTTTGAATAATATTATTAAAGATATTGAAACGACAATAAATAAAAGATCATCTTTCGATGATACATTCAACCAAGTACAAAAATGGATAGCTGACAAGGAAAAGGAATTAGGAGAATCAAAATTATGTTCAACACTACCAGAAAAGAAAGCTCAAATGCACAACAATAAAATTTTGCATCAAGAAGTTCAGCTTCATCAGAGTATGATTCAACAGCTAACGGACAAAATAAAACTTATGCCTGATGAAGAAGCAGAGAAAAGTCTTTCTAAAACAATCGACCGATATAAGGCTATGTCTAAAGAACTTGAAAAGCGGACTGCTACTAGTGAATCACATGTTGCTGATCACGAACAATATGTGCAGCTATTTGAAGAATGCCGTGACCGCCTTAATCAAATAATTGCAGAAAATAGTATGCTCAGCTATGGAGTAGTTAATCAAAAAGAAGATGTTGATTCGAAGATTGCTGCTATTAGTAAAGTGACTTCGAAAGCAGCGGAGATTGAAAGCCTCCTGAGTGGATTAAAATCGCAATTAAATACTGTATTACAGACTACAAGTCCAGCTGGTCATCCTGTACTAATTAGTGAGTACGAACAACTTCAAACCACATGGGATCAATTTTCGACACAATGTAAAGAACAAGATAAAAAACTTAAAGATACTTTAAAGCAATGGAATGAAAGCCAAAAAACTATTGATGAATTAGAAGAGTGGTTGAAAGTTAAAGAAAATCAAGTGAGGGATCAAAGCTTAAAGAGCAATCTCGAAGCAAAAATAGCTCATTTACAGAAAGTGAAAGAGATACAAGGTGAACTTACAGCACGAAGTGCAGATTTTGCTGCTCTAACTAGCAACAAACAAACTGTTGCAAGCGAGTCTGATCTTACAAATAAGACTTCAAAATTAGCGACACGTTATCACACATTAAATAATTTAGTAAACGAAATAATATCTAAGTATGAAGTGTTTGTTTCTGAACATCAGGCCTTTGAATCTGAATACGAACAAATGGAGAAGTGGCTTAATGAAATGCTTGGGGAATTGCAAGATCTAAATGAAATTGTAGGCGATTACGCAGTATTGCAAGAGAAACAAAACAAAGCAAAAGAACTCTATGAAACTCGCAACAAAAAAACACCAGCGTTCGAAGAGTTCTTGAGTTTAGGAGAAAAACTTTACACCCATACCAGCCCTGACGGTAGAGAATTTATTCGCCAGAAAATTCGAAAAATCAGAACTTTGTGGGATACTTTTGGAGACAGTTTCCAAGAAACAGTCAATAAACTGGATCAATGTCTGCTTCAGTTCTCCGACTTTTCACTTGCTCAAGAACAGTTAACCAAATGGTTGAAGGATGTTGAACGAGCCATGCAACGTCACACTGAATTGAAAGCATCGCTAGAAGAGAAGAAAGCCCAATTACAGAATCACAAAATCATGCACCAAGAAATTATGACCCATCAGCAACTGGTGGAGTCAGTATGCGATAAAGCACAACAGTTAGTTGATCAAACCCACGATGCTTCTTTAAATGTCTACTTACAATCTATCAAACAACTGTTCCAAAACATTGTCACAAAGTCACAAAATTTGCAAGATAACTTGGAAGATTGCGTTAAGAGACATGAAGATTTAGTACGTCTTATACAACAATACAAAGATTGGTTGAGTTCTCAATCTGAAAAATTGCTTGACATAGAAAATGCAACAGGAGAAAAGCCTGAAATTATTCGTAAACTTCATTCAGCAGTGGCTTTGAAGGATATTGAAAAAGTAGGTTTTAGCAAACTAGATGAAATAAGGAATATATTTTCATCTGTTAGTAAAAGCACTTCGGAAGCAGGAAATATTGCTATTAAATCAGAAATTGACAACTTGTTGGATCAATTACGCAATACAGTTCAAAGTATCGGAACAGCTGAACAGAAACTCAAGCATACGTTAGATATATGGAACAGATTTGATTCTTCTATCGAATCTATCACTGAATGGCTAAAAGACATGGAATCAAAATGCCGTGACCAAAGCCTTTGTTCTACGCTGGAAGAAAAAGAAGCTCAGTTGAAGAGATGTGTGGAACTACGAAATGAAATAAATGGGAAGGAGAAAGAAATTGACACCTTTGTCGATGAATCACATAGTCTCATTCAACTTAGCGGTGTAGAGCGTTTAAAGCCGCTGGTAACTCAAGTTAGCAGTCGTTACCAACAGTTACATTTAATTTCCAAAGATATTGTTAATCATTGGTCCGAATTAGTGGCAGATCATAGAAAGTATGTTCAACTGAGGAATGAATTCGATGCGTGGTTAAAGCCCCTAGAAGAGCAGCTGTCACAAATGGTTACAAAAGAGGATAAACTTAATATAGAAAGCAAAGGAAACAAGCTTCAAATATTTTTAATGGAAAAAGACAATGGCGAACATAAGATAAGTATCCTCACTGGTGCTGGAGATAAAGTCCTGCCTGAAACTGCAGCTAATGGAAGAGAAAACATTCGAGCAGAAGTAAGAGCCTTAAGAGAAAGGTGGGATAAATTTAATGATACCATTTTGCAACAGCAAAAAGAATATGAGTCTCAAACACTACAGTGGTCAAGTTATCAAGACGTTCTCCAACAAACATTATCTTGGTTGGATGAAAAGGAAAAGATAGTTGAATCTGAAGAAAAATCAGTTCTAAATTCAGCACAGGAAATAAAATCGAAATTACTGAAAAACAAAACTTTGTTGCAAGAAATTTGCTCACACAAGCGTGTTATTGAAACTGTGACTGAAAAGGCAAAATCGGTAGCAGCCACTCTTCACTCTGGAAAGGCTGAAAATGATGAAATGTCAGCAATTATTCAATCTATTTGGGACAGATATAATGCGTTGACTATCAGACTCTCTGAAATAATAAACAAACATGAAAAAACATTTGAAATTTATCAACAGTTTGCTGACCAGCAAAAGACATTGCAAGACTATCAAAAACATTTGTGGGACCGCTTGCATCTACTGTCTGACTTCACTGGAAATAAAGCTGCATTACAAAGTAAATTAGCTAAGCTCCAAGAATTGCTAGACGCCATCCCTACTGGCAATAACAAGTTGAAGATTTTGGCCGACTTAATTGAAAATAACGCTTCAAAACTATCTCCTAGGGGCAAGGAAGGTATGTCTCGAGAACTGGCACTACTTAAAGCCGATTTAGAAAAGTTTACTGCCACTGTTCATGATGTTAAACGCGGAATAGAGGATAAAATACAACAGTGGATCGAGTTTGAGAGTGCTAATGATCGCTTACAGCACTGGTTAAGTGACACAGAAATGACCCTGAAAACATATACTCCTAAAGCGACCTTGGAAGAAAAAGTTGATCAACTCAATAAATACCAGGTAAATATCTAAGTTGCGTTGATAATTATTATTATCTAATTTATTCAATCAAAAAAAGGTCCTCTAGCTATAAGGATAAAAGTTTTAAAAGATTGTAAAAAACAAAATTTACATTGTGTTGTCTTTCAATTTTTCAATCATAATAATTTCAAACAGGATTTGTGTAAAGCGATTGATAATCACGAAAATGATTTGGCCATCGTTATACGACTTGGCGAAGCTTTGGATCAAGTAAGATTGCAGAAAGAAAACATTAAAGTTAGCACTGTAGGACTAGTCTAACTTTCAGTAGATTTATTGATTAATTTCCACCGAAGCTTTCCTAAAATATCTAACAATAATTAAGTTAAAAATTTAACTGTCATAGAACCAAAATATGGAAATGTAATAATACTACTATTATTCTCTTTAAAATACTAATTCAATGGTTGTGGTTACCTCTTATATCTTGGAACATGGTTATTTGAAACACATTTTATACTTTTTTTAATCAACAGTATGACGAAACTAATTGGTAGTTGTCGTAGTTTAGTTTAAAACTTTTAATAATGATTTATAACTAGGAGCAATAACATTTACCAAAATCATTTTTATTTACAGGCTATTTTAGCTAATTTAAAGAAAACTGAAAACGATGTTGACAAACTTACGGATGAGTTCAGTGACCTTATCGAAAACTGCAATGACACGAGAATAACTATGAACTTGCAACAAATGACTTCTCGTTTTCAATCAGTTCAATCAACAGCTAAGGAGCTTGTGAAGAAATGCGAACAAGCTGTAAAAGACCACCATGGATATCAGGAAAAATACAATCAATGTACTGAATGGATAAATGCAGCTCAGTACAAATTTGATGAATGTAACAAAAATTTGGCAAACACACCTGAAGGCATTAGCGCTAAACGTGAAAGCTTAAATGATTTACTTACTCAACGAAGAAATGCCACTTTACTAGTAAATAATACTTGTGAACTCGGTGAAAAATTATACCCTTCAACTTCACCGGAGGGCAAAGAGTTAATAGAACAACAGCTTCAAGAAATTCAGCAAGCAATCGATAACTTATATGATAATATCACAAAGGCAGAAAAGAATTTGGACTCTGAATTAAATAAATGGTCTTCTTTTGAAGATAATTTGAAGAATGTTCAGCAGTGGCTTGTAACTGCGGAGAAAAATCTGCCAAAAGAAATAGAATTAAAAGCCACTCTAGATGAAAAACGTAATCAATTAAATGTATACAGGTCTTACCTTCAAGATGCCATTGCACATCAACAAGACATCGCTAATTTGGAAGTTCGAGCCCAAGGTCTGCCAGATGTAACCAAAGACATAACAAAAGAAATGAACCAACTTAAACAGAGACATGAAACTATACTTGGCAGAGCTAAATCATTTGTAGAACAGTATGAAGCCATTGTTAATAATCATCAACAATATACTAAAGCCGTAATGGACTTACAAGAGTGGGTTGAAGCTACACATAATACTGCAGAGCTATGGGGTGATGTGAATTTAGAACGTGTAGCCTTAAGCAGTAACTGTGAAAAATTAAAATCATTGCAACTTAGTTTACCAGAAGAAAAAAGTCGTATTGATAAAATTCGATCACTAGGTGAAAAGGTGCTTCCAGGGACAATTAGTAATGGACAAGCTAATATAAGAAATCAAATCGATTCATCCCATCAGGAGTGGGAAGGTCTGGTGTCCTTTATCAACAAAACCATTGAAAACTTAGAAAACAAAATACAACAGTGGAATGAATATGAAAACATAAAAGATCAATGTTTGGCATGGATAAGAAACACTGACAATCAAATTCATGCAGTTGACTTAAAAGCTACATTACCTGAGAAGCAAGAACAATTTAAAAAGTTCCAAGAACTACAAGGAGAAGTCCGTGCTAAGGAACTTGAAATTGATAACATCACTGAGAAAGCACAGCATTTATATACAGGAGTGCTAGGGCCACGCGGGTCACAAATATCTGATTTGTCAATAAAATACCAGACTCTATCACAAAAAGTTAAAGATTTGACCAATAGATGGCAACAATATGTAAAAACTCACCAAGAGTTTGCCAGTAATGTTTCTGAATGCTCTCAATGGATCGAAGAACTAAGAGATAAATTAGATTTCTGTGCTGATATGAGTTCAGGCTCTCAAGATGATTTAGAGACAAAGTTAGTTCTCATTCAAAACTTATTGTTAACAAAAGATGAAGGTTTTACAAAAGTGCAGTCACTCGTAGAGCTTGCACAGAATGTAATGGCTAATACAGCACCATCAGGCCACGAAGCCATCAATAACTCTCTTATTGCTTTACAAGAACAGTGGTCTGCCTTATTATCAAGAATGATTGAAACTAAGAGTATGTTGGATGACTCCGTAACAAAATGGGCTGGATTTTTGGAACAAATTCAGCTAATAGAAAAAAGTAACACTTGGCTTGAAAATATGATTGCAGAGTTATCACCATTTGAAACATCTATGACAGACAAAAGAGTTCAGCTAGAAAAACTAAAGGAGGTTGAAGAAAAAGCTCGCTGTGATCGCCTTGATGTTGATACACTTAAGGCAAAAGCTTCAGAAATGATCGCGAGTGGACAACAAAATCAAGTAGCTTCGAAAGCTCAAGAATCATTGAATAAATTCGACAACTTGTATGATAAAGTCAAGAAATTGCTTGCAGATCGTGAGGAACAGTATAAAGACCACAGATTGTACAAAGAAGCTCATGATGAATTAATTCAATGGTTGGGTAGGGCTAGAGAAAAAGTGCCATCTTTAAAATCCAAACCACTAAGTGATAAATTAGCAATAGAGAATTCTGTGGCTCCATTAGATGCTCTTATAAATAAACAAGCACAAGGAGAGCTATTATTAGAACACCTTCAGCACACTGGAGAAGTTGTTCTCGCTAGTACGTCCCCTGAGGGTCAAACGATTATCAAAAATGAAATGAAAGCATTAAAAGAAAGCTTCGATGCTCTTTTCAATGAAATCAAACAACAGAAGAATCAATTAGAAGAAACTGTCAGTCAATGGCGTGAGTATAAAGATGAATATGAAAGACTTTCGGATTGGTTACAACAAAAAGAAATTCTCATCAAAAATCACAAGCTAGCGTTACTAGGTACTGCAAAAGAAAAAGGTGCCCAAGTTAATGAAGTTAAAGAGATTGTTGACCAACTAAATAAAGGAAAACAAGATTTTGACAGATTTAATGCCTCTGCATCTGGTTTATTGGCATCTCATCTTGACACTTACGTGAACAATCAGTTAAGGCATCTTAATTCAAGGTATCAAGTGCTTGTTAATATGGCTAACGATGTTCTTAAGAAAGTAGAGACTAATTATGAACAGCATCAAAATTATGATGATAATTATGCTAAAACAAAGAAATGGATAGATGATGCCTGGGAAATTACACGCAGTGGTAGTGACGCTGGAAGTAACAGTAGTAAAGAAGCTCTCCAAAAACGTTTGGAACAAATCGAAGACTTGTTAAAGAGGAGAGAGGAAGGACAAAACTTAGTCCACGCTACAGTAAACAGTGGAGAGAAAGTTCTTAGAAACACAAGATCTGATGGCAAAGATAAAATTAACACTGAACTTAAAGAGCTTCAAAATGAATGGGATCGCTTAGTCAAAAAGATGTCAACAGCTAAAGTTCATTTGGAGACAGCACTATTACAATGGGCTGATTATAGTTCAAGTTATTCGCAACTTCAACAATGGATCTCAGACAGAGAAGCAAAATTACAGGAAGTGTGTGAGCAAAAAGTTGCTAAATCGAAGAAAGGCCAAGACCGGCTTGCAGGACTTACTACTGGTCTTAGTCTTGGTGAACGAAAAGCCACACTTCGTCAAACAAACAATATTGTTCAAGATATCGTTTCGTTTGAACCCATGATTCAGTCCGTAACTTCCAAGGCTTCAGAACTTATGCAACAGGCTCCAGCATCAGAAATCACTAGCAAATATGAAACGTTGTCCAAACAAGCTAAAGATTTGTATGAAAAACAAAAAGAAGCGGTTGAGCAACATCAAGCCTTTATAGATGCTGGTTCAGATTTCGTTCAATGGATTAGAGCTGCTAAAGAAAAGCTAGGTAAGTGCTCCGATGCAACTGGAGACAAGGAATCATTAAGCAGTAAAATATCACAACTAAAAGTTCTTGAAAGTGAATTGCCAGAAGGGCAAGCGAAATTAGAAAAGGCTCTTGAACAAGGTGAGATATCTTGTAGTGTGGCAGACGATGAAGACAGGGAGGAAATAGAAGAAGAAGTAGCTCTAATGCAAGAAGAATACGATACCTACGTGTAAGTAAAATGATTTGTGGTTAGTTTGTTTGTTTTGCGAAGTCTTTGAGTTTTCTAATGATCTTGCGTATGTTACAGCGAGCAGCTGAATAACACCAAAGCTTTGATAGAAGGAGGTATCGTAAAATGGACTGAATATGAAGAGCAATACAAAGAAGCCTTGGATTGGTTGTCAAAGACTGAAAAGTTAGTGCAATCATTTAACAAGTTGCAAAATAATTTGGAACAGAAAAAGGTTGTTCTTGAGGAGTTCCAGGTAATAAATAACATTTTTTTAAATATAAAGTATAAAAATGTATTTTACGTATTGCTGTAAACCTTACGTTTAATTTGTATTTCTTTCTTTGTATTTTAGGGACATCTTCAAATGCTATTTGACTGGCAGGCTGAGCTTGATAAACTCAACGTACATGCACAAACTGTACTAGAAACCTGTTCTGATACTAGAATATCAAATGGTATTACCCAGATAACAACCAAGTATAATGCATTGTTATCTTTAGCTAAAGAAGTTATGAAGAGGCTAGAACTTCACTATCAGGTAATTTATTTTTTACTTAAAATAAGTCAGGTAATCTGTTCATACATTATTTTTAAATATAAAAGTACCTTCATGTTTTACGCTGTTTAATGTTTTTAGGAACACCAGCAACATAATGCCTTGTACGGTGAGTGCCAGGACTGGCTTGATAGGACTCGTGAAAAACTGAACCAGTGTGCTGAGATTCCTAATACATTACCAGAAGTGAATAGTAAATTGAATACTGTAAAACTTTTGCGCCAATCTCTGGAACAAGGTCAAAACAAATTAAGGTACCTCCTTGAGTTGAAGGAAAAGGTTATAATGAACACAGAACAAACCGGTGCAGCTAAGATTCAAGAAGATACCGACAGCTTAAAACAAGAATTTGACAAGCTGATTGCTGACCTACAAGATGTACGCAACAAATTAACAAGCAGAGCATCCCAATTCGACGACATTTCTAAGGTAATTCTTTTAAATATTTAGTACTAATATTTATAAGAACAATAGTAGGTAAGTACTAAAACATTTTACTTTTCAGATACATAAGTTGTTGGTAGAATGGTTAGACGACATCGATCAAAAGATACAATCCGATGATTCCTTATTAAATGATTTGTCTGAAAAGAAAGCCAAACTAGAAAAGTTCAAAACATTTAATAGGGATATTGACTCTCACAACGACCTAGTTAAGAAATTAAATGAAAAACTTAAAGAAGATGCGTCTTTAAAATCAAAAGACATTGAAAATAGTCTCCAACGTTATGATAACATCAGAAAGACTGTGAACGAAATGATTTCAGTAAGTTATATATCAGTTATGCAATTGTCTTGCACGTTCATTGATATAAAAATATTTTTTATTAAATATACCATCCCTATAATTTCAGAAACTTGAAGATTACGTGAATTCTCACATTCAATACAAAGAATCATATGACAACTTCTATGACTGGATACGTAACTGCAAGATAGAAATCCAACAATGTTCAGATTCACACGGCGAAAAGGAAGAAGTGCAAAAGAAACTAAAGAATGTGAACACAATTACCAGTTCATTGCCTAAAGGTGAAGCTCTTCTTAAGAAAACAATCCAACTAAGTGAAGCAGTATTGAAAACAACTGGTAACGAAGGAAAAGATAACATCAATCAAGAAATAAAACAGTTACAAATTGAATGGGAAAACCTTCAACAAATTTGCAAAGATACTAAGAAGTTACTAGAAAAATGCTTATCCGCTTGGTCGGACTTCCTAGAAACATCAGACAAGATGAGTAAATGGATTAAAGATTTTGATAACAAGTTAAAATCTGTACAAAAGGTGGATAAAATTACCCCTGAGCATCTTGAAAAATGTCGGGTAAGTTGTAATCATCATTTACTGTAAAAACATTATTTTAAATACCTACTGTTCTGTTAATTTTAATTTTAATTTTATAGGAATTGCTGGCTGAAGCACTGGGACACAAACATGTTTTGGAAGAACTAAATGATAGGTGTGAAAACTTAATGGAGCTTAGTGCATGTAGCTGGGTTCGTGACAAAACTGTCACTTTACAGACAGAATATACAGCGCTTTTAACCAAAATTCAAGGCCTCGTTTCTAACGGAGAGAAGAATTTGTCAGACCATACTGAATTCATTAAAGCAAAACAAGACTTACAACAATGGCTGGAAACAGCTCATGGAACTGTACAAGACTCGATAGGAGTCGGCGATGTCGACACTACTAAGGATAAACTTGAGACTATCAAACTTGTTGGTAACAGAATGACGGAAGGACATCATTTGTTAGTAGTGTTACAAGAGGCATTTAAAAAAGCTTTAAATAACACCCCACCAGAAGAGCAAGACAGTTTGAGAAATGATGTCAAACTCTTACAAGAAAGTTGGGATCAACTCAAGATTGATCTTAACTCCATTACAGCCCAACTTAAAGCTGCCATTGGTAAATGGGAAGACTTTGAGGATTCTAAGAACAAAATGAATAAATGGATTAAAGATACTGAACAAAACCTTGACAAGGTTCCATCAAATGGTGGCGAGCTTGGAGAAATGAAAACCTTATTAGAAAAATACAAACACATTGAAGATGAAATTGATAACAAGAAACCAGAATTAGATAGACTGAAAAGCGAAGCAGCTGAACTGAGTGGATGGGCTAAAAAACCGGTAGTCAAAGAATCAGTAGCTGAGATTGAAAAGAAATGCAATGCCTTGCGAGTTAAATGTGCAGCAAAGAAAGCTGAATTAGAATATGAAATTAAAGACTATAACCAATATCACCAGTCATTGCAAGATACAGAGAAATGGTTGCTTCAAATTTCATTCCAACTGATGGCCCACAATTCATTGTATATTTCCAATAGAGAGCAAACTGAAGAGCAACTTGCTCAGCATGCAGTATTATTAGATGACATTCAGAAATATCGCTCTACTCTTGATGACCTAGAAGCTAAGGGTAGGGCGCAAATTGAACGTTACGAAGCTACTACACCTTCTATTAAAGATACTGTAGGCAAACAACTAAAGAATGTTAACGATAGTCACAAATCTCTGCTTGCCACAGCGCTTCAAATTGAACGTCGTCTTCGAGAAGGTCTGGCTAAATTCAAGGAATATGAAGACACTCTTGAGAGCATTCTTAATAACCTCGACGAATGTGAGCCAGCAATCACTGAACTGGATGTGCCTGTTGATGGACTGTCACACGGCAGGGAATTATTAGACAAAGCTAGGGTACGTATGCCATAATAAAACACCGAATGCTCAAACTACATTGGTATCATACTATTTTATTTTTGATAATTCTTGTTAACTGAACGAACGCGAAGCGCGAGCGAAGTGTCTCTACTTCAGCTTGGGCAAAAATTCTTTCGTAGGTCGGACTGTTCTTTTATACAGGTCGCATTTCTCAACTGATTCTCGTGATGACTGTGAGGAGATTCAATAAATTATAAATAATATTTTGTCGAGCCACTTTTCGAATTTTTTCGAAAAAAGAAAACACTTATTTAAAAAATTATCAAAATTAAAAGCGCCGTCTAGCTTTGAATAAATATAATAAAATTATACCTAACCTACCAAACAGCACAAAGTATTATTGCTTTTCAAAAGCAGTGTCATATTCGTGGCGACATCTATTAGATTAATTTTTAAACAACAAACAATTTGAACGAGGTCTACAGCTCACTGAACCACTAGTTTTCATTAGTGTTTATTCCTTCATGTCACTGAAAAGCAGAAGACTTAACACAACAAGTCCTACTTCGAGAAACAGAGTTTACATTTAATTTAAAATAAGTTTTTGGCAGCTCCAACCAATAGCTTAATGTTTCTACATAGCTCAGAGATCCTATGGAATTTATTTTTATATGAAAAATATTTCATATTGTAACTCTCTTACCTCAGACACTCCACAATCGACTCCAAACCGAGAAGAGTCGACTATCAGCCGCAGTGGCTGCGTGTTCAGCTGCTGCTGCGTCCGTCTCCAGACCTTCGTCACCAGCTGACACGGCGCCATTGCCAATCCCACCGCGTGAGCTCCACGTCAGAGCACGACTTGAAGACCTCATAGATCAGGTACTTGGAGCTTCATCTTCTGTGCTCGCTTCAAATGTTTTGACTTCATTTTGAACATGCTTATCTGTTCAAGTTAGATCCGTAAAAGTTGATACTGTCAATCGTTTTATTTTATAACAAAAAGGTCTTTGAACAGTGTGTGATGTGTTCATAAAAAATATGGTTGTGTAGTTGTTAAGTAAATAATGCATTTTTAATGATAAAGATTCTAGTTTGCCAGGTCTACAAAAAGAACAAAACCAACGAGTTGTAAAGTGCCTGAAGTAAGGTTGAGATAACGCAGTTTTTTAGTTCAAGAAGTAGATAGAAAATAATCCTGTCGATTCTGTAACCAAACTCGCATCTCACTTCGAACCTCATTTAACTTCGCGTGAATTTGTTATTAGAAATTAGCTGAATATAAGCTACTTTACCGGTTGCAAAAGGTTTTCAGGTAGCTACCGTAGCTATTTAAAATCTTTTGTGGTTGAGGAAACAGCCTATCATTATCTCATTTATGATTTAAAATTCCTGCGCAGTGAAGTGAGATTCGAAGTGAGGTTCGAGCTTGGTTAGAGAATCGACAGGCTAGTGTAGCTAGTCAAATCTGAAATTAAAGGCTTTTCGTTGGCAATGTATTTTTGCGCATCTGGTAAGCAAAGTGAGTCAAGATGATTTATATAAGTTACTCTACATTAAACTAAAGTTTTAGTTAAGTATAATAATAATAATGAGTATGAAAAACAATTGAATGATTAAAAATGTAATCGTCTTGGCTCAGCATTCAAATAGTCACTTAACTTGAGTAGGTACATATTGAGTTCTATATTAAAGTGTGATTCACTCCAAAATAACACATGCACGCTGTTTTAGTAAGTAATTTAACAATGTATGTTAATAAAAATGTCTTTATCGCTTTACACAAAATTGAAGAAGAATACAACTCTATATACACTGAGATTAATTCTTAGTATTTGGCAAAAGATAAAAAAATATTGTTTCAATTCCTTGAACAAAATAGTTGTTAAAGGTAATTAAATTTGGCTTCGGGAAATTTCAGCAAGTTGTATTCTTCTTATTTGAAAAATGCACTAATATTAACATTATAGCACCGTGTGTTTGCGTGTTGTATGACTTGTATGGTGTGATGCATGGTTTGTTTCTAGAAACATGTGAGTGACGTCGGCAGTGCGCTGCGTATCGATGCTATTCTTAAGAACGTGGAAACACCAGAATTCAACAATAAGCTGAAGGCTTTTGAACAGAGGGTAAGGCTTTCGCTTGCTGGTTGATTGTAAAATACTACTTATTTTAGTGTAAGAAGTATGCAAAAGTAACACGCACAATAATGCACTCAAAACTATAATTAATAAAAATGTCAAGAAAGGTTTCTTTACGACTGCTATTAAAATCTTTCAAAATATTAACAGGTACAAAGCCACCTTGAAACCTTGGGAGATGCCGTTCAAAGTATGGAAGAATCGATGAAACAAGTCGTTGAAATACAAGAATGGATTAACATTCACAACGCTCTTGCCCGTGATTGGTTGGCTAATCCGTCCAAATTACGCCCTGAAGCGGCGAAACAAGATATGGCAGCTATGAGCGATGCACTTGTCTCACTAGGAGAGAAGAGGAATAGACTACTGACTGAAATACCTACTGAAGGTAAGATAGTTAAAAAGAAAAATAGTTTTGTTTTACAATGTTTAAGCAATGCACTATGTACTCATAATGTTTTTTATCACAGGCCTGGAAGATGAAATCAATCTTGAAGAAGATCTAGACAATCTGGAGGAATCTATTGTCAAAGCGATAGAAAGAGAAAAGGGAAACCAAGCAATCATTGATGATTTCCGTCACAAATGTCAAGAAATTCACGACTGGTTCGACTCAGTATTGAAGAAAATGTGTTTGGCCGATAAAGGATCTGGTCTTCCATGTCCTCAAAAACTAAGTGCTTTGAGAGAATTATCTGCGGAATTTGATCAGGCAGGAAAAGACAAAGTTGATGGCATCAAGCAGGTTGGCTCGCAAGTTATTAATATTGTCAGCAATTTGGAATCCCAACAAGTCGAAGAACAGGTGAGTTCTAAAAACATCTATAGTATTATGATAAATTTTGCAAAACAAATACATATTTTGATATATTTTGACACAATGTAATTGTTTCCAGATGAAGTCTGTGGAGAGGCGCTATAATGACATCGCAAAACGTATTCAGCGTAAATTACACATGCTTGAAATCACTTACAAGGCTATCGATGGAACAAAGAGTGAAGTGAATGCCCAAAATGAATGGATGCAAAAAGAAATAGATAACTTGTTGCACCCTGAGCCATTAGGTTTTGAAAGTAAATCAGTCAAGGAACGCCAGAAGAAAATTGCTAATTTATTGAAAGAAACTGATAGCAAGAAAACGGTAATTGATTCTTTAGAAAAGAAAGTAAGCAACATCCAATCTGAATTAGAACCGTCCGAACAAATGCAACTTGAATCTGAATTATCCGAACTTTCATCCAAACAGAAACAATTAGCATCGCTAATCAAACAAGAAATAGAAAGATTAGGCGTTTGCACTGAAGATAGAAAGAAATTAGAAAATGATATCGAAAAGGCGAAGAACTGGTTGAAAACTAAGCTTGCAGAAATTAAAAAACTTGGTGGACCCGTACCTTTAGAGGCAGCCAAAGTCGAGAAAGAGATAGCCATTCACAAAAAACATCAAAGTGAATTATCAGATTTCCATAATGATACATTGACTGAGGTTATACGTCAAGGCAATTCTGTATCTAAAGACTGTTCCAATGAAGATAGAGCTAAATTACAGGCTATATTAGAAGACCTAAATAAAAGTTACACTTCAGCTAAAGTAGATATAGATGATAAACTGTCAGCATTGAGCAAATTATTACAAGGAAGAAATGATTTCGAAGCTGAAGTTGCTAAATGTCAGAGTTGGTTAAATGAAGCTGAAGTCGCTGCTACTCCAGAACTCCGAACAACAAGCTTACAGCTTTTAGAGGAACAGTTAGTCAAATTTGAGAAACTAAGTAAAGAGGCAGAAGATATTGACAAAAATATTACTAAAATTAAGGGTAAATCTAAAGACATCATGGACTCGCTTTCAGATTCTAATAAGCTACAATTGAAAGAGCAAGTTAATATATTATCTGATAAGTTTGCCAGAATTAACGCCATCATTAATGATAAGAAGAATATATTGTTGAAACATATCAAGGAATACAAAGATGCAGCGGCCAAGATTGCTGCGGCTTTGGAATTCCTGAATGAAATTCAAAATAAATTAAAGGCATTAAATAAACCCATTGGCAGTAAAGTAGAAGATGTTCAGCCAATAATTCAAGCCTACGAATCAATTCTATCGGATCTCAAAAAGAACAAAGCTATGCTTAATGAACTGCAAGGTGGAAATCTTCACGACCTTCAAGACATTCTCACACAACAAGATGATCTCATGGATACGATTGATGATCAGATATCTAAACTTAAGCAACTTCTCCTCTTACGTGAACAATTCTTTGCCCTTGTAAAAGAAATTGAAGAGTTTATTTCTAAGTACACTGAAGTAACATTAGATATAGAAAAGTCAAATGACTCTTTGGAAGATAAAATAAAACGGTATGATGAGGTCATTGGCAAAATACAAGGTTGTGAAGCTCTGTTGGCAACTGCAACAGATAAAGGTCAACAAATTGCTGCAGAAGGTACAGTAATTGACAGAAACAATATAACTGAGTTACTCCAATCATTGAAACAGCAACTCCTTACTTTGAGAAGAACAGTAGAGTCAAAACGTCAAGAACATGAACGAGCCGCTGCTGAGCATAAAAAACTTGCTTCAGATCTCTCTGAAATTCTTCAATGGCTACATGATAATGAAGCTGTAGTACATTCTCGTCCACTTCTCAATAGAGACATTGCTAGTGTCGACAAGAAACTAATAGAGCATGCCACGCTGGCTAAGAATATTCAGTCATATCTCAATAAATTAGATAAAATAACTGACACTATTAAGAACGATGACGGTATTCCTGGATCGTTATTAGAGATGGTATCAGAAGGAAACTCTCTCAAAACTTCACTGCCCGCTGAACTGGCTAACAGAGAAAAGTATTTACAAGATAATAAGAAGAATAGGCAACAGTATCTGCAATTAGTTGAAAAGTTGAATATATGGGTTAACGAAGCGAATATCCGTCTCGACATGGGCAAGAACGGCACTGATTTCGAAAATATTGAAGCTGATTTGGAAGAACATAAGTCATTCTTTAACGCTTCTGAACCTGAAATGAAGGATTTGGTCGGTAAACGAATGCAAGATATTGTTGACAAGATCTGGCCATCACTATCTGCATCAGAGCAAGAAGAATTGTCAAAGGATCATCAGAAACACAATCAGTTACTGAAGAATACTTTGAACTCGGCAAAATCCCGTCAAGCCCAACTGGAGCAAGATTTGGAGATCTGGAAAGATTTCTGCCAATTGGTGGACAAGATCAAAGCTATCTTGGACAAAAACGACATTCCAGATGAAGCCTTCACTACAGTGGATGAGCTCCGAATACATTTGGAGAAGCTGAAACACGCGAAGAACGATTTAGAGGTAAGTGATACAAACTATGATTTTATTTTAATCTTAGATAATCTTATTTGAACCTTATTGGGTTACCCTCAAGTCCGTAAAAATTTTAAGATGTACAGGTATGTATTTGAATTGATGTTACATTTAACCTTTTACAAGCTTACTAACATAAAAACAAAACCCATGTTTACAATGAATCAATCTGTTACCTATAAAGATCTGTGTCACTAAATACTCAATCATACTTCGATTAAATTCCTTTGATTATTACGTAAGAAGGATTATCTTACTGTTATGGATTTAAATATCTCTTAAAGGGCAGATGTCTCGCTCGCACTACGTTATTTCAAATACCTACGTGATTACTATATTAAGTATACTGGTTGATGATTCAAATCAACAATGACTTGATTATTTACAGA
Organism: Catoptria pinella; assembly: GCA_963556745.1. NCBI lineage: Eukaryota > Metazoa > Arthropoda > Insecta > Lepidoptera > Crambidae > Catoptria > Catoptria pinella. Next base: position 13,268,723 of record OY750765.1, read on the forward strand.
CGAACGTTATAAACATCAAGTAGATATGACTTAAATAGTGAAATTTTAACGCATAAAGAATGAAAAAAAGAGGCACCACAGATTGGCGACCTTGAATGCATTTACACGGTAGTGAGCCAGCCTGAGTTTTTTAGCAGATATCCTCAGTCGGTTAATGCACCCTATTCACGGACCTATTAAGGAGACGCCTCGCCTCCAATGCGTCACTGTACCCATTAATTGGTTTAACTTCTCAATGTCGAGTATTAAGATGACAGTGTTTCAAGAAATCATAAAATTAACTCAGAATGCGAATATGAAAACTGTCTTTTTATATACAACCACATTGAATTTTCACTGATTAACTTTTTTTTTATTTGTAGTAGAAACTTGATTATTTACTTTGAAAGATTCTTGGAGCGCGATAAGATAAAAACAGGTGACTACTATATATCATTTAAAGGTTAGGTATAATGTTGACCAGTAAATCTAGCTCTAGAAAAGGTTATTTCCTATACTTTATTGCTAACAAGCTATAAATTTATAATCAAGTTCAAACGCTAAGATCCATTCAATGTCAAAACGACACAATATGCGATGTTGTTGTAGTGATTCGCCTTAACGAGTGATGTCATAGCGCCGCGCACGCGCAAGTGAAGTTATAGTTACCGGCAAGTCAGTTCTGTGTAGAACAGCAACGCAATGAGAACAACACACACCCACAGTATTATTTTCTATTGTGTTTTGTTATTGTACAAGTGTAATATTTACGTGCCTACTTAGAAATTTGTTTGTTTCTTTTTTATAGATTTCAGTCTTTAGTTTTAGTTTAAAACGTAAACATTCCGCGTAAAAGGAAGGTGAGTGCTAAAATTAACGCCGGTTTTAATGTTTTTAATCGAAAATGTATTAGTGTTTTCAATGGTTGGCTGGTTTGCTATTGGCTCTTTTAAATACTTTTTTTTAATGCATATTTGAAACTGTACTTAATTTTTTTTCGGTTTAAAACTCTTGCGCAATGATTAGTAATGGTTACTCTTTGCGTCCATACTTTTTTAACGATTAAACAATATCGTCATTGTTTCAGTCAGTTGTATTTTTAGCCCTAATGTATGCACTTCCTCGTATACGCGCCTTACAATAAGACACCATTTTGTACTTTGTATTCAGTTTAAATATTTATTTCAGTAGTTATTACCATAATTGGACCAGATTATCGTGACTTGCCGAAAACTTTACAGGAAATATGTTTTACGTCTTTCACAACAAAAAATAAAAAAAAAACACTACTACTCTTTAGATTATTCAAAATTTAAAATTAGAAAAAAAAGGCTTTTCCTAAACTTGAGCTAGCTAGAGCCCAGCAAGTAATAAATTATTAATTTCTCTACATTTGCTGGAGATTAAAATGCAATGTTTTTCTAGAGCCGGCAAAACATAATATTTACCTCCAAGAAATTCAGTAATCTAAAGCTTGTTATCAGTGGCTATCAGTCACCGCTTTATGCTTCTGATAAAACTATAAATACCACTCCAAGTAGGCAATTAAATAGGCGCGAAAGCAATTCAGACCACTTTTTTTTTAAATTCAGGAAAATCACACTGTTTGATTTCAGGAGTAGAACATATAGAATAATGACTTATTAAATCATTAAATCCGAAGCATTTACTTCAATTATTAATAGAAGCAAAAGGCAATGCTTTAGTTTTATTGAAACGGCTCTAAAATCCAGAATTTCGGGAAAAATTAAACGGTAGAGTTACCTATTTACGGCGATAATTATTGTATACTGGTATTTTTCAGTTAAAATATAACATGAAACTAGAATGTAAATCTTAAAAAACCACTTCGAAAATTTTAACGACTAAGTACTCACAAAATCTTTCTTTTCTACTTACCTATCGTGTGTTTGCATTTTTTCCAATTAAAAAATTTAAATTTTATAAAATGTTCAGGGAATTATCATTGTATTGATTTCTTGTGTCAAGTTGTATGACGTGGTACTCTTCAGCAAAAACAGCAATCGTTCACATCAAATGATTAGCAAAGAAGTATTTTCCTTTAAATTCTTCTAGCACATAAAAAGTAGTCTCCATTTGAGATCACAACAATCTTTAACGGTTATTCATAAAAAAACAGTGTAACAAATTTTCCTCTCTTGCTCTTTTAGAATAACTGTTTTCTGTAAAAGATACCGGCAGTGATAACCAGTAAAAGTAGAATATGATAAGCTAGTAACGAAGTAAACTTATACCTATACAACATGTTACAAATATACCCCTAATGTCGAATATGGTATATAGGGACCATCACACTTGAACGAAATCTCAAAAAAAAAATTCTCGTGAAAAAAAAATCAGCTGTTCCAATCAAAAATTAAAATCGAAAATATCAAAATGTATGTAACAGCAAATTTTTTCTTCGCGATTTGAGAGTTGGTCCCATAGTAAAAGTTGTTCAGTTTGATTGGTCCCTATATACCATATTCGATATTAGGGATATTTTTGTAACATGTTGTATAAGTAAGTAGTAACAGTTTTTTGAAGTTTCTCTTTGTGCTAATGCAAGTATCACAAAATATCTTAAACAAGTGTTCATAGTTGATTTCAGTTAATTATACATTCAATAATACATAAAACCTTGACAAAGTAATGATGTCATATTTGAAAATGTAGAGACCGTGAGACATCTTGTGTGTGTCTTGTGTACAATTGAATTAAAAGTATACTTAAACCTAATTCAAATATTTTAAAATCTACATTCTTTATTAAGGTAAAAATACTTTTTGCCGTCTTCACCTTGCAAGTCAAGGTTCTTTAAAATTAAATGTTAATTGCATTCGGCTCCATTGCGATAACATTTACATAGCATCTGAAGAAGACCTAATGACTACCGGATGTACATAAGTAGGTAGGAGCCATATGATTAATAATTCGACTAAAAGATACATTAATCTGTTTGAAACCAGATGAGATGCTCTTAATAAGAGTATCAAGATTATTTTATGTCATTTAAATAAATACAGCTAAATAATATTGTAACGTAAATGTGTTAAATAGGTACTTAACTGCTGTAAAAGATTGGTATCTATGTGTAATACTAATAAATAAATAAATAAATATTTGACAACATCACGTACATTGCTCTGATTCCAAAGTAAGTAGCTAAAGCACTTGTGTTATGGAAATCGGAGACAACGGCGGTATCACAAACACCCAGACCTGAGCCAATATAGAAAAGTTCTTTTTCTAAATTAACCCAACCGGGGATCGAACCCGGGACCTCAGAGATAGCGACACCTTGAAAACCGGTGTACAAAGCCACTCGACCAAGGAGGTCGTCAGTTCATACTAGGGCACTATATCGAATTCCTAAAAACACACCCAACTAACCTAAGCTGAAATTAAAGTCACGATAACTTTTTCATAGATAAAAGTACAGGGTTTTAAATACTTTAGCATATTATACTTACTAACTCATTGTTTTTCTGTCTGAAACAGAACCAACAGCCGCTCCTGGACGTGGTCCGGGAGCGGGCGCGCGAGCTGTGCAGCGGCGCAGACGCAGCCAGCGGAGAGCGCGTTGAGCAGAAGACCAGAGAGCTGGCCGACCGCTGGGGTGTCACCTGCGAAGGTCAGTTATCCAGTAAAAGGTCAATCTGCCAAGTTTTCGTTTACGCAGAACCTGAAATATTTTTATGTTGTCTACAACTGTCGGCTTCGATCTTAGAGAGAATGAAAAAAGTATATTTTTCATAATATCTAGTGTTAACTTACAGAATGTGAAGGGTCAAGTTCGTTTCGGATCATTGACACAAAAGGAATGTAGTTAAAAATTGATAAATGATAAATGGACAACATTCAATGGACGTGATGGGTTTAATTCAGTCAATAATTTTATATCAGGGAGTGACAGTACATGAGCTTTGTTGAGGTACCTAGTCTTTGTAAAGTTCACCTTTTAATGACTTCATCAACTCTCGGCATGGGCATTAAGGGGCTGACATGAGCTAACTAGCGCAGCCAGTCGATTTTATTTTATTTATTCTAAATAAGACTAATTTCTTAAAAAAAGAATCAGTCAAGGTCTTGTGAATGACGTTTATTGTTTATTGAATAACATTACAACATTACAAAATGCGTGCAATAGTTTTAAAACGGGTTTAAACCAACAGTGGCCACTTTTAACAAAATCGCGTTTTAAACTGTTTGAATGCCTTTTCAAACTGTGTAAAGTTATTCAATAAATATTAGACGTAATTAACAAAACCTTGACTGATTCCGATTTTTACGAAATTGGGCATATTTAGAATAAATAAAATAAAATCGACTGGCATGGCGACGCTAGTTGGCTCATGTCAGCCCCTTAAGAATGTTATATGAGCTTTTGCATACCAAACTCTATTTTATAAAAGTCTCACAAAACAAATTTCTATAAATAATCTCAATTTCAATTTAAGGACCCTATACTAGGTGTTACAAAAATACCCCTAATGCCGAATATGGCATATAAGGACCATCAAACTGAACAACTTTTACTATGGGGCCAACTCTGAAATCGCGAAAAAAAAATCAGCTGTTTCAAACATTTAAATATTTTCGATTTTAATTTTTGTATGAAACAGCTGATTTTTTTTCCGCGATTTCAGAGTTGGTCCCATAGTAAAAGTTGTTCAGTTTGATGGTCCCATCTACCATATTCGGCATTAGGGGTACTTTTGTAACACCTTGTATAGGGTCCTTCGCGCCCTCATCTTAGCGAGCAATAAAAATTAAGATGAGAGTAGGCAAAAGAGCAAAAAGTGGCCACATTTGGCACTTTTTTCTACTACTACTAACTATATTTTACCAAGGTTGATGTTTGTAAATAAACTATAGAACCTTATCTTCAATCTGTACATGTGAATTTTCGATTAGAGTGAGCAGTTTTAATTAAAATAAGGGTGCTACTTGAGGGATATAGGAGCCTCAAGGCAATAGATAGACCAAAAGCATCGTTGAAAATCTGAATTCATCCACAGGTCTTGCCAAGCGAGCGGCCACAGAAGACAACCAGCTGCAACGCTGGAGCCAACTCCTGGACGTCCAGAGGAGCCTCACGGCGTCCTGCACTGCTGCGACTGACCGGCTGCGGCAGCTCGACGCTACTCCCAGCACCAGGAGGAAAGCCCTCGACATCAGACATGCTCTTCAGGTGAGGGAAATAGAAAGAAAGAAAGAGAGAAAGACCAATAGACTACATTTTGACTTCCTCGTTGTGTATCTCCAGCCCAGCATTAATCGTATTAGTTTCAGTTTGATAGTACACTCTACATTCATGTAATACTTACTGTAAAATACCACACACCTAATGGTATGGGTGATACTACATACCTTAAAATTAGGAAAATTAGAGCTCTAGATTAATTAGCGCGAGCGGTGACTACTGAATATTTATTGACATTAGAAAACATTAATATATACAGTCAAAATAACATTGTGTGAATCCTCCATTGTCGGTAACACCTAGTATATAATTATACTATAATATTGATAAAAGTTTTCTATCAAGTCATTCAGTACCCACAACATGAAAAGTGCAATAAATAATTATGTACTTTTGACAAGGTACCTTTACTTGTAACTGTTAACATTGTATTCCAATTGTTTGCAGCGGGTTTTAACTTGACAACTTATTGTTTCTCCAAGTCTTAGTAAGCAACCATTGAATTCGAAGCAACACTCAAACTTTATTAAAGATAAATTCTTTACAAATAGAATTTACTAACAAAAAGAAAATACCTACTATAAATTCCTTTTTTATTTAATGTCTATTTATATCGTTCAAATTCTAGAAACCTATTAAGTTCCTCGAGTTAATTCAGCGTAGCTAAGATGAAAAAGCTTACTCAATCAGTCTTAGGTTAAAGTTACAATCTGAAAAAAGAAACGATGTTCAATAGCCTTATAAAAATGTTTTGATAATATATCAGCGTTTTTTATTGTCATTATATTGAATTTCCTGTGGCGTTGAAAATACATTATGAGAGGTTCTCATGAGATGTTGTTAAACTCAACACAGTCTTCTAGACATCATTTACAATCAAGTTGAAACATAGGGCGATAAAATAATGTTCTGCAGTCTTAATATGGAACTTCAGGAAGTCGGAATACGGAACCATATATTTAAAAATGTATTTAATTATATAATAAAACTTATTAATATAATAAGCATTTATATTCGTCTTATTTTTATCCTACCACACAAAAGAAGATTAAAAAAAAATGCGCGCAACAAACTGTCAACTTTATGCTTTATGCATGCTTAAATATCATAAGACACCATTTACGTAGTGGACAAAATACAATAAAAAACGTTTGTTTGAACCAGGAACTCAAAAGTGACGTGGACAGCCTAGAAGACACCAGAGACGAGCTTTTGGAACACGCAGACTTCATCGTGAATCTCCTGAAGGCTCACTCCAAGGAAGTAGCTGAGGAGACAGAAGGCAACGTCCAAGAATTGGTGGAGAATTATGAGAAGTGAGTATTGTGTGTCGTGTGATCAATGTCGTTGGGTGTGTTCAATATTTTGGAAGGAAAATAGTTTCTAGAAGACTAGCGAAAAATTTTAAAAAATTAAGGTAAGATTATGATGATTATTATGAAGAATTGTTTCTACTTGTATTAGTTTCTTGTTGGGATGTTTATACAGGTTGTGTTATAGTAGATTTTTCTAATCAACATCAAATAGTTTGTCTGTCATAATGTTCAAATATTTGGAGTCATCCAAAGTGATCGATAATATATTATTTATTATAACAAAACATTCAGATTTTTACGCCTCCTATGAAATTCATATCTTCTATTTTAACACTTTGCGAAGAGAACAGTTTCATAACTTAAGAGTATACTCTTGCTGTGTGCGTAGACGTTTGAAATGGTTCGTGCAGATGATATTTTGGTCTAAGTTTTGAGTCGTTAACCATACCATTGGTCCATGACCATACACAATAAAGTAAGAAATTAACCTTTACCCCAAATGTAAAATCAAATGTATACCTACTTAAAACAATAATCACTATTATCTACTTAAATTGCCTTTACTTGCGAGGTTTCGAATAGCAATTAATGAAATAATGTGATACAAGAGCAAAAAAAATTTAAGGTCTGAGTCCTGACATTCAATTTTGAGGTAAAACTTAAGAAATATCAGCGTGAAGATAAAAAATGCACTAATTGACCATCAGCCATTTATAATGTCCCCACCCCACCGCGCGATCTCAATGCGGATTGGTGGGTGCTAACGACTGCAAATGCAGCCAGGACCAACGGCTCAACGTGCCTTCCGAAGCACGGAGGAGCTCGAGATGATAAATTTATGGTCACCCATCTCATGACCGACTCTTGCGAAAGTTGCTTAACCTCCGCAATCGCTGGGCCAGGCGCCATACCACTGCGAAACCGAGCTCCGACCAAGCTTGAGCATTAGTTGTGCTCATGAATTAGCTTTACGTTCTGTTTCATCGTTACACTCCAGTATAATGCGTTTCTTATTGCACTCACTACTTTCACTTTTAATTGGCACAACACACCAGACGCCAGAATACTAGCAAGCAATGTTTATCTAGTGTTGGTCAATGTTATTGCTAATTACTCGAAACCAGACAGAAACACTAGCTTCGAAAATATTTATTTCGCTTTATTTTTCCCGTGCCAATTAATGCCGGAAGTCAAATAAAAACTAAAATATTGGCAGTTTTTCAAAACAATGTCATCGCGCGAACGCTTCGTGATGAAAATAATAATTTCCCCACTGACCCGGTAATGTCGTTACGACTTGACACGAGCAACAAAACTCAACAAACACAAATTATGTAATCTGAAAAAATTTTTACAAGTAAAATCGAAGTTTTCACAATTGGAAGTCAATTTTTAATGTAAACAGCGAACGTGGTATAACATCAGCATGTGAATTTACAGTTCAAATGACAGATGTCCTCAAAACGTAAACAATAAAAAAAAGTACTAGTATACTTATACCTTTTGAAATTTTGAGATTTAAGCATTCACAATGCAATTTGAAATAATACCAAATAATATACTAGAAAAAATACGACTCGCAGCAGATCATGTTCTCGGACGGGAATCGAACCCGCGACCTTTGGATATCCGGTCCAATGCTCTGACCGCTGAGCTACCGAGTCACTAGTGGGAACGTCGAATTTCTCCTAGTATATCAACTCTTACCTGCAAGCCAGCGCCATCTCACCATCTCCTTGTACATTGGTGGATACCAAAAGATATCCAAAGGTCGCGGGTTCGATTCCCGTCCGAGAACATGATCTGGTGCGAGTCGTATTTTTTCTAGTATATTATTTGGTATTATACTTATACCTATTTAAAAAGTCTTGTAGTACCTTAGTATATCCCGTGGTCTAGCACCCATTTACAAGCTTTGCTTAGTTTAGGGCTAGATGGCGCCGTGTGAAATTGTGCAAGCATTTATTGATAAAGTCATCAAAAATGTTTTGCGCACTTATTTAGTATTTCAAATATCTGCAGTTTCTCTCATTGTCATAATAACTGAAGGAATGTGAAATCAATACAATTTGACCTGACCCACTTTAATCAAAAACTTAATCGAAGCCTGAGCCCATTATTTAGCCAAGTTATGCATCATATTGGCCATTTATTTAAGAAAAATTTAAAATAGAAACCTAGTCAATGTTACTGAAATAGGTATTTTAACTTCATTTCATTTAAGTATTACACATTTAAACTTTCGCGTTGCATTATACGCACAACAGCACGGTAAGTTACACAGTTGAACTACGAAAACAGCTTTTATTACGTAAGGCATAAAGATGGTCTCAAGGTTAACATGTATAGTCTGACGTGCCGCTGACTGTACTTAGTTAAAATAACAACAGGAATAATGATAGGTATTTTTACACCTACCTATTTTCCCGATGTTTCCCGAATTAAGTAGGTACCAATAATAAAACAATAAATATAGCTCAAACAATGAAGTTACAATGAAAATTATTCAAATAGGTACCGACTTATGTTTCTTAAACTCATAAAGGGAACAAAATACGACGGGAAACAGCATACGACTGCCAAATAAATTTTATTAGTTTTTGCATCAGAGCAGTTGTTCAAATGTACACTTTATGTATCGGCGTTACGTGTCAAAGTGTCGTGAGTGTGGGTAGTGATGTCACCCTTTTATTGGCCGTGTCACGTATGGCGCGGTCAAGGGCGAACCGGCGAGTTGTCACAAATGGTAACCTGTTCGCAATGTCAGTCTCGCGGATAAAAGTGGAAAATAATCGAGGTTTATAGAAAATAATGTGAGTATCTACAAGAATTTTCTTGGCAGATAAAAATTTGAAGTAATAACATTGAATTTTAATTTTTGTGCTTATTACTCCATACAATGGGCCATTCTATTATTTTTACAATAATTACAATGTCTGAGTTGAGGATACGGACTTTATCGTCAGTATTTTGTTATCTTTAACATTATGAGCTTTTTATGTTCTCGATTAAATTATGAGCAAAGAAATTAAACGGAATTGGAACAATAGTTTTATTCAAGAATTTTTTTTCGACAGCGAAATATAACTTTAGCTATCTTCAAAGCAAAAAAATACACGTAGAAAGCCAAAAATAATATCTTTTACTTTATTTCAACATGAAACAGACAGATTTAAAAAGTTATAATGCACTATATTTTTACAAGTATTTTTATCTCTTCAAAGAAAACCCCATTTCATTTTACTTATTTTTTCCCTCTGACAACAAGCTGATTTTGCTATGAAATCATCAGTAAAAATGTCAAAGCCGATTATAAAAAAAGAATTTTTATTCTGATGGTGATGTCATGCCATTGGCAACCAATATATTTGTTTATATTCTATGGCATAAGGTAGAAAATCATGCGAGCATGATTTTAAGGACTATCTGACGTGCTAGTCATGAAATATTTTTGATGCATTGCCGACATAGAGTCCATAGACGAGTATGTATATAATATAGAGTCGCTGGAATGTAGCTATAATTAAAATTATGGGTATGCAAACTGCTATATTGTGTGTCCTTGAGACAAAATTAGCTATGATTTGTAGTGAACTCATGGAAAAGTAGGAAACATGTGTGCAACAATCAAATATTTAAGGATCAACAATTAATCAACCCAATGTGGTGGTGGTGGTACATGTAGTGTCCATCTTAAGTGTCTTCTTCTCAGGTCCTGGATAGCATTAGCTTAATTGAAAAAACATTTTTATTTTTATTTTTTCAGTAAATTATTTGAACAGAAACTTGTGAATCTAGCCAAAAAGCTTGCTAAAAAAATTATATCTCAAAAAAAATGAATTTCCATTCAATAAATAAATAAATAAATGCTTGGACGATTCCACACAGCGCAATCTAGCCCCAAACTAAGCAAAGCTTGTAATATGGGTGCTAGACAACTGATTTACTACTTATATACTTTTTAAATATATACTTATTAAACATAGTAACACCCAGACCCGTCACAGAAATTAAAAATTCATCATTTCATTTTCTTCCCGGCCGGGAATTGGACCCGGGACCTCTTGCGTGGCAGACCGGCATGTTGACCACTGCACCACGCAAGACGTCAATATTGACAGACGTGGACACGGTATTCTATATACGTTCTATACGTGATAAACAAACAAGATTATATTTGTAGCCAGAAATTAATAGAGTCCTAGAGCGGCTTAGTCTAAAGCCTTGCTCTAGGCTTTAACTAGTTACTTACCTATCCTAACCCACTTATATCACGAGAACTATAATTGGATAATTATTATTGATGTACTTACAGTACAATGAGGTAATCATCTATAAATAGGTAAAGACAAAACAGGGTTCGTATTATACTTATTTCTCTTGTGTTTGTCTACAACATTTTTTCTTTTTTTTGTTTATTCTCGAGGATTTGCAAATTCATATTGAGTTTTCATGATGATAAAGTTTAGGCGCAGTGAGCGATCAGTTGTAATTTTAAACAGTCTTTAAATTCTTTTAACGTTAAAACATGCGTTTTTTTCATTTGTATTTTAATTATAGTGTTTTAATGGCCAGTGGTGTCTACAGCTGCTTCAATTCAAGCTATAAAACGGCAATGTAAATGATTAGCTCGCGTCCTCGTCGGCATTCTATGAGTCGGTCGGTAATTCAGCGCCATAATAAATGCTATTTCGGTTTACTGCGGCCGAATTTTAATGAATTCGGATACCGTGACCGGACCAAATTGCAGAAATTCTTCTAAATCTTGAATTCATAAATACTCAAAGTTTTATTAATAGCAACGAGTTATTAAACAGTAAGGTTTCTACAAAAGGTAATTGCACACACTTTTATTCGGTTTGCTGCGATATTATGCAATTGAATTAATAAATGTTTCTTTATGTAAATAAATTATATAAATGAATATAAAATACGCTACTGATTGTATAAAATTATGATATTTGTAAAATATGTTTGATTGCAATTAAAATTGTGAGACAATCTATTTTAAGAAAATTATTCTTTGATAAAGAGTTTTATGTTTTAGAACGGGCTTAACTGTAGTTTATGGCAATGAATAACCAATTCTCATAACCTGAACTCAGTTTATTTAATTCGTCACGCGTATGACATCATAACTATTACTATTTATAGTACGGAAGCTGATTTATCGTAGGTATTGTATGGAGACGGAATAATTTTGTCTCTATATTCGTTCATTGTAAAATTAGGCATTGGGGAAAAGATATGCTAATTATTTATTGGAAATTTAATTAAAAGCTTAAAATTATTGTTAACCTACTAAAGACGGTAAAAGCTGGAAAAATATTTTTTCTAGAATAGTCGACACAATTTCCCTACCTATCCAGCGCCATGTTGTTATAAGTCTAGAATAGAATCAATCGGCGAACCTACTTAGCAACCTTAAACATGATAACACACAAAAGCAGGTGCACGATATTGTAACTTGGTGGCTATGCAATAAGAAACATAATTGAACGGCAGCCAGTCCAGACAATATCAGGGCTCGAGGGACGTGTAATCGTTATTCAAACTGGCAGACTAGCAGTTCCGAGGCGCGGCGCGCATGCGCGCTGCGATTTTATAGGTCACGGCCTCCCAGCCTGCACTGGAACCAGCTCAGCATAGGGATATACTTAGAACATACGCCATCTTAAACAAGTATTAGTAGATTTTTCATAGAAAATAATATAAAAAAGTACGATATGTGTCGAAGTTCCGGGTTCTCAAAGCGAGCCGCGGTGAAACGAAGTGCAGTCCGTGGTTTATCCCTTCCGCAAACTAAAAACAACTCTCCAGAAACCGGTCCGAAAATAAGTGGCGAAAGATAAACGATTTCGTAAAGTGTTCTCTCTCATGCTATAAGGAGACTAGGACGTGACTTCGCCGCGCTCTGGCGAAGATGTGAAATAGAACTTATTCCAAATTCCACTGAATTATGTGATACTGATGTGATTGTGCACGTGTCTACGGCGATGAGTCATGGACTTAGGATTATTTCTGTGTATTAAGAACAATTTCGACGATCGTGTAGCTTTGTAAGATCATGTGGTCGTGTAATTTTTGGCAGCGGCCTCTTTTAATGTTTACTGCGGACGTTTAGCATAGAACGTGCGGCGCCGGCCGGCACCGCCACAGCGACATCGGCGCATGTGGGCTGTGGCGCAATATAACCTTTAAGAACTTCTCGATTTAAACTGTTCATAATTAGCAATTTTTATAATCGATCTATGGTTTTTCGCGGTTCGCAACGCTCGAGGTCGCGCCCGTCATGTTATTATTGAAGAAGCGACGTGGTTGGTCGTGTGTGCAAAACGTAAACACTCGCACCGGCACATGCACCGAAAAAACTCGCGCGCTCTGATGTCACCGTGCAAACATTAGAACGTGGAATTTAAATTTAGATGCGTCCAGCGAATCTATCGAGAACGGTTCATTGAGCGACGGTCGGGCGCCGCGAGCGGAGCGCCGCAAGCGAACGAGCACTAACGAAGAGGTATAAGCGACCTTGCCCCGTCACGGGCGCCGCGTCATGCCGCGCCGGATTATTTTCGTCGCATTTTGGCAGCTCTACCGCACTCGTGTCATGCTCGATGCCTTTCATACTCCCGTAGATCTCTGTGCAAACTGAACGCTCAATAATATTTTTCTTTTACAGATTGCGAAAAACTATTGCGGCGAGGCTCGCGGAGATCGATAAGATAGTTTCTGAGTTCGACCGAGTGTCGGAGAAGATAGAGGAACTCCGACAGTTGATCGACGTGTCTATTGCTAAAGTGAAGACTTTCTACGTCTTTGGCGAGGACGAGACTGAAGGAGTGCGCGCACTCACCGAGGAAGTTTCCGAACTTGTCCAACGCACCAAGAACTTCACCGAGGAAAGCAGGAAGCGGTACGGTGGATCCGCGCCAGCTGACGTGGCGCAAGAGCTGTCAGCTTTAGAATTGTCTTCGGAAGCGTTGGCAGCAGCAATGGAGGAGAAGGAAAGGGAATGGAAACGTGCGCGCACGGCTCGCTCAGAATACGCGACAGACGTGGAAGATGTGCAAACATGGATTAGGACGGCAGAATTGACAGCGAGAGACCGCACTTTGCCCCCTGAATCATATAGAGAGCGCCTGGTGGCAACCAGATCTGAAGTGCCAAACATTGCAGACCGCGTCGAGCGGTTGACACGTAACGCACGTGCAATTGTGGAAGGCAGTCGTGATGCTGGAGAAAGACAACTAGTGCAGTCAACAGTGACGGCGCTCTCGGAACAGTTCGCTGCTGTGTGCAATGAGCTAGAGGCACGACAAGCGGCCGTCGAAGACGCTTGTGATGCTGTCGCCAGATTCCTTGCGCTTCTTGAAAAAGTCCTCCTTTGGGTTGAGACACAACGTGCATTCCTAGCGCGGCCATTGCCTTTGGCCGACTTGCAGGAGGCGCAACAGAAACAGACTGAATATGGGGTACAAAAATTCGATACCAAACAATTTTTTTAAATGATTTTACTTTTAATTTCTTCATAATAATTAATAAATCTAATTTGATTATTTCAGAACGCACTAAAGAGCTGTAAGCAGCAAGCCAAAAACTTAGCGGACATGGCCAAAGAGATCGAAACGATAGAGCGCGTAACAAGCTCGGGCGATCTTCCTTCAAGACTCGAAGCGGCTGAGAACTCCACAGTCGACGTCGAGAAGAGATTAGCTAAGACAGTCAGTATCCGCATTTCGGCCGAAGGGACGACCACCTCAGGAAGAATCAATGCTAATTTATTTTTTTATTTTTACAGAATGGCCTACTGCAGGAACTCGCCGAAGAATGGGAAAGATGCGAGAAGAAACTAAAGGACGTTGGGCACTGGCTCGAAGCGACTGCGCGGACGCTCGAAACACCTCAGAACGCGAAGAAACCTCTACGGGACCGCCTCGCGTTTCGGGAGAAACTCATCAACGATATCTCCACACAAAAAACAAAGATATCTTATGCCGTCGAGAAGCTGAACGTCAGTCGTTTTTTTCGTTTTAAAATCATATCTGCAGCGTGCGTCGGTGCTTTCGGCTTAACCTTTGATTCTGTCGGGCAGGTTCACTTCGGCCCCGACGGCGTGGCAGCTGGTTCGCGTGGGCCGGAAGGCGTAGAGGCCAACGCACGAGCCTTGAGCGCGTCGTTGGACGCTCTCGGTGCACAGACGTCAGCTCAGGCGTCGGCGCTGAGCGCGGCTCTGGCGCAGGTGGAGGCGTACTGCGCTGACGTGGCGCGCCTGCGCCAGCAGCTGCTGCAGGCCGAGCAGCAGCTGCGCCACGCCGCGCAGCCCAACTACAGCCCGCGCGAGCCAGAACGCGCGCAGAAACATCAACAGGTAAGCCTCAGTCTACGTCGTTATCGCAACCACGTAGGTGGCTAGCGAGCATTCTAGTTTTGTTTATACTTCTACACGTCCGACGAGTAGGGTCACTGTACATTTGTCACCGTCACATTCGCAGCCGTTTATTTATTTTGTTCTTTTTTTGTTCTCCGCTCCTCTCACCTCACCGCTACTAACACGTCTGTCGTTATCCTCTATCAGGAGTGTCGAGAGAGAGTAAAATCTCTCCAGAGTAAAATTCAGGCGCGGAACGAGAGAATCAAACTCCTAGTTCAACGTGGAAACCCCGACTCGGATCCGCTCCGAGACGCGTAGCGACCGCGTTTTTGTTTAGACTCTATTCCTACTTTATAATTTTGTAATATGAACGTTTATTTAAAATATCAATTAAACGCATTCGAAACATCGCAGCCATATTAGTTTTTTTTCATCATCCTCAGCTTCGTAAATTTCGTCATTTTCGTTCTCCAGTAACCCCAATGTAAATTATGTATGTCCGTACTTGCGTATCAGGAGGTCAACCGGCGTATCGAAGAGCTGACACGAGCTATCTACGAGTTGGACCCATACTTCGTGATGCCGGCGACGGCTAGTGAGCCGGACGAGCCGGTGAGGACTCTGAGCATGCTCGTGTCCAGCGGCGACAGCGCCCGCGCTCGCCGCGCGCGCTCGCCGCAGCGCCGCGCCCGCAGTCCCGCCTGGCTGCTCGTCGGCACCACCTACGCCGAGATAGTTAAGGGCCATGGCTCACGATCCAGTTCGATTGGATCTAGACAACCCAGTGCTCAGCGACCTGACTCTCATAGACAGCCTAGTGCACAGAGAGAACAGATTGAAACGTGCAAACAGATAGAGAGGGAGAATTCGCCGAAGGAAGTGTACATACGTCCCAGTGAAAATATTAGTGTGAAAGTTCAGTCATGTGTGCAGTGTGACCCGCAGGATGATGGGGCATTCGAGCCCGGTGGCGGGTATAGTGACACCCGTGAGTGTGAACGCGTCAGTGAAAGTGAATGTTATAGGCGTGAGACGAATGAGTTTATAGACGACTATGTTAGTCGTACTCCACCAGTAGTGATTAGAGAGACTCACGAATACTACACGGCATCTCCTCACGTAAACGTATCGTCTGAAGTTCAAACATTCAACTCAAAAGAATCATTAGACACACAAAGCCACTCCTTACCAGAAAAAATATCTTCTCGTACTTTAACAGAACTGACTCCTCCAGAACGAGAACAAAGGGCTTCTAGTCCAGCCGAAAAATCTCGTTCACAAGATCTATCTTATGCGGAAATATTAGCGCTTGGTTTACGAAAGCAGGCTCACAGCATTTCTACACTACCCACACCACAAGTTGCACAAGTAGAACTAATAAAAGAAATTATAGTTGAATGTGCCGAAAAACCATCATCAAAGCAGCATATTGAACCAGTCATTGAACGAAAAGAAACTTCAAATATAAAACCAGATAGACAAGAAAGACCACCTCAGTACTTTGAAAAGAGAGAAAAACCGACACAGACGAGAAAGACAGATCGTAGTCGTTCGAGAGATATGCCGAGACAGAGACGAGCTCCTGAAAAAAGACCAACAAAAGCACATGACACGCATGTCATGAAAAAGAAAAAGACTACCAAAAAGGTCATTGAAGTAGATGATTTCGGTGACACTGGCGATGTTGAACAGTCGGTGGAAATAATTCCTAAATCGGTAACAATACCACAAGTTTATGATTCTTCTAATGACGAAATTACTAAGAAGATACAGCATAGTGCTACTGTAGTGGAAACCGTAACGAAAATTTTTAATATTGAATCACAACCAAGTGATATCATAAATATGGAAGCTGAAGATAAGAAATCAAAAAAGAAACAAAAATCTAAGAAAGTAAAACCAGTCGAAGATGAAATACAAAAAGCTCTTAAAGAAATAGAAGAATCTAGCAAATGCAAAAAGAAAAAAAGTAAACAATCTCGTGATAAGAGCAAGGAAAGTAACATACCGATGTATGAAACATGTCAAACCGGTTTGCCTGTAAAAGATAATAAGAAGAAAATCAATAAATCTGAAAAATACGCAGAACAAGTTTCTTTAAATGTCAAACAAATTAATTTAGAAGAACTGCTACAAGAACAAGAAACTCAAGATTTGATCGTAGATCAAGTAGATAGTGTGAAGAATATCATTCAATATACAAAAGATGATCTCGAACTAGAATCAGTAAATATGCAGGAAACTTCACACAAATTTGAAATTTACAAAGAAAATGACCCTACACCTTTAAAGGGCAAGAAAAAGAAACCCAAAGATAAACAAAAGAGTATAGAAGATAATGAAGGTGCTCTGATTTTACCAGAAAAGGAAATAGAAAGGCCTGTTACTTTAGAAAAAGTAAACCTTGATGAGAAACAAGAATTGAAGAAAAAGAAAAAAGCAAAAATGCCTAACGTAGTACAAGAACAAGTACAGTTCGAAACGTCTGACGTGGTTGAAATTGAAATCACTGAAGATGTTAAAGTGATTGAACCAATTGCTCCAGAAATTCCTAATATTGTTGAACAAGTGGAAGAACTTCAACATGATTTAAAAGATTCGAAAGAACACCAGTGTTTGGATGATATAATAAATCCTCCAACTCGTGATCCATTTCCAGATATAGATAATACCAGTGAAAAAAGTTCACCAAAAGTTGATAAAGCGGAAAATACCAAAACTCAAAAAAAGAAAAAGACAAAAAAGAACAAGATTGAAGATAATGAAATCGAAAAAGCTTTAAAAGAAATAGAACTTTCAGAATTTTCCAAGAAGAAATCAAAAGAAAAACATAAAAAACAGAAGAACGTCGACAAAAAAGTTGTACTTAGAGAACATCCAAGAACACCATTCAAAGACGTAACTCCTTACAGTGAAACAATTATTAAAGATAGATTACCATCAAAATCAGAGGTTGAAAAAGATACATGCCATGAAGAAAAAGAACATCTGGTGTCTATTGATTGGAACGCTTTAATAGCTGAAGAGGAAAGTGTTAACGTGCCAGCTTTGATTACTGATGAAGAATCTGTTTTTGACTTAGGTGGCCAAATTGAACAAGCTACAGAAGTAACAATATTACAAGAAAAAGATCGACTAATAAAAGATGAAGATTTATCGGCAGGTGCTAATAAAGTCGATTTATCTCTCATTGGAGACCAAGGAGTAGATATTAGTTCGCAACTGACGTTTGGAAGTAAAATATCACCAAAAGATGACGGAATAAATGATTCAAAACAAGAAAGCACAACTAGTCCTTTAGGCGAACAAAACAACAACGATAAATTTTTCTTATCAGAAACAAATACAGAAGGATCAATCAATATAGTAGAGGAAATAACAAGTTATGAACCAATTCCCAAGAATATGGAGACACGAACAATTTATTTGATCACACACGAAGAGAAAAAGCTACCACCGATAAGAACAGTCAAAGTTTTTAGTAGCAAGAGCGATTCACTGGAAGATTCTTCTTCTCTGAAAGAAACTACTAGCTTTGATATGGGTGAAAACGAAAACGACAAAATCACTGATGAAAAGTCTTCCAATTTTGTAGAAAGTTTAGAAGAACCTGTTGTTATATCTTTAAGTAGTGACTTGAATCCTGTAGATGATAGTAAAATTTTAACTGAAAACTTTTTGGAAAGTGAAAGAATACTTGTTGAAGAAAATATTGATACAACAAAACACGATGTAGTTTTGGTCTCAGATATAAAGCCAAAGTATGAAATCCTTGAGAATGAGACAGAATCTAATGAATCTTATGTATATCAAAATTCAGCTAAAAATATGCAGCCAAATGAAGCAAATATTGAAAACTTGATCGAAGAAGCAATATTCGGTTCGGTACAGGATCGGAAAAAATTAGCTCGAGAAGAAACCTCATCTGTTCCATATACGCAACTAATTGAAGAAACAAAAACATATTCTCTTGAAATGGATATGAATCAATTAGACTACAATTATCATCAGTTCATAACTGATAGTGATAAAAAAAGTCTCTTCAAAGGAGATTTGAATTGTTCTGATAAAGAAATTGAATCAGAAGAGAAAGGCGCATCTTCAGATGTTAATTCTATACAAGACAAGCTGTTGAGTCAACTTTCACACGAGAAAATTCAGTATAATATCTATCCAAAAGAAAGTGCAAGAACAAGTTATCATGAAATATGTGATGCAGAAAATATGTTTGCAAAAGCAGTAGCAGCACGAAACGAAGAAATAAATAAAACAAGTCCCCCAGAAAAGGAACAACCAAGTCCAAGTCAAGATTCAATCTTACAAGATGAATTCATCGAAATGAAACTGGTAGATAAAAATGTAATTGATACAAGAGTGAGTCAAGAAAGACTTGAAATATATGGCAATCCTTTAAATTACGATGTAGACATTATTAATGTTCAATACAAAGATATTAGAGACGGCGAAATTGTTCTAGCACGTCACTCATCTGAAAAAATAATAAGTGGTGAACACCAAAATGAAGATTTAATTGATTCTGTGAATGTTAACAGCACAGACAGCAGCGTTCAAGGCGAAATTAGTGCGGTACCTGAAATAGAACCCAGATCTGAAATTGCAATTGAAGTAAATAAGGTGAAAATACCAGAGTTGAAACCCGAAACAACTGTAGATCAATGTATATCACCACGAAACAATATTCCAAGAGAGGAAGTGTTGCGGCATAGCTACTCTGAAATAAATGATGCCGAAACTGTTCTTGCCGCAATATATCTACCGGTTCAAGATTTCAACCTTATCAAAGACGAAAACATTGAGAGTGAATCACCTTCAACCTGTGAAAATAAGATGCCTGATATTCATGATTACGATGAAAAGGTGCAAACAATCGCCATAGAGCATCAGACATTAACCATAAACACTGTTAAAGACACTAAATCTGTAATGACTACCGATGAATCCAGTGATGTTGATTCTGCGTTATTGTCGTCAAATGAAAACTTACCCCAATCATGTGCAAAGAATATTAAAATCGAATCGGAAACATCGTTAGTTTCAGATAGTGTTTCAATAAAAATTAAACCTGAAGAGAAATCCTTACAATATAGTTATTACGAAATACAAGATGCGGAAAATACTCTAGCAAAAGCAGTATGTCAATCTTCCAAAAATTTAAAATACGCTCTCCATACTGAAAAACAAAATGAAGATTTCAATAAAATATCTGCAACAGCTTCACTAACTTCAAAAGATACAGATGAGTCCAAGAATCAAATAACTTCACTACCTCTTGCAGTGATGACTAAGGATAACTCAGAAAAACTTATAGTTGACAAAAAAGATACAAAACCTGTTGACATTTTACCGCTTCAAGTATTACCATCTCAGTATAGTTATCATGAGATAAGAGATGCTGAAAATATGCTGGCAGTTATAATGTCGCAAAATAATACAGAAAGTGAAGTCAACTCTGCAGCCATACAGAAAATTTCTAAAGTTGAAGATGATAAACAAAACATGCTAGCTAAGTGTACTGACTCATCACAACCCATACAAATGCCATGTCAAACATACTATGATATGAAAGTTGTAGAAGATTCGATTGGCGATATTGTCTTAAAAATATCCGAAAACACAAAAGGGTTACCTGAAAATTATGGCGAAGCACAAAATACACAAGATCAACCTAATAACACCAGAAAAGAAATAACCGAACTTAGGACATCAGGTATCTATGTTTACTTAAATCTACCACGTCAGAGTTATCATGAAATAAAAGATGCTGAAAATTATTTCGCACTTTTAAAGAGTTCTGTAACGGAAGACAAACAAGCTGATTTTATTGATGGACCGTCACATCAAGAAGAAAAAGATTGCCAACTATCAGCTTTTGAAGGTAATCTTACGAAAGAAAATGTTAATATGGATTCCGCTATGGCGCCTTGTGAAATTTCCACTGCTATGAGGACTGCATATTCAGCAGTGGATTTATTAGGAGCATCAGAAAGTATTAAAACAATAGAATTGGGCGTCAAAAAGCAATCGGATCAACATACTGATAATAGTTATGAAGACAACGAAGAATCAGTTGATAAATATAATACTCAGGAAATAGGACACTCTTTTGAAGTGGACGATCTTGAGAACAAACCCATACTCATAGAGTACGGAGATGTAAATGTTAATGAAGAAGATAGGCAAAAGGAGATCACAAACCTAACAAGTAATGTTAGTGATTTTATACAAATGGCTTTGTCAGAGTCACTTGAAATCATACCAAAAACGTTGGAAAAAACTTCAACTGTTGGTGACAAAGATGAATCTTTAGAGTCACAGAAACTTAATATAGATTTAAGTCCAGTTTCGAATACAGTTCTACATGCAAATGACATGATCGAAAAAACTGAAGTTCATACTTGTTCGGAAAAAAATCAAGAACAAACTAAAACAAATACTGAAGAGCCAGAAACAATGCCTAAAGCTATCTCGGCAGAACCGACAGTTAATAGTTCCATTAAAGAAGATAAAAATACATCTTACTTTAGATCTGATACCGCCATTGACATCTTTAGTGAAAGCAGTACGGTTCAATTGTTAGAAGATGCAGAAATAACAAGTATTCCAAAAGACGTTTCTAATGTAGTCGAATCCAAAAATGAAATGTGTATACGCACTGACAAATCTCCCATACATAGCTTGCATGACCTTCTACCTGAGATTGATTCCATTCCCGAATTTAAGCCTTCCTTTTCAAATACTGTCTTGTTTTCAAATTTGTCAGCTGATGCACCAGAATTCACACCATCTTATATGTATCAATGTTCACAAAAGACTGAGCCTGAAATAATCCCAACTGAAAAGAAAGCTGATATCTGTGAAACCATTTCTGAACCTATTGATAAAGAATTAATTGGTGAATCAAAGTCTACTCAAATAATGTATTCGTCAGCCTTACAAGTTCAGAAAGAAAAACCAGAAAAATGTTTCATTGAAGAAAATAAGTCGATTATTCCAGAACAGCTAAAATCACAAACCCCGGAACCAATACAAACTGTCAAGGAACCAATTTGTGAAAAATCTAAGAAAAATAAGAAGAAGAAAAAGAAAGACGAAAAAGAGCAAACATCAAGTTTCTCACCGCCAAATAAAGAGTTAGAAATCAATCATCCTGTTCCACAAATGATTAATGTGTGGACAAAAGGTGCTGAAGAAGGCAAATCTTATGCTGATGTCGTAGCAGAAAGTCTTGCTTTTGAAAATATAGAAAAAGATAGTCCTCAATTGGCAGTAGAAACATCCAATACAAGTGTAGCAGAAATCGAGCCCATAACATCAACAGATGACATAGCAAATGCTCTAGAACAATCGCCACCTGAAGAATCTATAGGTTCTTGGGCCCAAATTGTAGCAACTAGCGTTTCGTTACCAGATCATCTTCACACACAAGAAATACATCACGATCCTCAACCGCTACAACAAATTCGAGCACCTGTTATACTAGTAGATGAGACAAACTTAGAGGCTCATAAGCCGGATTTAACAATAGATGCTGAAGGATTTATAACAGTTGAGAGACACAGGCGGTCAAGATCGCGATCAAGGGACAATCGGTCTGAGTTAACATCAAATATTCCTCTTAAAGAAGAACGTGATAAGTCTGAAAACAGATTTGAAGCTTTAGCTACAACACTAAAGCCTGAAGATTCTGAGACACTATTGAGTAATCTCTCTGATGTTAATAAATCGATTTTGAAAGTTCATAAGGGTAGAAAAAGTAGGTCTTCAAAATCAAAAGATAAAGATACTCAATCAATAGTTGAAGACGTTTCAGTTGCACTAAATGAAGACAAGCAGAAGAGTAAAAAGGGTAAAAAGAAACGCTTGGGAAAATCTGTGGAAAAAACTAATATCCCTGACGAAAATTCCTTGACAGAAATTAATAAACCTAAAACTACGCGATCAAATACAATAGAAGAAAACGAAACTACAGCACAAGAAGAAGCTTCTGGTGAAAAGAAGAAAGGTAAAAAGAAGAAGAAAGATAAACATGCCAATATAGTAACACCGGCTACTTCAGATGTTTCTACGCATCTTTCTCACATGGAAGATACATTGGATTCTTCAGATGTTTCTACGCATCTTTCTCACATTAAAGATACTCCTTCCGATAAAAGTATTCTAGAGGAAACAAAACTTGAAACTGAATTCTTAACAAAACCCATTGAATCGTCAATATCAACACCCGAGTCATCACATACACCAATCAAGGAAAGGCCTTTTTCAGAAGCCCAATACTGGAAAGTGGATCCAAACATTTTGGAAAATTTACCAAAATTATCGGACATGAAGACTGGAGAAATAAATGATGAACGTGTAACTCTACTAGAAAGTACTGGGACTGGCAACCTGCTATCTATATCAATAGAAACATGCAATGTGTTGAAAAATGAGACCCCGTCAGATAGTCAAGAAACCCTTCCACAGAAGATAACTAGTGAAATGAATGCGGAAACTGACCGTCAAAGTCTTGATAAAAATAAAGATAAATTATCGGAGGAACAGTCTTTGGAAAATAAAATGGCTGACTTGCAAAGAGAAATAGAAGAAATGTTGTTACCTGAAAACGATTCGTCTCAAACGAGTGATGATATACCTCAAGAACTGACTATGGCATCTTCAATTGAGTACCATAATGAAGATTTATCAGTTGATATAACACCATTTGCTTCACCTGATCCTGAAAACGATATTATTTTAAATAAAAAAGTTTCATCAACGTTAGATAGTATCAGTGGTTTGGAAAAAGACCAAATTTTGAAAATTGAAGAAGATCTAGATACTGAACATATAAGTGTGAGCATGATTGATTCATTATTAGAAGAAACTGATAACCAAACAATAGAGATGTTTGACAAAAATCCTGAAGCACAGATCCACAAAAAAAATGATGGGGATCTTGAAAGTGTTGATACTAATATTCAACCCAAAAACACTGTACAAGAATTACTAATTACAACTACGTATATTGAAAACCAACCAAAAGAAGTAGAAAAGCTTGACAGTATAGTGCCTACTAACATGGATTTCATTATCACTACTAACAATGTAACAAACATAAAATCAGAAAATTTCTGGACAGAAAAATACGTAATAGACGATGCCGAAAAAGTATTTTTAACGCAAAAAACAATTGAAAACAAAATGGTTTCACCTAATATACTTGAATACGATCACAACAACGTTTTGGACAGAGTTAGTGATAAACATGTAAATATCGAAGAAAATTTAGTAAAAGAAGGTTCGTTTTGGATCGATAAACATATTTATCATGATGCAGAATGTCAGTACTTCCTTCTTATGGCTAATAAACAAAAAACCGCGGATTTGACACCTATAGAAATAGAAACAAAAGATCAAAATGATAAAGATAGAGACCCAAGTGACAGTTCCGGTCACTCTTCAGATAATGATGAGTCTAAAGAACCATGTGGTTCTCCTTTTGATTCTAATTACATTTCCATGGATTTACCTGGTGGTATTTGTAGTTGGAAAGATCAAAGTTCTTATTTAAGCTTAGAAACGCCTGGTGATTCGTTAATTGGTCTTTGGAGTGAGGACACTCCTCGGTCTGAAATCGATATCCGAGAGGATTTACTAACAACCTCGTCCTTAGAACCAGTAGCCCTATCCTCACCCGAACAGGAGCCGACAGAACGTGAAGCTACACCCAGGACAGCCAAGGTGACTGACATCCAGTCGTATTGTACAATTTTACACTTTATATTTTATGTTTGGCATGATATTATTACTAAATTCTTAATTTCACTTATGACAAGGCTCTGTATCGTGAAAATGTCGTTTAGCAACGCCGACGCCGCTCGTCTTGTAGTGCCGATTTTGGCATAAACACTGTAAGAAGCATTAATATGTAGATTTGCGCATTTGGAATAGTGTTTAATTGTAGTGTGTTTTTAACAATTAATCTAGTCATTGTCTAGTCAGATCAATTTCAATTCGTAAATTACAACTATATTAATTGCGATAGTTGATACATTTATTTCTAGACTAATTTCGATCTGAATTTTTATTGTAATAAAATACATTGTGGTGATATTCTTGTTTTATTTAAATATTTTATTATTTGTTTTACAAAAAACCCTTTTTTGTTCATACTTACTGCTTAAAATTCGATACTACGAGACGATCGACAGTTATGTTACGATGCTTTATTTTTCTAGATTTTTTCTTTTGGGCATAGCAATATACGCCGTTAAAACTTCAATAATAATAAATAGTTCTATCTCAGGTCAGTTTTTATATACTTTTACAATGTCTGTAATATGTGTGTTCGTAGTGAACCCATATTATGAAAATGCAAGATGTTTTTTTTCACTATTTTGTTTATGTTTAGATAGTTTATTTAGCTAGCTTAAGTTCAGCATAGTATTTTATGCTCACTCGTCCAATCACGAGCTTAAGAACACGCTTGACTCACTGAAGCTAACACTTTTATTCCAAATCTAAAACTGTTTGAAAAATGTATCAAATTATTATTGACTTTTGATTAGTATCTATACTTATCGGGTTTGAATAAAAAGATATACAAGGTGTTACAAAAATACCCCTAATGCCGAATATGGTATATAGGGACCATCAAACTGATCAACTTTTACTATGGGACCAACTCATCTGTTTCATACATTTTGATATTTTCGATTTTAATTTTTGTATGAAAGAGCTGATTTTTTTGTAACACCTTGTATATTCTAAAGTGAAGAGTTCCTAAAGTTCCGAAAGTATGCAAATATAATTGATAGTTATTTTTAAATAATTAATAGATAAATAATGTCATAAATACCTAGTATTGGGGATAGGAAACTGCTTATATACTGCTTGTCTAATACATATTTTATCTACCATGAAAATATGATAAGTATCACTTCAATACGAGATACTATGTTGAACTTATTTAGATGTTGCCCATATCCTAAACTTACGTTTTATCATTCAACATGAGCCCTGCTAAGTATTGTTGGAATGTATCCTTTGCTATGGATGTACCAGACCGCATGTCATGCCAAAAATGAAGTTTTAAACTAATAGTTTTTGTGTTTTTATGTTGTTCATTGTAAAGCTAACAGAGACCTTGAAACGGAATGAAAACATGTTTTACCTTTTTTGTTTCACTGTTGAAATCATTCGTGAAATTTAGAAGTACTAACATACTTGTCTTTTTTCTATTTTATGAAGTTCCTCTTGTTCTTTAAAGAATGATGTGAGCTTTTAAATTTCACGAATAATCTCATTTTATTTTATTTGGTGTTTTACTAATACTAGGGTGTGTTCTCAGGATGACTTTTCTAACGATATTGAAAGTCTGCTAGAGGAAGTAAGAAATGTTCAGACTCGTCTCTCAGACCTGCCCGATGAGAGCCTACTCGCAATGGAAGAAGGTCTTAAGGTGAGTTCCATTGTAAATACACATGCTACAGAAATAACATGCCTGATTCCCACTGACGCTGCGATAGATGTAGCACCCATTATAAATATAGACGAGCCTTCGCTTTCTTAAGCTCGTGTAGCATGCGCTATTCTCGGACGCATTTGAGCAATCTCTTGTATTTCACTTTATGAATCCATACTTTTCATTTAAATTTTTGCTCAATTCCTAATGGAATTGAATTTTCCTTCAAATTGAATCGATTTAAGCTCTAATGAGCTACGTAAAAGCGATAAATGTAAACAAAACTAGAATTGAAATTACATCACACGTTTATTTTAACGATGACGTCATTTATTGTGTTTATCAGTGATGCTACTTATTCGTTAGCCTTGGCAATGAGTTCCATGCCTATCATTCACTTGGGCACTCATGATGTCAGCCCTGCATAGGGTTACGACATGGTTAATAATACATAGTTAGTGTTTGGCAGCATTTAGTAGGACACATATTATGTTCGAAACCGACTCAGAAGCAACAGCTTCTGAAGCGCGAACCGATCGAAATAATTTAAATGAATTTTCAGTGTCTTATATACCATTTGAGTGAATTACTATAGTTGTTTTTTTTTTTAAATAGTACAGTATTTTATTTTAAAGTGCTAGTTAAGTGTAGTTTTGGCAAGTGGCAGTGGATAACATTTTATACTTCGAGCAATTTTCCCTTTAACATAATATTTTAGGTAAGCACTCTATGTATGGACCTTATGAACGACTTTATAAACTTTTTTCTGATTTAGTTTCTTTCTGTAGAACAACTGTCTTTGAAAACTTTCAAATGTCTATAGATACTAAAAGTATATAACAATCTTAAGATTACTGTATCTTTCCATTTCAATGATACGTACTGAAGTCGTTAGGACATTGTCAATTTTCTTGAATCAATATCTAAAATTTTCTGTAGATTAATAATAATTCAGAAAACCTAGTGATTATGATCAAGCATAAGGTTTTATGTAATAAAATGGTATATCTAAAGATCGACTTATGATAATATTTAACGAGTAGTAGTCGTTAAACATTATCATGAGTCAATATTACAATGATATGATATAAATCTACTAACAAATAAATGTATTCTGAGGGTTCTAAAATAAGTAGTAGATTTAACATAAAAAAAAATGGTTAAGATTGCAATCGTTGGACCAACAGTGTTGTCATCGATATAATGAGATCATCACATATCAACTTTGAAGCAAAGCCACCCAATTTTTTTTAATAATAAGATGTAATAAGAAGTACGTATATTTACTCAAAATGCAGCTAGTGGGATAATAAATGGTCAGGAAGTAAATATTGAAAATTATTGATGAATACGGTTAATTTTAAAGTACATCTAAAAACGTAAAAAGCGTATGTCTTCCCTTTACTAATCAAGTACCTATGTACAGTCAAAAGTTTTAATATTTCCTAATTCGTCAAACTATTAAGATTTGTTTGTGTCTTATTTGACTGAATTCGGGGTTAAGAGCCCATTCATAGGCATACACGAGCGTAATGAAAAGATATTGTTTACGTAGATTATGAATATTTTCAGAAAGTTGATTTTTACTTTTAACTGCACATAGATATTTAGCAAAGAGGTCTGATATACCCATTTCATTATTAGATATACTTATAACTTAACGGTGTATAATTGGCTTCCAGGACGGTGTTGCAGTTCTAGTCAAGTGTGAGGAGGCAGTGAATCTTTTAGAAACTAAAATTATGGAGTGCAAACAAGAAGAAGAAATTCAAACATTACTAAGAGAGTTAATCATAATGAAAGCAAGAATCTCAAAATTACTGACACAAGCACGTCAGGGACTTGACATCATTCAGGTAAGAAAGATAAAATATTTAATTTAACTGATTTTTATTTAATTTTAAGCGAAGGTAGTTTTTCATTCTTATTTGTTTTGCACTTTTAGGACGCCAAGGTGGAAATGGCGCGTCAGACGAAAGAAATAGAAGAAAATAAAGAAAAAATAATAAAATTAGATAAGTGGCTTGAATTAATTAATAATGAGCTCAAAGGTTCTACACTGCAATCTGACATATTAACTGAGGAGGATATAATTAAATATATTGAAGTTTACGAAAAATATATCAGAGAGTATGAAGAACACGAATTTATTTTGAAGTCTATAACTGTGATAAGTAGCGATGTATCTAGTCAGGCATTGAGGGAAAAGTTGAATGCAATGCAGAGAGCATTAGAAGAAACAAAGAATCTAGTCATAATAGAAATAGAGAGACTACGACATGTTTTATTGCATATAAAGTCTGCTCCAGAACTGGTAGAAGATGATATTTCACAAACTGATCGAACAATTGATTCGACATCGATGCCTGAAGAAGTTGTGTCTCCAAGAGAAATAAAAGTTATCAAAGCAAAAGAAACGTCAGTTCTCGAAGTAAAAACGGAAAAGGTACCACATACCACAATTGAGACCCAAACTGGCAAAAGCCTTATATCAGAGCCCCCATCAGTGGCGGATAAATCAATTATATGTGAGCGTGATGTTGTGGAGACTCATGACGTATCTATTACCTGTGCGCCTCCGCAAGAAGTTGAAATACAGACAAGTGAGCCTCGGTCCAGTGATGACAATGAAATACTTGAAAGTATTCAAGTAAGGCAGACTATATCTGACGGTCACGAAACGATCGAAATAGCAAGTAGACCAGTAGTGAGAGAGCAGAAATTAGACGAACAATCATTATTCGTTGATGCAAACTACAGAGATGATAGGTTGCTCAAAGATTCCCAACTAAACATAATTCATAGTTTGCCACAAGCTTTTGAAACTATCATGGTAGAACCAGATGAGACTACTACTGAAGTTGTTGTTGATGCGGATGGCACAAAGAGAATCATCGTTAGAAAAGTCAGAAAAACACTAGTCACGAGGCAACAATTAGTACATACGCAGCAACAACGATCACAAATACTTTCAGGTGAAGGTTTGCCGCAAGAAACTTTTTCACAAGTAACATTGCGTGAGGATAAAGGTTCTACATCTACAGCCTTGGATGATGGTGGTATTCAACACATTCAGTATCGATCCCATGATGGTCAAATAATATCTGGGATTCCAGGAGGAGAAGTCACTATCCAAGAATTTACGTCTAAACCAGATCTCATTATTAAGATGGAAAAGGATATGAAACCAGAAGAAATCTTACAGTTGGCTGAAGGACAAGGAATTCCTCAAATTCAAACTTCATCTTCTAGTGTGACGGCTGTTGTACAACAAGTGACCAAAAGAATTGTGAAAACAAAACGACGAATCATACGGCGTGTAGTGATTGTTGATGGGAAAGAGCATGTAACGGAAGAAGTTATTGAAGAACCTGATAATGTTGAAATATTTGAAGAACAAATTCCTAGAGTTTCTATAAATGTTACTGAGCAACCAGGTGGTGTACAATTTGAAGAAATTGATGATTCAGACAATAAGAGTGACTACCCTCCTTTGCCACCGTCACAACCAAAAACGGACAGAAAATCACCTAAAGACGATAAACCTGGCGATGACGATAACTCAAAATCGACAAAACATGCGGCAGAAATGACTGTTGGTAATCAACCAACGGATATGCAAAATCTGACAAAAGCTTTTATCACAAAAGAATCGGAGGAATTACAGGAAGCACCTTTTAAACTAGTGTCCGTTCTGAGAGATACTGAAGACACAAAACGCATTCCATCAAAAGTAACCGCATCAACAACCTTTACAACGCCACTATCAGCTCACCAAGAAAGCATAATCACTGGTTTTGAAACTGGACAACATATGATAACAGAACAGAACTCAAATATTTCTACAACTGTACAAAAGGTAACGAGAAAAATTACAAGGACAAGAAGACGCATAATAAAACACATACAGATTATAGATGGTAAAGAACATGTCACCGAAGAAGTAATTGAAGAACCAGATAATGTGGAAATAATAGAAGAAGAACCAAATATTATTCAAAATGTCCAACAACAAGGGTTCAAATCTAAAAAAATTAGAGTTATTCGACAAATACAAATAATAGATGGCAAAGAACATGTCACAGAGCAAATAATTGAAGAACCTGATGATGATCATGGGCAACCATTTGGTGATGTAGATAAAACGACAACTGAAATAGACCTAAAGTTAAAACGACTTCCACAAGAAGTCAATGTTGACCAAATTAATATTACTGAAATGCCAACATCAGAAATCTACCAACCTATTTTGGATTCTTCGAAAAATCAGCAAGAAGAAAACATTAATGTTTTCAATGTAACAAAGGTTGAAACTTTGAGTAAACTTCAGGAAAGTCCAATGACCTCAATCATCGATGCCTCAAAATTTCTTATTGGAAGTGAAATTGAGCATTCAACAAAACTAAAATCTGATCCTAATCAAGATACAAATACTTGCAAAACGACTAAAGTTGAGCAGATAACCCAAAGTCTTGAAAGCCCCTTAGCAAAAAGCTTGCCAACAGAAATCGTACAAGCTCCTACAGAGCCCTTGACTTTGGTTTCTAAGCTAGTCCCACCACAACCAGTAACATCTGAGCAATCACAAGATTTTACTGGCAAATCCACTACGATAGAGCAGATAATCCAAAAAAGTCTTGAAAGCACATTGGAAAGAGGCTTGCCATTAGAAAACATACAAGTTTCTTCAGAGCCGTTGACTTCGGTTTCTACGCCAGTCCCACCACAACCAGCAATATCTGAGCAATTAAAAGAAGACTCAACTGGCAAAATAAGTAAGAATGAGCAGATAACTCAACAAAGTATTGAAAGCACATTACAAAGAAGCTTGCCATTAGAAAACATATTAACTCCTTCAGAACTCTTTACTCCAGTTCCCATGCCACGTCCCACAATACCTAAGGAATCTCAAGAAAACTTAAATATATCAACTATTAAAAATACTATAAAAACCACAGAAAAAACATTAGATCCATCTTTTAGTCATCCATCAAAAGATAAAGTAGTTAAAATATCAGATTCATTGAAACCAGATAAAATGACGGATTTACCTGAAACAAGTAAGTCAAGCACCACTACTCCTAAACAATATGACATCAAATTATTACTTGAATCAGAGCGGCAACATACTGATTTATATGATATTTATACTCAACCTGAACCTATCAAAAGTAGTATAAAAGAACCTGATGTGTCAAACGATTCTAAACAGACTAAACAATATATTGATATAAGTACATCAATTTCAAAGATTAATATTTTGTCAGGGGACGAGCCTAAAGTTAGTGTAGAAGTGGAAATAGATAATTTGGAATCCAACGTGCCTATGATTATTAGGAAAGAAGTCGACGTTGTTTTGCCAGCAGATATCAAAGTAGCAGACAATTGCACAGAAAAAGATAAACAGTTAGATCCCAAAAGCAAACAAGTTTTGAGTGTAAGTAAATCTATTTTATCCGGCATTGTTGAAGTAGCAGATACGAAACATCAAATAAGTGAACCGCAAGTTAGTATTTTAGAATCACTCGTTGGAACTACAAATATTTCAGAAATTATCAAAGAAACTGATGAAGAGAAACTTGATGCTTCCACAATTGATGAGTCTACTGCACAAGGACAACAATTTAACTTAGGTCAAGCGGACACTGAAATTTTAGATACAATTAAACCAGTTAGTTTGAAACCTAACACTGAAAAGTATAATGTAAGCTTATTACTTGATTCAGAAAGACAGTATTCCGATTCACACATTGATAAATCTGTTAGTGATACACCAAAAGACTCTCAAAATAAAATTGATGACAGAAAAGTCTCAAAACTTGACCTACTACAGTCTGAACAAACGTTGAATATAGCTACATCTATCACAAAAACAGATACTTTATTACGGCCAGAACCTAAAGTTAAGGTTGATGTAGAGATCAAAAATTCGGAATATTATGCGCCTATAATTTTGAAAAAACAAGTTGAAGTTATTTTGCCGTCTGATGTTAAAGTAAGAGATGAATGCAAAGAACCAGTTGAACTAATTAGGTCACAATCTTCTCAAAAAACAAGCGATATAATTCCAGAAACTGTAGAGGAGAACAAGACGCCAGCAGAAAAGTCTCCAAGTCCTAAATATGGGACAAAAGAATCATCTTTTGAAGTTTTGCCATCTGAAAATGAAAAAACAGTCATTGATAAAATAAAAATTGATTCCTCTTTTAATCAACCAGAAACATTTGTAGATAAGACAGTTACAACTATTATTGAAAACGTTTCATGTATTGAAGGCAAAGAAACGCCCGTTGGACCTTTAGAAGCCACTAAAAAAAGTAAAAAGGTTAGTTCTCAAGCCAAAAAGTATGATATCAATTCATTGCTTGATTCAGAAAGACAACATACTGAAATGCATGACATTAAATTTTCAACTTCTAGTACTAAAGAGACCAAAGACAAAGATGTTGATATTAAAGCTACTGACGCATTGACACAACAGCCTAAGCAGTCGTTAGATGTATCCACATCTATAATCCGAACAGATAACTTATCAAAACTGGATCCTAAAGTAAAACTTGATGTCAAAATTGAAAATATAGAGTCCAGTGAACCTATAATTCTAAAGAAAGATATTGAAGTAGTTTTACCTACTGACATACAAGTTACAGGCGAATATAGAGTTTTGGACGTGTGTGATAAAATACAGAAAGAACAAACCTTGGACCCTATTGTACCTAGCCAAATCGATGTGGTGAAGGTGGAACCAGACATAAGTGTTGTACCAAGAAAATCAGATATAATTGAAACACTCGACATTTCGAGTCAAGTCACGCCCGATGAAACATCAGTAATAAAAGACGAACAACAACCTCTTCAACAATCTGTTGAGATATCCATGTCCCTTTCTAAAACCAACATATCAAAAGAAATTGATCCTAAGCTGAAATTTAATGTAAAAATTGAAGATATTCAATCCAATGAACCCAGAATTGTAAATAAAGATGTGGAAGTTGCATTACCTAGTGACATTGAAATTATCGACCAAGAAAAACAAGTAAGTTTAGATGAATTGAAACAACTTTCATCTAAAACTAAATCACCAACTCCTATCGAAACTACTCCGCAAGAAATAAATAAAGCGTCGCCAGATGTCTCGATAACGGAACGTAAGAAAAACAAGAAGAAAAAGAAGCATAAACAAGGTTCAGAAAATGATTCCATTGGACATACAGAAACAGACAAAAGTCTAACAGAAACTGATAGCTCTTCTTTAGATCATTACGTTCAATTACCATCATCGCCTGCGATTGAATCACCAAAACCAACAGAAGAAGTTTTTCAAACTACAGAAATACATGAAATTGAATTTGAATCGCCTTTGGATGCGTCTGAGACAATCATAGAAGAAGTGGGTTATGAGCCAGAAGAAACATCATTAGACCCAGCCAAATCTTCAGATAAAAAGAAAAAGCAAAAGAAACATAAGCAACGTGGTGTAAGTGAAGTAACAACATATCCAAAACTAAGCACTACAGACTCTGATCAAACTAATGTATCTACGCCTGTTGAGTTTATAGAAACTGTTCCTGAAAAGAAAAGTAAAGATAAGAAGCGGAAAAAGAAAACAGCTATTAAACCAGAACTAGAAGAAATGCCTAAAACAGTACAAGAACTACAAGTTGAACCACCCCCACTAAAAATAGGCTGTGAAATAGAAGATTCATCTCCTAAAGACGAATCTTACAATACAATGAGTGAGGTATCTGACATAAGTACAGTAAAAATAATAGAAGAATGCGTTCAAAGCAGTCCAGAAACCTTACAAAAAGAAGTTACAACTACAGTTACTTACCCAGTGCCGGTTCTTGAAGAAATACTAACTCAAGATTATTCTATTCAAACGTCTCCAGAATCTTCAGTTGAAGTTAAAGTAGAAGATGATATAGAAATAAGCAGACCTGCAACTGTAGATATTATACAACAGACTTCTCCGACAGTGGTTAGTGATTCTCTAGCACAAACTTCCCCTGTAGCTGAAAGAGAAGTTCATACTCAAACACTTGATAACGTTACAGTTGTGGAAAAAGTTGAAATGTCTGAAACGGAAATGCAAACAAGCCGATCAGCAACACCTGAACCGATTATCTTTGTTGAATCTACAACACAAGTTCTTCCTTATGATATTTCGGTTCCCGAAGAAAAGTACTCACAAACATCATCACCTGTTGAAGAAATAAAAAAAGAAAGCATTGAACAAATCACTATTGAAACAAAATCTAGAGAAATGCAAACATCTCCTGTGCCAGTAGCACAAAAAGATGAAAAAAGCACTGAAACCACAATCAAAACAGTAGAAACAGACATTCAAACTATTCGACAAGAAAATATTGATCAAGAAACTTCTACTTCTCCCATTAAAGAGAAGGAAATGACTGAAATGAGTGTTCAAACTCCCGAAATACCACTTACAAACACGTTTACTCAATTTGAAGAACCAGAAATAGATAAGATGGTATTAGAAGAAACAAACGTCATCAGTCTGCCTGAATATGAAATCCCTAAAGAAGAGATTGTTACAGCAGACATAAGTCAGCAAACATCACCTAGAGATGAAGAGATTGTTAAATCAACGCCTTTTGTAGCAGAGATTGATACGGTAGATGTGTCTCAACAGACTTCACCCAGGGCTATATTAGAAGACTCAGGTCCTCAAGAAGTAGAAAGAATAGCGGCAAAGATGTTACCTGAGTCGCTTATTCAAGACACTCAAGAAGATTTAGTTCCAACAATAGTGTCAGAAGATATAATACGTAAACCAAAAGAATCAATACCTGAGCTAAAACCAGAACTTAAGCAAATTACCATTGATATCAGCCAACAAACATCACCAAGAGTCGAAGATATAGTTACCATTCAGGAACCGCTTCAAGAATCAATTCACAGAGATATCATTACAATAGACTCAACTCAGCAAACATCGCCAAGGGTTTATTCAGAAGACTCGATATCTACTTCCACAGATGAACCTTACGAAGTACATTTACGTGCGCAAATTTCCATTCCCAGATCTACTTCCGAATTTATTGATAGTGAAAGGCAATATGAAGATCAACATGCAGTAGGAGAAAAACAAAAACAAAAGAAAAGGAAACATAAAAGAAAAGCCGAATCGCTGCTGGCATATTCCCCTGAAAGTCTATCAGACCCTATTACAACCGAATTGTCTATGTCTGTCACACCAACTAGTGAAGACTATTCAGTTAAAGACTCTTCATCAATAGATGAAGGTATATATCAATTAACAAGTCCCACAACTCCTAATCAAGAAAGCACTACTATTACTCAACACAGACCAACTTACTCCGATGTAGTGCAAAGATCAAAATCAAAGTCGCCATCACCAAGTAAGACTGTACTAGCACCAAAAAGTATAAAAGAAAGATTACTTGATACTATTGAAAAAAGGGCTCAGTCAGTTTCAGAAAATCAAACGATTATCCCAGAACATGCAATGGTGATTGCTATATACGAACCTTCAGTTGAAAAATCTTATGACCTAGTCGTAAGTAACAAACTAGATGAAGTCAGAAATGCAATTCGGGACAACGATTCGTCAAGAACTGAACGGAATATTATAGTAATTATAGAAACAATATCTATTTGGCTTGAAGAAATACAATTCAAGATCCAAAGAGAAACTGTAGCTGGAAACAAAAAAATCGAAGAAAATGAACGTCTTAGGATACTAGAAAAACATATTAAGCATCTAAAAGAAGTTGTGGAAGTAACTGATGTAAATGAAGAAATTATAACATTGATTGAAACATTAACACATCAAATTCAGGCCGTCAATTCTTTTAGTAAACAAAGCTCTGTTAAAGTGCTAAAACTTGAAGAAGAATGGGTCAAATTTTTAGAAGAGACTGATAAACTAAACCAACTTGTAGAAAGTGTAAAATGTGATTTAGACAATGTCATCTTATCAGAAGTGCCAACTCAACAGAAATTGGAAACACTTGATAGAATTGAATTAGAAAATACGGATAATTCCGACGCTGTTAAAAAGTTATTCAGGCGGTATCGTTCATTCGTTGAAGTGAATCCTAAACGTGAATGTCCAGTCTTATTATACTCTTGCGATGACGATACAAAACAAGTGGAAAATGCTGTCAACACAGAGAGAGACCGCCTCATGCAGTTGACATCGTTAGCTGAAGAATATGAACAAACATTACAAGATTTTGCACAAATAACTGAAGTAGCAGAAGCTTTGTTAGACGGTAAAATTATAGTCACAAACTTAGATCATCTACATGAAGAAATTCAAAAACATAGAAAATTCTTCGTCAATTTAAGTCACTGTAGAGCTATTCTTGAATCACTTGAAGATAACTTAGATAGTGAAACAAGAGCAAAATATGCATCTTTACATAATTCTCTCCACGACAGAGCAACGTTGATAGTAGATAGAGCAGCAAGTAGAGCTCAACAGATGACATTAGCTGCTTCCAGATGGACTTTACTTGAGCATGGAATGAAAGAAGAGAAACAGTGGCTTATAGTGGCTCAGCAAAGAGTACCCGATTTATCTAACGTTACTACAATGGATCACGAACAATACATTAATTTATACCAGTCTATAAGTTTGGATATCTCGCATCATTATGCCAAAATGTTACGATTATTATCTATAACAGAAGGATTACAAAACTTGATTATTTGCTCAGGTTTAGAAACTGAGTGCTCATCGGCTTTAGATACGCTACTAAGATTGCAAGAAGAGGTCGACTCACGGCTTACACGTCTCACAGCGTTCAAAGAAAATTGGTTGACTTATGATCATCTTATTGATAGAATCGAAGGATGGATGAAAGCAGCTAATAGAGAATTAGAAAACATTACTCCTGAAAATATAACAACCACGGGCAATCTTCGGCGATTCTGGGAATTAAAAGCACAACACGAAGTGTACAACAATCTCAAGAACGAATCGGGAGTACAATTTGAAAAAGCTTTGGAAATTCTACCCGTATCTGACGAAATGGTACAACGTCAATTTTTCTCTAACGTTGAAGACAAGTGGCAGAACTTGGCGATACAAATTGGAGACATACATAACACTGCAATACAGAATATTTCTGACCGGGATGTATCTTCCAGTGAGAAATTAAATATCATAGAGGAAGAACTAAGAGAATTACGTGCCTCTTTAGATTGCTTGAAAAGTGTTATTAGGAGTGAAGATGAACTCAATTTATATATCGAAAGATTGCAAGTGATGACTAGTCGTATCGATAGAATTTTGAACGAACTCGGTAGGCTCAGTTTACTACCAACAGCTGAGTCTGAGCGTATGGGCGCTCTTTTAACACAGTCAGGAATCCTTGACGATCAAATATCAGAGGAGTTGGAGCGCAGCTTGTTGCTAAAAGAGAAGATTGTTCAAGTGCAAACTGGTATTATCCGCTGCCAGAAGAGCCAACGTCGCGCCAGATTGACGTTGGAGGAATGCGAGACTGCTGAGCGTCTCGGCAGTGATGTTGTTGAACGTGCTTCTGACACATGCGATAAGTTGTTGGAAGATCTATCTTCACAATGGCACGACATTTTGGCGCTAAGACAATCCTTGCACACATTGCCAACGAGTCTAAGAGTCTGTGTATCGCCTACAGGCATAGAGAAGGATATATCGGCACTTCAGGTACGTCATATCAGAAAGCATACCATATTATTTTTATCTATCAGAAAATAAACAGTATTAGTTAAGTATACTTTTATGTTTTAAAGGAAACTCATGCTGAACTGGAAGCGGCGTGCAACGACCTCAGCCGCCGCCTACGCGCGAAGGTCCAGCTATGGAGGAGGTTTGAACGGCAGCTGGAAATGGTACAAGGAGCTGTCCGTGAAGCCGACTACATGGTGGAACTGCTCACAGTCCAAGGGCAAGTGGACTACGATCGCCTGCTAAAGGCTACGGAAAAGCTTGAGGTAGGTAACTGATTCAACGTTTCAAACAAGTAGAATTTTTTGAGAAATTAATCTATATTCCTTGCCAGTTCTTTAAGAGTTTTAGCCCTCGATAACTGTTTAAGATTCCCTCTAGTATTTTTCCTTAATTACGAATAGGTGTAGTTTATGTTGAATTCTAACGTGTATCATCATAATGCCAGATGGCCATTCTGAACCTTAGGTAAACATTGACACTATAAATATAGACTTACCTTCGTCCTCCTCTCCTCCCTGCAGACCCTCAGTGAGTCCCTGACGCGTCGCAGCGGCGAGCTGGTGGGTGAGTTGCGGGACGCCGCGGCACCGCTGGCCACCTCCACCGAGCCCGCCGTCGCCGCGCAGCTCAAGAGAGAGCTCGACGACGCCGCCGCCGCCTACCAGCACACCTGCTCCAACCTCACACAGCTGTGTGACAAGTGAGCTTATTGTGTTACTAAAATTGGATTTAAGAATGCAATTTTTTATCGAAGTTGAGATTTCTCTCATGATGCGAAGGCGAATTAATACGATTCACTGCGACTTGACTACACGCGTCTAGTCGACGTTAACCTTAATAAGTATTTGTATTTTTGACCCTCAGGTACCACAAGGCAGTAGACCTATGGAAGCGGTACCGCGACGCGGCTGCGGCGGTACGCGCGTTTGCAGAGTTTCAGGAGGGCCGGCTGCACGCGCTG
Source organism: Catoptria pinella (assembly GCA_963556745.1). Taxonomy (NCBI): domain Eukaryota; kingdom Metazoa; phylum Arthropoda; class Insecta; order Lepidoptera; family Crambidae; genus Catoptria; species Catoptria pinella. The sequence goes on from OY750765.1 coordinate 13,307,727, forward strand.
CGCCCCGACGACGCACCCGCTACCGCAGCGGTACGTACCTATAGGTTTATTTATTTTTTATACTACCTGCTCGTCAATGGCATATTATGTGTCATGCAAACCTTTCCTAAAGTAAGTCATTTTTCCCATGGGAATAATGTGATTTGAATTTGGAATGCAACCTATGGAGGCGTGCTTGATCGAGGTTGGTTTCAAAATTAAAGGTGCAATGAGATTTTATTCAGAGTTAGGCTGTATGTTGACGACCTCCGTGGTCGACTGGCTTTGTACACCGGTTTTCAAGGTGTCGCCATCTCTGAGGTCCCGGGTTCGATCCCCGACTGGGTCAATTTAGAAAAACGAACTTTTCTATATTGGCTCAGGTCAGGTTTGTCTCTGATTTCCAAATCACAAGTGCTTTAGCTGCTTACTTTGGAATCGGAGCAATGTATGTGATGTTGTCAAATATTTATTATTAATTATAATTTAAAAATATAATGAGAATTTATTCTGAGTTAGGCTGCATGTTATCATTTTCTTTACACTGCCTATACAAATTCAAAAAAAAAGTAAACTTTTTTCGAAATTCATTTTCACCCGCGCATCAAGAAGGATTTATTCGAATGTCGAACTGACCACCATAGAATAGATGAAAAAACAATACTTAAGTACTTTCTTTATAACAGTCATTGGTTTCAGTTAGACATAATACACTACTTTAAGCCCTTATTGCATAATCTACTATTTCAACACACTTGCTCGTAAAGTGAGCTTTATTACGTCTCTTTTAGGGCCGTAAACCGAGCTATAATAAACATGTGCGTACAAGGTGTTACAAAAATACCCCTAATGGCGAAAATGGTATATAGGGACCATCAAACTGAACAACTTTTACTATGGGGCCAACTCTGAAATCGCGAAAAAAAATCAGCTGTTTCGTACATTTTGATATTTTCGATTTTATTTTTTGTATGAAACAGCTGATTTTTTTTTCGCGATTTCAGAGTTGGTCCCATTGTAAAAGTTGTTCAGTTTGATGGTCCCTATCTACCATATTCGGCATTAGGGGTACTTTTGTAACACCTTGTATACATTAGGGGTATTTTTGTAACACCTTGTATTATGCACTAGTGCGTAATAGAATTATCCCTACAAACAATGACTTCAATTACATAGACGAGCTGTTCAAAATTAAAATTGCGTCACAACCAACTTTCGCGGCGCTCGCAATGTTCACTCACCCCTTGCATTGGGCGAATAAAAAAAACTGCGCGCCTTTTCCCATAATACACATATTTTGTTTTTATCGTATTTGTCGCTGTGTGGTAAATTATTTTGTTTTTTCCTCGCAAATGTGTTGAGAAACGCCGTATGAAACTTGTGAGCTCTGCTTATTACATACCCGGCTGAATTACGTCCTCGCCTGCGGTTCGGGCTGCAACCCACAGCCTCGTGTGCAATGACCAACTTAAGCTCACTTGTATCACAATATACTATTACCAATAGCTTTGCAATAATGACATATTTATAACGTCCTTCTTAGACCATCCTCCTAAACGCAAAAACTTAAAAAACATTAAACAGGGTTATTTGTAAAACACCAACAATCTTGCAGGAATAGATTACTAACATCATAAACAACAACGTTTGTTCTACGACTTTTCCGAAAACAAAAACAACTTTTCATACAAAATTCGATCAGCTGTTCGGACTTTGTATGGAAAGTAGTTTTTTTTGTCTGTTTTCGGTGAAATCGTAGACCAAACGTTGTTGTTTATGATGTTAGTAATCTGCTCCTGCGAGGTTGTTGGTGTTTTACAAATGAACCTGTAGATAGACAGAAAATAGCACAATACAACGATTAACCGTTTCTCCTATAACTAACACAATTTTTATTATCGTCTAATTTTTAGGGTTCTGTACCTAAAGGTTAAAGGGAACCTAATACTAAGACTCCGCTGTCCGTCCATCTGCTGTCCGTCTGTCGCCAGGCTGTATCTCATGAACCGTGATTAGACAGTTGAAATTTTCACAGATGATGTATTTCTGTTGCCGCTATAACAACAAGTACTAAAAAACAGAATAAAATAAATATTTAAGGGGGCTCCCATACAACAAACGTGTTTTTTGCTCGATATTGATAACGGCAACAGGCAAACGTTTGAAATATTTACAGAATATTTAGTTATAAATACTCTATTCACTTTAAAAATAAATCATTAAATTAAAATAAAACAAATATTTAAGGAGGGCTCCCATACAACAGACATGATTTTTCTGCCGTTTTTATAAATAATGGTACGGAACCCTTCGTGCGCGAGTCCGACTCGCACATGGCTTGTTTTTTACTCTGAGGAAAATCATTCGTTAGGTTCTTTCTAGTGGCCATCTTGAGAAATACAGTTGTTTTAAAAACATTTGCCTGGCGTAAGTAAGTAGGTATTTACCTTATGTGTTGGTTTTAGTCATCGCCACTCCTTGGCATTGTGTGTTTAACGGATCTACTACCAGTATTACTGAAAGTATATTAGGTACACACGACAGCACTTCAGGTTATACAGCTAAACTGCGAAAACCGCTTTTATTACGTAGGGCATAAAGGCGGTCTCAAGGTCAACATGTATGGTCTGAGGTGCTGTCGTGTGTACCTAACTATAAAATCTAACCCACATTGTCATAAATACCTATGATGACGAAAAACTCGACAAGAGCTTAGTAACCACTTTCAATGTCTGATTTCAACGTCAAATGTAAATCAAATATTAATTATTTATACTCAAAAGAAAAGTCGGTTTTAAAAGTAAAAATATTACAACAAATAAAACAGAAAGTGAGACTGGCTTGTATACCAAACGATTATAATTTTGAGAAAAGATTTTTCTTTTTCGACTGTCGTAAAAGAAAAAATCCCACCTAACAATAAGGGAAACAGAGGCCGTACCGGCTAACGCATCGAACTTCGGATAGTCTGCCGGGTTTAAATTAAAACACATAAATCGAGCTCCAATCGGGCCAGAATGGCGAACCCCAATTGATGATGTCACACGAACATCGATATCTTCTAAATAACTTCGGCGAATAGTTCAATACGAAACTCCTTACTTCGATTTATCTGTTTTAAGTTGAAGCTTGGCAGACCCGCCGAAGTTCGAAAAGTTAGCCGGTAGGGCCCCAGATTAGATAAGAAACTCGATCGTTCGAGTTTCAGTGTGGATTCATACAGAGTAGCTTACCGGTCCTTTTTAGACATCCTACCACCATTTCGGCTGAGGTGCACTGACCGCGACAGCGAAATGATGATTCATTCATGAATGATCACATTTCAAAACGAGACACATTTTAACTGCGTTTTTGCTTCGAAGTATTGTTGCGTTAAGATCTATTGTTCGTTCAAAAACTGAGATTAAGGTTGTAAGTGAATTTCTGTGTGTAGTACGAGTTTAATAGTTCATCCCAAGTACCTAAATCTGATGGTAAGCAACTAAGCACGTTCATTACTGAAACATTGAACACACCCATTATTTAACATCTAACTTAACTAGACGTGTAATTCCCTATAAAAAGGACAAGAAAATAACCTTTAGGCTGAAGTTTACCAACAAATAAACAGCTGATTAAGTTTTAACCGTCTGTTTTTGACGTTTTTATGTATGGAGAAAATGACAAAAAACAGATGATTAAATAAATAATAAAATAAATATTTGACAACATCACATACATTGCTCCGATTCCACAGTAAGTAGCTAAAGCACTTGTGTTATGGAAATCAGAGACAACGGTGGTATCACGAACACCCAGACATGAGCCAATATAGTAAAGTTCGTTTTCTAAATTGACCCTACCGGCGATCAAACCCGGGACCTCAGACATGGCGACACCTTGAAAACCGGTGTACAAAGCCACTCGACCACGGAGGTCGTCAAAAATTGAATCGTCGTCAATTAAAAATTAATCGGCCGGTTAAATAGTTGGTGAACTCGGGTATTAGTCACATGAAGTCCACTGTATCAAAACGATTACTGTATTGAAACGACCCTTGTATCATTATGTCCACAGCATCATAATTGTGTTTATAAACTTAAATATTTTTCCATACAGATTCTCTAGAGCCCGTAGTTGGGTGAATCTACGTTGTTTTGTTATGTTTCAAAATCTTTAAAAATCCCATGCATCACAACGGAATTTGCCATCATTTACGTTAGAGTACATAATAAATTATATTAATTTGCATATTTTTAACTTATTTATTGCGATGCATTGGATTTTCATAGATTTTCGAGTAAACTACAATGACGCAGGAAGTAAGAAACAACGTAGATTCGCCCAGTTCCTGTAATTAAAACGAGCCGTTTTTCTTACGGACGGTCTTTTAAAATTGCTGTTGAAATATTGGATCTTTTTTCAATTTATAGTAAAGGGCCAAAAGCAACATTTATGCAAAATTCAAAATTTCCTTCTTCGTTAAATGACTAGTTAAAAGAAAAGATGTTGCTATCATTTGTTTGTCCTAACGTGCCTGTCTACTGTTTATGCCTGTTTTACATTAGCATGCATATGACATTTGACATTGCCAATTGTTTGTCTCAGTTGTCATATTTTGGTAAAAATAACACAATATTATTTTACTTCAATGAAATACCTATCACATAAGTACAAACCGAGCGTGAAGCGCGAGCGAAGCGTGTCCGTTTCAGCTTGGGCAAAAATACTTTTGTGTCTGTCCAGCTGTTCTCAGGTCACATTTCTCAACCGATGCTCGTGAAAGTTTTTGACGTGAATAATTATATGGAATTTTGTTAATTCAGTTTTTCCATTTTTTTTCAAAATGGCGGAGAACGTAAAAAACACATTTCAGCCATTTCGAAAAATAATCAAAAATGACACAAACGCGAGGTCGCAGAGCCAGTTTAAAGTCAAAGTCAAAATAGTCTTATTTAATACATAATTGAGATAATGCGTATTTTTTATCGTCACTTTTTTTCCTTCCCGTCAGTCTTGGCCGTTTCATTAAGAAGCTTTAGCTTAGCAAACAGAATTAATTGATTAACATAACAGCTATCTGCGGCCGCTGACCGTTCCCGCCATTGTTTACATAACCATAGACAATAATTAAAATCTAATTTCGCATCCACTATGTAATGACCATTAAGATTAGCCGACTATTAGAATGTCATTTTAGCAAGCAATTTGTTTGTTAGAAGGTAAGTATTAAGAAAATTCTGCTTTAAATTAACATATTGTCATGAACTTTTTTGTGATATATGATATCTTATGTGAATTTCAAATAAGTGTAATAAATGTTTCGTAGCATTTCGTAGTCGTCTCGTAGCAAACAAGATTTTTTCAAAATAATATTTATTCCATAGTCTCATATTAAAAAAAATATTTAACTATAAGATGTCGCTAAAATAGCATTAATCCTTATCATAAACCTTTTTTTGTGATAAACATTTAGGTACTTATGTGAATTTCAAATAGGTCGTTAATATTTCGTAGCATTTCGTAGGCATCTGGTAGCAATTTTTTTTTTCAATTCCATTAATTAATATAACAAATTATTCAGTCATTAGATAGAATTATAAATAGCATGAATCTTAGTTACTCCCTACTTGGAACTTTCGCTGAGTTATGAAAAGTAGCTGAAAAATATGATTGACATTGAAAAGTTAAACAAATTAAATTTAATCATGTAGGTATTCCACAAAAACGTGATAAGAGATCATTAATGAATGCTAGCGAATTAAAACAATCCAATGCGCTAGGTCCGTACTGATAACGAGTGATAATACGCAGCGCGCCAGTTGTTCCGCGGACGTCCTGCCGCGAGGACGTCTGCCCGGACCGACGCGCCACGAACAAACCCGAACCCACTCGAATAAAAACCAAAAACGAACAACTCGAATCAAATGATGAAAACTCGCGCGCGAAACGCTAGGCCGCCGGCGACAGTATGTGACATCACAAAACTATGCACAAGTTGAAGCCGTATGCATAATTTCACTTGATCATTTACGATAAAACTAAGATTGCATACAATGTCGTGACCCTGAAACGTGGCCATGAAGTGTAGCGATGTTCCAAATTTGAAATTTTGAATTCTGCATTCGAATCGAATTTAATTTCTCTGCGGTGTGAACTTTATCATCCGTGTCGAGTTCGATATTAGACGTGATTGTCTATGCCGCATATATTTTTTAAATTATATAATTTTCAAATGGATGTTTATCATATTCGATAAACTAATTATTTATTAACGATTAAGTGTTATGAATGAACGATGCATAATAATTAATGATGCTAATAGTGTTTTTGAATATTGAAAGTGCAATAGATTTACTGTTGGTGTCAAAAATGAATTATGGATTTGTTTTAGTGATAAGAAATATGTGTCAAAAGTGTTGTGTGTGATTTATCTTTCGCCACAATGTCACTTCAGGAGGTGAGTCGAGATAAAAATCTGAATCTCAGATCGAAATGCGGGTAGTTAGTTATTTTTTTTATGATAATTAAAAATAAAAAAGAATGTAGAAAATAACGTAAGTACTTAAATATTTTGATATTAAAATTGGTAATAAAGGGTTTGAGTGTGTGAGGTTTTGATGAAATTATTATTTTATTATAAAGACCCATTTATGAAATTGAAATTGAAAATAGAAATTGAAATTGAAAAATTCTTTATTCAAATAAGCTCACATAACAAGCATTTTTAAATCGTCAATTCTTTGATCCTACCACCCATTATGATGTCTTTTAGCTGACAAGAAAAATGGGTGCAAAAAGCTTATCAGCTTTATTAGAAGGAACGATATTTACAAATATGTATATCGTTTCCAGACATTACATTGCTATTAACTATGGAATTATGACATCGTTTAAATGTCCGCCGCGGCTTCTCACTGTGGTCCAATATTCGATGAATCTGCCGCATAAATCGATGGCCTGGGCTATGTTGACTTTGAAGGCATCGGTCAATGGAAGCACTGGCGGACTAAGACTTTTTGAGGCTCGGGGCGATCCTGGCGCCTTCCAGATTTGAAATATTAACTGAATTAAACACAATGCAGATGCTAACTGAAATTTTAATGAATATTTTTACAACGTTAACAGCGTTACAACGAGTGCAAACAAATTAAAATAATTTTAAATTATGTTTTCTGGCTTTTAATACACTAAATTTATTAATTACGCCATCAAAATCCAAAATCGACGCTGCTTTTCTTTCGATGGACAAAATTATCTATTTTTTTCTATGCCAAACTGGGGCCCCCCAAGGTGTGGGGCCCGGGGCGGACCGCCCCCGCCGCACCCTCCTTAGTCCGCCAGTGAATGGAGTTTTATTGACCTACAATTTCATTAAACCCCACAAATGAAACTCCGTTGGGGTCAAATCGCAAGATCTTGGTGGTAAATTCACGACACCTCGCGAGAGATAGATAAACCTACCCTCAAATTGTTCATGCAGAGTTTCTATTGTGGCGTCCGAGGTATGGCCGCTGTCTTGCTCACCACAGATCATAGGTATACGTTAATATTGTTAAACCCTTCAACGCCCGGAAAATCAGACACAATATATATTCCATTGTTATCAGGCCGCATGCGTCCGCTCGAGCGTTGATGAATTAATGTGTAACTTATTATACATAGTACCACCCAGACCCGTCACAGAAATTAAAATTCATCATATCTATTTCTGCCCGGGCGAGAATCGAACCCGGGACCTCTTGCGTGGTAGACCGGCATGTTGACCACTGCACACAAGCCGTCAAAAGTCGTCAATAATAAATAATGTAGAATTGAATTGTTTATAATTATTCAAAAATAATAAACAAGTTAACATTTTGAAAATCATTGTATTTAGTCAATAGTATGTAATGGCACTATCCATTACTTGCTATTAATACTAATATAAAATAGAAACACTAATAATACGAGATATGAAAGATTCTAAGATAAAAATACAACTTAATGTAACTTAATAGCTTTTACTTTCACTAGAATAAATATTTAGCTCTTTCGTTATTGAATACGTCAATCAAATCGTAAATCTTGTCGAGTTTATTATTAAAGTAACACTTTGTTACATAGGTATATTGTTAGTTACTTACATAAGTAAAGTTTACCGGAACTAAGATGTGCAGAATAAAACATTTTATATCATGTCATGATAGCTAGTTTGAAGACAAATAGTTTGGTTGATGTAACGGTAGGAAAGTATAGTGTATGTAGTCACATTTTGCAGAAACGCTAACGATATTTAATTCGAAAAATGTATGGATTTAATTTTTCATTTTTGGTTAGCGCGAAATCTTTTGACAATTTTCATACATCTTTTGATTTATCCGTTACTAGTTGTATCCGTTATTTTTACGCTTTTTGGTGTGAAAAAAAGTTATGTGGTTTGAGAGTTGAGACTTTGACACCCACAAATCTACATAAATAAAAATGAATCGCCAAAATGTATGTAAGCGTATAACTTTAGAACGACTGCACCTAATAAGATATTTTTTTTAATGAAAATTTTCATTTTTACGAAAAATTTAATAAAATATTTCTCTGTTCCGTGAATTTAAATCGCAATAGAACTAATAGATGGCGCCACCCATGCGAAGCCGGGGCGGGCAGCTAGTGTTTTAGCGTTCACTGCCCACAAAGATATAAGTGCGATTTAATTGACAATAGACAGTGATCCACTGCAACTTCACTCAAGAAAGAGTTTTAGAGATTGAAAATTGAAAAATTCTTTATTCAAATTAACTTAGAAATTTTGAATTGAAATTGAATTGAATTGAAAAAAAAAATATATTTTTCTACCATTCGAGACTTTTTACCTGACAATAAAAAATACTCTGAAGTTAGTCACTTCTGTTGTTACATAGTTAAATTAATCGCATTGTACATACTTAGTCTATGTTTTGGCCAGACTAGACATAAAACCCGGAAGCTTGGAGGTAGCAACAACGCCCACAGCCTAAGGCATTTTAAGACTAATAATAATTTATGTAAATATTTTCGTTAGGAATTAAATATTTGAAGGAAAAGAAAAACATAATTACCATGATTATTGCAACGCAAATTCTCAAGGATATGTCTCCTTGAGAATTGTTTGTGGACAGGAAACTAATGTTATTGAAGGACAGCTATTATTAAGTTTTTAAACTAACTTGTGTTAGGGTGCGACATAATAAAGAACGAATGACTGGAGCCAAAATATACAAAAGACGAGCCCTTCCGATTTTATTGAATGGGCATTCAATAAAATACTTTTTTCATGACTCCGAATATTATGATTATTTTGTCGCAAACTAAACATATTTTTTATACATTGACGAATAGTATAACGAGTACATCTTTTCAAAAATTATTGCAAATAGTTTGTTTATAATCCACGCGCGATTAGAATGGGATGGGACCTTGTCAAAGTAAATCGAAAATGACAGTTAAGCATAAGCAAAAAAATCTGAATCTATTTGAATAAAAAACTTAAAGTTAAATTTAAAAGTTAAACGTTACCCCTTTTTGCACTTATTATAAGTTAATCACTAAAATAATCATACATTAACATTTAAAATAAAACTCGAGCAGAAATCCACGCGCACAGTTTTAGAAATGCGAGCATCTACGCGAGTTTGCCGACGCTACGGCTGGCCGACGGACCGTGCGCGTCTCAGTTCCAAAAGGTAGCATCCCACTCTCATTGCACGCGGATTATACCAACATTCACTATGCTACGTCATATAAAACATTTTCTTATTCCAAAAATGTTGTATTCGAACAAGTGACAATCGGAGATCAATAATTATAAGTATATTGCATTGAAAGGAGTTTTTATATTTCGTCAAATATAGACTCTTTTCATAATTTTCAATAATTATGACTTTAGTTAAAATCCATTTTTACGAAACGTAAAAACTAATCAATTTTGAAGTGCAAAGATAAGGTTGATTTTACGTTTTCATTTGCTGAAGATGACGAACAATTAGTGAATATTGGGTCACAAAATTAATGCTTGTCTAGTTAGCTTTGTTCGTATCGGTGTCAACTGCTAAACGACTGCAATCAGTTAACATGTACGTCATGTTAATTAGTTAGCTGAATACAAATTGCTATTTTCGTTTAAAAAGCAACTTAAAGGTTGTGAGTTTTAAGGTTTTGTATCAATAAGATTGGCATATAAATATCTTAACTTGAAAAACTTCATGTGATAATATCACTTTAAATCTTATCTACTTATTTACGTTTCTATTCTCACTTATCTTGATTTTCCAAAACATTTGAAGGTTTATAGGTATACCGAAGTTAGATAGAAATATATTAAAATTGTTGATGTTTGTGTAAATTTCAATTTCCTAATCTCAGAAACTACTAAACAAATGTTTAGACCACAGACTTTTATTAGTTTCGACCAGTTCAGTGGTTCGAGTATCGCAAGAATAACGCATTTTCCAAAATCGGTTTCAGCTGGTGGCCTTACCTACATAGGTACATAGCCAATATGGCCAAAATTTCGAACCAAAAACTAAAACAAATTAATGCAACGTTCGTGGTCATAAAACAGCAATAATTAGCGATGAACCGAGTCCGCATTTCAGCAATAATTAGTGCACACTAACGGACGAACCGACTTGTGCACTATTAGCACTTTCAAGGGCACACTTTCCTACTTCTCTGATCATAGACTTACTGAATATTTAGACACGAGCGAAAACATAAATTAAAAATAAAAACTCCTAGAACTTAATAGTATTTAAGTTCAATAATTCAGCATGTATTCTGAACAATGATCTCAATTAGAGAATACTTACAAGTAGATATACTTATTATATGCAATAAGTAAAAAAAATACTAGGCAGGAAGCAGTTCAAATAGGAAATCATGAAGTTTTCGGAAAAGTTTCCCTATATCATACATAGATTTAATGCTGAAATTAAAAAAACCGTTTCTTCTCTGATGTTAATTTTGTCTATGAATAGCACCATATTATTGTTCATGTATCTTTGTCATAAAAATTAAAAAGCATTAAAGAAGACTTGATTAATATTACATTGCCTTGTCCTAGAAATTTTCTTGTAGTTTTCTGTTTTATCTACCGATTGGTAGCTCTTTTCAGAATAGTAGAAACGTCTTAATTGCGGTAGGCGCGAACCTCCCTCTTAACTACAAAACATTTGGAATAACCTTCGCCACCAATCGATACCACATCAAAACATGTTCAGGCGCCGTTAAACTCCTTGACATTGGAAACCTGTGAAGTTTTTAATTAATTGAGAGAACACTGTAGAAACGATTTTTGGAAAATTGTAATTCTTAAATTTTAACTGTTTCGCAATTCAGTGTGGGTGCTAGGTATTTAGATTAATTGAAATTAAAAATCAAATACCATAATATACACTTCTAAGACTTTCGCGCGAACAGTTCATTAGAAATAAAACACTTTTTACGGATTACAGCGCGTATATTATTAATTCAGGTGTTGTTTTAGAATTATTTAGTTTGTATTTATTGGTTTTTAGAATTCCCGACGTTTCGACACTTTTCCAGGGGCCGTGGTCACGGGAGGACTAAAGCAAAAAGGCTGCTCATATTTTTATGAAATTACCCGCTCGAAACTTTATAAAAATGTATTCAAGTTTATTAAATTATTTTATGGCTGCGTTGCGGCTGGCCAATAAATACAAACTAATAATTTACGCGCTGTAATCCGTAAAAAGTGTATTTATTTCTAATAAATACTATTAATTTATTTGTACATTAGAGTTAGAATGCGTACCGTTCTCTACAAGAGGAACTGTTACATAAGTTGTGTGATGATCTTTAATAAACTGCCACATTCCTTAATTGAACTTAGCATTATCATATTTAGACGAGAACTGTTTGAATGGCTGAAAACAAAATGTTTTTACTCAGTTAAGGAATATCTTACTTGTAAAATTGACATAAAATAATCAAATGATAATGACATGATGTGTAACTATTCATTAATTCTGATTTACTATTGACATTGACACTAATTAGCATCTTTTTAAATTGTATTTTTTTATTGTACCTATTTTTAATTTTTTTTCATAAATTCACATGCCCTATGTTGGTGAAATAGACGGACTACAATACAAATAAGTAACAACTAAATTATACTCTATTTTTAGTGAATAAATATTTCATTTCATAAAACTCATACATAAAACGCTAAATTTTTTTTCCAAAGTGTAATGCAAAACTCAATACTAATTTGAGTCATACATCGGAACCAAGTCTACACGTGCGTCACTCATGTAGGTATTACTCATAAAACCGACTTTAGATCAGCTTCAAGAGTTAAAAATTGTTTTTCTCAAACAGTTTTCCGCCATAAAAATGTTGAACGTGCGTTTTTAGAAATTTAACGATTACTTTTATGTAAATGTTTGCGTAAATGGTGTTTCACAGTTTCCATATTCACATCATCTTGCGTAAATTAACCTAGTTTTTAATGTTTTTATGTTTTTATCGGGTTGTGTTTACACCAGAAAATCCTCACAAACATGGCGTATAAATGAGATAAAAATGTTATTTACTTTGCCCTTTTTTCTTTGAACCCTGAAAATAGTCATGTTTGATATAAACATCGTTAACCTACATCTTAGATGAATTGAACAAAAAAACATTTTCCCTTGATTTGGTTCGCCGAAAATCTTAATTGTTAATCACAATCATAGTAAAATAATATGTCCGTAATAAGGCCAGTAGTCATGTATGGATCAGAATGTTGGACTATAATAAATAATAAATAAATATTTGACAACATCACATACATTGCTCCGATTCCAAAGTAAGTAGCTAAAGCACTTGTGTTATGGAAATCAGAGACAACGGTGGTATCACAAACACCCAGACCCACGCCAATATAGAAAAGTTCGTTTCCTACCTAACCGGGGATCGAACCCGGGACCTCAGAGATGGCGACACCTTGAAAACCGGTGTACAAAGCCACTCGCCCACGGAGGTCGTCGAAAGAAGATGGATGAAAGAAATCACATGTAGCAGAGATGAAAATGCTGATGTGGATGTGTGGTGTGACGTGAATAGATAAAATTAGGAATGAGTATGTGAGAGGAAATTTGAAAGTAAAGTGATAGAAAAGTTGAAACGGAATCATCTGGCTTGGTATGGGCATGTTACTAGAAGAGTAATGGTTATGGATGTTGAGGACTGCAAAGTAAGAGGAAGACCGCAGAACAGATGGATGGATTGTGTGAGGAATGATATGAATGTAAAAGAAGTGAATGAGGAGATGACGAGTGACAGAAAGGAATGGAAGAGAAGGACACACTGCACCGACCCCAAATAAATTGGGTAAAGGGTAAGGGGATGATGAGTAACACAATATTATTTCGCCTAATAATTAGATGTTTATAAAAAAACACATAATTTGTTTGACATAATCTCTATCAAATAAACTTTAGATTTCCTTTTTAAGTTTCAGTATCTTTGTACAGTTAATAATTATCATAATTTTTACTTTAAAATTAACCTTTTCTTTGATGCAAGGCAAACTATTACTTAGATGCAATGTTATCGCGCTGGTCTAATGGAAGCCATCTGTAACCACATCTGGAATCCTGCATTTGGTTTATTTCCAGCTCTCAATCAAATGAACTGCAATATTTGATACATCTGGTTGTTGTGATTTACTTTACGAGTTAATAATATTATGGATGTATTTTTTTACTATGGAACGAAGTATAAAAGCGTCGAAAAAAATAATAACTAGCGACCCCCTGCGACTTCGTCTGCGTGGAAAGTTTTTTTGCTATCCCTCGGGAAAAAATATTTTTTTTGGGTTGAAAGGTGTGTCCTTCTCTGTTCCCCTTAAAACGTGTATGCAAAATTTCATGATGATCGGTTCAGTAGTTAAAACGTGAAGGCGTAACAAACAAACAAATGGACTTTCGCATTTATAATATTAGTAAGGATAGTAAGGCCACTTACCTATTTGCTTAAATAACAACCTTGAACGATAATTCCTTACAATGGGCACTGTCAAAAGTGAGGCAAATAAAACTGAACCAAAATGGCTGTTTTCAGATTTTTATCCTTCATACGTTAAATTACGTTACTTAATTCTACCTATAAGAACGAAATAGTTTCAATTTCCCTATCTTTAAAGGGTAGTTACTTATTTTATTGGATTTTAGTTACGATTAGGTATCGTTTCAGTTTTTTTGCCTCACTTCACATACAAGGACTCGGTTTCTTGTGTTATTATTCTAAGCCTATTTGATGAAAATGATTTTTATGAAAGTCTTCAATTTGTCAAATTGACATTGAAAAATTTTAAGCTTGCACGTACGACTTTCATAATTCTGAAAGTTATAATCTTTTATAAATTTTGATCACGTGTATGTTCTGCCAAAGTGTTTCTGTCAAAGGGAAGCACAGAATTAATAATAGTTTTGACGTAGTGGAAGTGAGAAAGTTTGTTAAAGTGACACATACATTTTATGTTCACTTGGCGCACTAAATTATATGACTTTTTAAGTTTGAGATTTAAGCATTCACAATGCTATTTTTATATAATACTAAATAATATACTAGAAAAAATAGGACTCGCACCAGAGAGAACATGATCTGGTGCGAGTCCTATTTTTTCTAGTATATTATTTAGTATTAAATTCATATAAGTTCAAATAGTTATTTAGTTTGGAATTAAATATTTTTATGTGTTGTGATCTTCATTATTTTTATGAATTCATCAAAATCGGAAGAAAGATGGCAGTATATTCGATTTCGATAGCAGACAGGTAAAATTTTCAACAACCTGTACTTACTTTTTGTAACAAAAATATGGTTTTAATAATATTCTCTAGTCAAATAACGCATTTAAACAAGGAAAGGTCGCACAAGGTCATTCGATTTTACACTTTACTTTAATTATTAGCTTTGTAGGAGTATTATTTACCTCTATGTATACTACTACATAGCAACCACAGTTAGGGCTGCCATCACCTTACACAATAATCATATTAAAGTGGAATCGTCGCTATTGTTACTCATGCCTTTGTATCTCTCTATTTTACAAAAAAATATATATACAACGTGTTACAAAAGTACCCCTAATGCCGAATATGGTGGATAGGGACCATCAAACTGAACAACTTTTACTATGGGACCAACTCTGAAATCGCGAAAAAAAAATCAGCTGTTTCATACAATTTGATATTTTCGTAATTTTTTCGTAAGGTTTTTTTTCGCGATTTCAAAGTTGGTCCCATAGTAAAAGTTGTTCAGTTTGATGGTCCCTATACACCATATTCGTCATTAGGGGTACTTTTGTAACACGTTGTATAATTCAACTTTAAATTTTTATCCTTAATAATGTTATTAAAAAGTAGCCTAAAAATCAGAATTTTGGTTTTTCTTTTAATTTTCCTTCTAGTAACCCTGACAATGACAAAATGACAACGGATATGGTCTATGGAATGCGCGTAAATAAAAAGGAACGATGGCGATCGACGCAAGCGCTTAAAGGATGTAATAATGCGATTCTAAATAGAATGTCTCAATATGAGTTAGGCACTTTATTTACTCAGACAGCTGTCGCCGGATACTTTGATTATTTCGTTCTCTGTATTAAAACGCAATGAATAAAGATTTTAACTAAGGAAAACCGGATTTTTGCTTAAAGTTCATGAAATTATGAAGTCATTTAAAATTACATTCAATTTACAGTAACAGCTAAGCCTACTTAAACATTATTAATAAAGATTGTATAGCAGATGTATAGTTACACAGTGTTTTGTCCCTTTCTCTTAAATGTCAAACTTAACAGAGAGTAATCATTGTGTAACTATTGAATTAATTGACGACCTCCGTGGTCGAGTGGCTTTGTACACCGGTTTTCAAGGTGTCGCCATCTCTGAGGTCCCGGGTTCGATCCCCGGTTGGGTCAATTTAAAAAATGAACTTTTCTATATTGGCTCAGGTCTGGGTGTTTGTGATACCACCGTTGTCTCTGATTTCCATAACACAAGTGCTTTAGCTACTTACTTTGGAATCGGAGCAATGTATGTGAATCTTGTCAAATGTTTTTTGTTTTTATTATACATCTGCTATACAATCTTTATTAGTAAGGGGGTTAATATTCTGTAACATTATGTTCAAAATGTTTTCATTTGCAGCTACAAGTATTTGTAGTTTCCTAATTATTTAACAGCCAAAGTTTAAATATAACACTTTTTTTTAATTTTATCTGCCGTTGATAGAGAAAACCTTGAACTAAAGGCGTTGCGATAAAATTCGTTACTCACGTAAACAAGTACCAGTCTAACGAGTTTTCACGATTGTAACACTAATTTCATGTTCCGATCTACATATTAACATGAAGATCTTTATAAATTAGAAACACGTGTTTACAAATCGATAAAAAAACGTCGATCGAATTTTATGAATAATTAGGTACTCAAATAAATACAGATAAATAAATTAGATACTGTAGGTAACTGTAACCCACTGCATAGCTATTTATACATATAGTAGTATAGGTATAAGTAAATTTTGTTCTAAAATCTTGCTAATGAGCACATAATGTATGTATTGTTTTAGGCTATAGTTTGTGGTTTTAATATTCTAATTTATCTTTTTGATTAGTTGGGTATTCCTTTTTATTTCTGGTTAGCATTAGCTTGGCTTAATTATTTTACTCCAAACTTGTAACATACTAGTGGAGGTTTGTAATAATAGTTTTTATTTATATAATACTAAATGGTATTAATAGCTGTAAACACCCCAAAGATCAATAAAATACAAGTCGTATAGGTACACAAAGCTTGACAATATTAAAAAAAATATTCATATGCATCTTTGCGCTGTCCTGTCTTAGACCAAGAAAGTAGTAAGTTATGGGTTATATATATGGGTATCCATCCCTTAGGTATACAAATACTAAGTTTAGAATATAATTTTTTGGTCGTACGTGGGTACATTATGTCCGGTTGACTAGCTTAGCTATTACTATTTCCGATCCAAATATTTTATTTCAGAAAAACGAAAAGTAGATAATTATACATAAAGGAGAGAAATAAGTGAGACAGTAAGGCCACAAAAACCCACACTACATACCGAATTCCGAATCGGAATAATTCTGAACGCATCAAATCGATACAAATCTATGGTCCTACCACATGCATGCGTTATTTTCCGATCGGAATTTTCCTACATTATCGATATTCCGTTTCGGATTTCCGAATCAGTGGCCCTACCATGAGTTGTTGATACAAACTGTTTTTGCTACCGTAAACTATCGTTTTCTCTCTTTTACTCACATTGACTGTGAGCAGTATATCCGATAGTTTACGTTAGTGAAAACAGTTTGCATCACTCATGGTAGAGCTACAGATTCCGACTGTATGTGACCACTCTAAGACGGTAAGTCTGAGTGAGGCGCCTTTCCCAGTGCGACGAACAAAATTGCCAGGTCTGGACCATAGCTTATTATGTCTTGTAACAAACCTTCAGAGCTGTGACGTCAGCAGTTTTCCTTAATGCCTATATGTTTTCCTTATCACTGCTTTGTCTACAGATAGTTCACGAAGATATAACCGTAGCTTTTACCCGTATTAGGGTTGGGCCGGTGAGCTCACCAATTTAAGTAATTGCATTGTTCTTTGTGAAATACGTATTAGGGTTTTAGATAATTATGAAGCTGCCATTTTGTGTGGAGAATTTTAAAGAAGTTGCATTTTGGAAAATGCAGTTATATTTAGTATTTTATTTTTTTATATATTTTTTTTTTATATTTGACAACATCACATACATTGATCCGACTCCAAAGTAAGTAGCTAAAGCACTTGTGTTATGGAAATCAGAGACAACGGTGGTATCACAAACACCCAGACCTGAGCCAATATAGAAAAGTTCGTTTTCTAAACTGACCCAACCGGGGATCGAACCCGGGATCTCAGAGATGGCGACACCTTGAAAACCGGTGTACAAAGCCACTCGACCACGGAGGTCATCGTGCAGTAGATATGGTTACTAACTTTTTCTTTTGTTTAACAACCATTAGCGCTAATGTCCTAAAACTTTTATGCACAAATGTTTTAACACTAAGCTAAGTAGGTACATAATATGTTACACATTGAAAAAAAATTGAGAATCGACTAAGTTTCAACGATTGAAGTGGTAATTTCTGCTGACAAAAAAATAAGGTACTTTTATGGTACTTTTTTAACGTTAAAGAAAGAAATTCAGATTTTTTTATTATTGCTGATAGTTGGCCGTCATGATCATAACCCTCCGGACCTTAATACCAAAATACATGAATGTCAAAATGACAAATTCTCAAAAACACCTAATCCCAAAATGCCTGAAATATGACTTGACTACTATAATGCCTGAGCCCGTAGCCAATGTCAAATTTACAAAATTTTCGCTATCGCTTCGCTTCGAAAAATGTATGGATTTGACGTTTCAAATTTCGATTGATATCGAAACCTTATGTCAATCCCATACATGTTTCAAATGTGAAGCGATAACGAAGATTTGCAAATGTTACTTTGGCTAGACCCCCTGAAATGAAAAATAGCGAATGATGTACAGTTGCTCAAAATGGTAGAAGCTAACGTCAGTAAGTTGGTGCCTACACTTATTCAATCATAAAAACGCAAATTCATGTAAAATACCATCTATAACATCATATAAATAAGAAAAAAATCACACTTAAACCCCGATTACTATCGTCCTTAGAGACTTCAAAAAAGTTTCGACACTTGATCACCTAAATGAAATTAGATTGCAATTGAAAATCGGTTATTTTCCCATCTAATGAGGCGTTTATGATTCTTAAATTGACCATTGATTGAAAGAATTGACCACAGATATCGTTTTAACGTCTCCTTTCCGCAAAAATTACATGCTCTATTTAACGCACGAGATATCTCTAAATGATTGAAATACAGACAGACATTATAATTTACTTCATATGGTCTAATACAAAAGCGACTAACACATTTTGTTATGTGATAGTCGTTTTTTTCATTTATTACGTTGTCATTGCGTTGGACGTACGCTTATTTGCAACCTACTTACTTAAATAAAAACTTAAGATGTGATTTAATATAATATGCTTGTAAGGTAACCATTAATTGGATCCTGGGTTCATTACAATAGTAATTAATTACATTACGCAGGGTCGGAAACAATGCGCTCAAAATTGAAGTCAAAAGTAAAATAATTATTAAAATTAAAATACAAAAAATGTCGAGTCAAAGTGTTTAACATATTTCAAAAATGCACCACGAAGCTGGTTTAATGACGCCTATGAATTACAAACTGAAAACAGGTCATACGTTCAGCTATCTTTGATACGGCTGTTCTGAATAGCGACGAGGAAAAATTGTCTATGTAGGTACATACTTATACGGTCCATCGAATATGTTAATACAGTTAACCATCAACCATTTTATTGTCCCCACTACTGGCGCACTGGCCTTCCTTATGGGTGTACAAGGAAAATGGGCCATAACTCACTACGCGGGCCCAATGCGGATTGGTGGGTATTAACGACTGCAAAATCAGTCGGGACCAACAGCTTAACGTGCCTTCCGAAGCACGAAGGAGCTCGAGATAGTAAATTGTTGATCATCCATCCCACGACCGATCCTTGCGAAAGTTGCTTTACCTGAGCAATCACCGGGCCAGGCGCTAAACTACTGCGCCATTGAGCTCCTCAAATAATAAATACAATTAGCTTAATTAAATCCAATAATTTTACATAAATCATTGTCCTGATTCGACATGGTCCTTTATAAAATTGTAACACTTTATGCGTAAAAACAAGAATCTTATAACATGTTGGCTGAATTAATTAGTTACTTACATAAATTAATAATGAAAATCAAATCCTCGTATTATTTCTATTTACTTGCGTCTTATGTTACGAGTAGTTTATTTTTATTGACTAATCAAATTATTAAATTATTTCGTATTTATACAAAGTGTTACAAAAATACCCCTAATGCCAACATTTTGATATTTTCGATTTTAATTTTTGTATGAAACAGCTTATTCTTTTTACGCGATTTCAGAGTTGGTCCCATAGCAAAAGTTGATCAGTTTGATGGTCCCTATATACCATATTCGGCATTATGGGTAATTTTGTAGTTGTATAAGTTTTATAAGTTTAAAGTTTTTTATCTTTTGCCCACAGGCATGTTTAGAACAAGAGTCAAGAGTGGTAGAGCTCCGATCACTAGCCGCCCAAGTGGCTGCCGAGACCGGCTCCAGGGCACTCCAGGCTGATGCTGATGCTCTGGCCCGGCGTTTACAGCTGGTAGCCGGTGCAGTCCAGGCGCTGGCAGACTTGGGCGAAGCCAGGCAGCTGGCAAGGGCTAAGGCGCAACACGCTAAGCAGACGTTCTGCGATATGAAACAGGTGGGATTTTTAATCATAATAGTCATTTATTTACATCAAACATGGTATAAAAAAACAAACATTTATAGAAGATTTGAGATTTTAGTATTCACAATGCTAATTTTTTTACAATAATAACTAGTATACTAGAAAAAAATCGACTCGCACCAGATCATATTCTAAGGCGGGAATCGAAACCGCAACCTTTGGAAGTCTGGACCAATAAAAAAAAATTTCGACGATGCCACTAGTGACTCGGTAGCTCAGTTGGAAGAGCATTGGACCGGACTACCGAAGGTCGCAGGTTCGATTCCAGCCTGAGAATATGATCTGGTGCGAGTAAAGTTTTTCCTAGTATGTATATTATTTAGTATTTATAGAGGATTTACCACGTGGTTTACAGAGTAGAAGGATCGACAAGCTTGTCCTAAATTTATTTATTACCGCATAGCGGATGTGCCTATCGCCGAGTAACTGCAACAATATAAATGAGTTACTAACGGTTTATACCGACCTTGTAACTTACGTTTAATCCCAGAGGAATCAAAAAGCGGCATCATGAGTTAAATTACGGACTCATATGAATTACTATTCCCAGTTTATTATTAATTACGCTTAATCGTGTTAATTAGAATAGAATAGAATATATTAATTGCATTTCATGTGGTACCTAATCCAACTCTGTTGCACGACAGCATATAATTAATTTGCGAGGAGCAACGAACTTTGGCACAACACATTGACCTTTTTATCTTAGTAAATGGAATTTAGTACACTTGAATGGCGCAAGATAATAACTTACTTGTATGTTACAGGATCTGGCCCCGGTACACGAAGATGGAGAGATAGTGGAGGACAAGCTAATAGCTCTGAGGGACAATCTTATCGCGTTAGGCAAGAGTGAAGCCGATATAGCACCAGCGAAAGCTGAGCTACCTGACATCGACCGTGACGTATCTGATGAACACTCGATAGTGAGAATCTTGGAACTATGGCAGGCGATGTTCAGAGACACCTTCCTGCACTACCACCGATTGTCCACCGCTCTAGTCAGGTCCGGAGATGCAGCAACCGCGTTGCGGCTCTGGCATGAATATCTACTCGATCTACAGTCGTTCCTATTAGGGTCAGTTCCAGCTGATTATGAGAACTTAACGGAGCACCGTCGGTTGTGTAGGGTCCACCGAAACTTACTTACGTCGCAGCGGTCAGTTCTCATGAACGAAAACAAGGAAATGAAGAATAGAGACCTCGCAGATAAATTTGACACCCTAACCAACCTTCATAACGAGACCTTGGCAAGGATAGTAGAACGACAAGATGAAGTCTGCATAAGAATTGCTGCATGGGATGACTACAGAGAAATCAACACTGAACTTTTAAGGTGGCTTAAAGAAATGGAACGTGAGAAAGAAAAACTACAGCTCAGATACGTTCACATAAAGAGGATAAATAAAGTGCTGGCAAAGATACAAAATCTCTCCGATAAAATACCCGAAGGAAGAAAACAAACGGAAAAGTTACTCATTAATCTCAAGAAAGTGCTCGTATTCACTGAAGAAGCTTATGGAGCGTCTGTCAGAATAGAGTACGCTGGAATTGTTAAGAGAGTCGATAACTTGCAAGCCAGTTTAGACACATGGAGAGATTTCTTATCTCGAATACTCGCTTTAATTGGTGAGTACGAGTCGTTAACATCTGACCTCCACAAAATGTATGCAAAAACACAGGACGAAATCAATTCATACAATGACGAAGAACGTTTATCAAGACCGCAACTCAAAAAGGCCATGGATAAATTCACGGATTTGAGAACTAAGATTGAAAAGACTGAAACTCAGATAGAAGCCCTAAGTGTTGTACAAGAGCAACTTAAAGAATGCCTTAGTCCTCAGGACATAAGGATTGTGAACCAAAAGCTATGGCAACTCAGACAACAGCGAGCTGACCTAGAACACCAGTTATCTATAATAATACATAGGTTACAAGAGCGACTAGAAATTTACACAGTATACGAGTCGCGGCTAACGCGGTTCTCAGAATGGCTGATAACACTAGAGTCTCACCTCGAGTCAACAAGTCAGAGTAGTGAGATTAGTGCATTAGACCCACAGGACTTAATAAGGAGAATAACTTCTGACATTCAGGCTGAAACAGCGATGAAGAAACGGGAGTTCGAGTGGTTAACTGAAACTGGCACCTGTCTGATTGAGCTATCGAAGAAAGACGAAAAATCATACAGCAAAAATACATTCAAAAAGCTTAAAGACGTGCAAGACCGCTGGAATAAAGTACAGGAAACCGGAAGAAGTCGAATCGCTAAGATAAATGAGTTGCTCGATACAATTTCTCAACTTGAGGAACGCTTGACTATAATCAGAACAAAATTACACACTACAGAATCTCGGTTGACTGCGTCTATTGTCTTAGAGCATCTGACGACGAGAGCTGTCGACGAACAATTCCAAGAACGTGACGTGATACATAAGAGCATAGAAAACGAGAGCGGAGAAGTAGGAGAAGCGCTTAATCTCTGCATGCTCGTGTTCAACGATCCAGACGTCCTCAAAGGCAATTTTGACCTCCGGAATCTGCGCACCGGATACGACATCGTAGAGAAGAAGTGGAAGAGCATCTGTGATGCCTCCGAGCAGCGTAAGGGCATTCTGAGAGAGGTCCGAAAATCGGCTGAACTGGCGAACTCATCACTGCCTAAGGTCGAGAAGAAACTCGATTCGATAGAGAAAAGGGTCGAGAAAATCGAGACAAGAAAGCAGCGTGGTGACCCGGAAGATGAAAGCGTGTCCAAAGCTGTTATTAAAGATCTGGAGGCTTTGGAAGGAGAAGTCAAGCGACTCGAAGATGCCTACAGCCGGTTGGCGTCTGCTCGTGGAGTGGAGCTCAGAGGCGAAGCAGCTGATTCCGCGGCGCGGTTGCGTGCTGCAGTGCGTCGCTGGCAGCAGCTGCGAGGAAGAGTGGACGCTGCGGGCGCCGACATCCACCGCCAATTCGTCGCCGCCCACGGCCGGGCGGTCGTCGCATTAGCGGAAGCTGACGTGAGATTGACCCGGGCGTTACATCTCGCTCCAATGCCGCTAGATAAGGCTGCAACTCTGAAAGAACTAGAGGTAGGTACTTCAATATATTTTTTTACCTTCATGATTTACCTATTTCAACTTTAGTCTTTTAAAAATTGTGATACAACTTTATTAAGTGTTTTATGCAGGATGTTGAATAACATGCTTTAAATATCTGGTAACTTCTGGCTTATATCCACAGGGTGTGGAACAAGAGCTGGTAGAATGCGAAGCCCTAGTATCAGAAGCGGACCGGCTATCGCTGGGCGCGGCGGCAGGTGCGGTCGATATGGTGGCGGAATACCACGCGCTGTACGAAGATGTCTGCACGAGACTACGCATTGCGCGTGCTGAGGTCGTAGGAGAAGTCGACTCGGCTGTGCAGGTAAATTAGAAAATAGGATGCATCAACATTTTCATGAAATAGGGTTTGCTAAACGCGACATTCACGGTCGAGAAAACGCAATGCGCATCGCTAGGTTAAGTACGCACGACGGCACCTCAGACTATACATGTTGACCTTGAGAGCACCTTTATGCTCTACGTAATAAGAGTTGTTTTGGCAGTTTAACTGTATAACCTAACGTGCTGTTGTGTGTACCTATAGGAAACAGGCATACTTACTTTATAAGTTGTTCTCGACGTCCCATAAAGTATACATTTTCCTCACAATTTATCTGTCTCTTAGGTGGACACTCTTAAATGGGAAACAGATGCCGCCCTGCAAGTGGACACCCTCACATCCAAAGAAACTTACCGAGCAGAACTAGCATCAGCTGTCAGAGAAGCCTCAGATTCGCTGGAGGCACTAAGAACTGCCTTACTACATCAACCAAGAGATGACGCGAGTGGTGATGAGTTGGCAAATGCCGCCAAGGAGATCGCCAAGGCTGGCGCCAAACCGAGTCAGACTTTAGAGCTGGCCAAACATCTATCTGAACTACTTCTCACTGAATGTGACGCGACAGAAAATGAAGCAATGCTTAAAGAAGTAGAGTCCCTGTCATTGAGATACGAAGACTTGCTTGCCCAAGCTAAGAAACGCGAGCTGCAAATCAACAACCTGAGGTAAGTTAGTTTTTCAATAAAATATTTGTATAATGTATATTTTATGCGTTTGATATTCGCTAGTGAAACTCATGCCTCAAGGAATAAATAATGGAAACCGGTTATTCCATTATTGTGTAAGTCTATGGTTACGTACAGTTGTCAAAAAACGTCCCTGAATTTATAATACTATTTTTTGATATCACTAGCGAATATCTTTGCAACGCACTTAAATTTTATTGTTACTCTTTACTTCTATGGATCGATGGCCTAAGAGTATTTAGTATGTGTTTGATTTTTCCTCTCTTCGGTCACCGATCCTGAATTAATGTCGTTTATGTTATGTAGCACTAGCACAGATTTGCATTTGGTGATGGGCTTGAAAGCTGTGAACAGTGCATAGATGTTTCGAACATAGCGTCTCTTAGCACTATTCTTGTTGACTGATAACTACAAACTGATACTTCAGTCAGTTGATTGAGACGTCTTGCACTCTATAAATAACTTACTTAATTAACTATTATCCTTTTTTATACAGGGCCAATGATTTCCTATTACCTACTTACTGAAATATTATAATAAAATACGTCGATAGGATATTTATACATAAATATTAAAATATAATTAGGTAGGTTAAGTCAAAAAGATGAAAAAAAAATATTTACACTAATATTTAAATGTCAACTAATAAAAAAACAATAAGAAATAATCTTGAAAGAACCCACGTCTCTACATTATATTCTTTAATACCTTTAAAATCTATTGCGTAGATTTAAAGTCTATTCGCGACGAAGTTGATTATAACTTTTTCTTCTTTCTACATGTCATTGATAGTATAAAAACGGAGCCGGTTCGCGAGTGTGTAACGCTTCCTAACCCGGCATGCTCTAAACTTGCGTTTTCTGCTCCTAGGTTGCCCCACACGGCGTCCTACGCGCTCACGTGTGAACAGTGAGTACTGCTTGTCCTAATCTCGACGCTCACGTTTTTGCTGTCCGTACTTTCATGATAGACCTAAGAACGCGTAGATTTAATGACATTTTTTTGGTAGCGCTTGTGAGTGTAGAAGTATTATAATTTTAGACGACGTTAAAATATATAACTGATAATATTAAAATGTAGAAAAGCATCCACATAAATAATTATTATTTACGTTTTGCAAATGCACAATTTTTCGGCACAGTGTTTTTTTCTTTTTCAAGTTATTTATTAAAATAGATTTTTTAGTGATTGCTTACTGGACAGCAGAAAACGTGGCTGTTGCATGTTTTAGTATGTAGTTAGCGCACAGTATCATAGACCAGCACCTAATGTTTTAAAACCACCAGCACTTTGATATTTGCACTGCTCCCTTCTTTTGTACATACATTATATAGCTCAATAATTAGATTATTTATATCTTATTTCTTTATATTTATCATTTGAATTTAATAATTTATTTAATGCAGTAACGGTTCACTTCCCTTTACATTTTAATAGCCCCCATTTTGGGAAACTTATCAATTATTTAATATTTGCAATAAGAAAGCAGTTACTTTAATTCACATTACAATACAATATCTATAGTCTTTCACATTTTCCGCAAAAAACAACAACCATACCTTCTGAAAACGAAATACCATTTTCCATAAACACAATATTCCAATCGAAAAAACGATCTCAATGACCTCACCATAAGGTTGACATTCGCCAGTGATTCCGGCCGGCTGACGTGCCCGCTGTGCTCGGAGCGCAACTGGAAGCAACTGGACAACGACCTGTGGCGGCTCGAGCAGTGGCTGCAGTTCGCGGAGGCCACCGACGCGGCCAGGACCGACCCCCCGGAACAATACGACGAGCTAGAAGACGCTATACAGGTTGGTGCAACTTATGGTCTTAGACCCTGCCCAGAGCTACGCGCGTATTAGACGCGTTTCGCTATACAATGTTCGCTTAGGACCGGCGACGCCAGCAACATGTGCAATATTAATAGCAGTGTAACCAAAATCGCGTGTCTAATCGCGGCGAATTCGCCCTTTCTGGACAAGGCCTTAGGGCTGCAGCTCGTCGAGAGGCCAATGGCGAAGCTAAGCATTTCATATTAAAATAGCAGATAACTCACTAGGATAGGCGAACGTTGTTTACCGTATACATAAATTGGCCGACGACGTTACTGGCACCTCGTGAGGTACACACGACGGCACCTCAGACTATACATGTTGACCTTGAGACCGCCTTTATGCCCTACGTAATAAAAGCTGTTTTCGCAGTTTAACTGTATAACCTGACGTGCTGTCGTGTGAACATCACTAAAACACAGTCCCACCAAGCTTTTTGACTAAGATATTTTGAATTTTTATGATATTATGTCCGCGCTATTTATAATTGGTTGTTGATGATTCTCCTTCATCATAATAACCACCTCCGTGGTCGAGTGGCTATGTACACCGGTTTTCAAGGTGTCGCCATCTCTGAGGTCCCGGGTTCGATCCCCGGTTGGGTCAATTTAGAAAACGAGCTTTTCTATATTGGCTCAGGTCTGGGTGTTTGTGATACCACCGTTGTCTCTGATTTCCATAACACAAGTGCTTTGGCTACTTACTTTGGAATTGGAGCAATGTATGTGATGTTGTCAAATATTTATTTATTCATTTAAAAAAAACCATCACATTGTTGGAATTGAATAAAAAAAGATATATAGACAGCTGTGTAATAAACCCAATCATCCACAGGACCACCGCGAGTTCCTCCTTGACCTGGACTCGCACAAGTCCATCGTGGTGTCCCTCAACGTGGTGGGATCCCACGTGGCTGCGCACGCGGCGGACGCGCGGGCGGCGGACCGCATACTGGCGCGCTTGGCCGCTGCTAACAGACGCTGGGACGACGCTTGTACAAGAGCTGGTGAATGGCAAGGGCGGTTACAGCGCGCTCTTGTGCACAACACGCAGTTCCATGATATAGGTTAGTTTCTACTGTTAATCTAATTTTAGTGTGTTTGTCTTATCTACTGGGATGCTGCGTGCGCACACACTGAGGGAATGACAAGGCAGACTTCAGCAGTTTACCCCACCGCTTGTGCAGTGGTTGGCCACCGGTTGCAGCGCGCGCTCGTGCTTGTTTGACGATTTAACATTAATCAAAAAAGATTCCGACGAACTGAGAACCTCCTCCTTTTTTGAAGTCGGTTAAAAATGGGGACGCTCACTAATACTGCTGCAATCTGGTTGAGGCTTTTTTGTGTTGTCACGGTCTGTTCGCGGCGGAAATTTGAAATATGCATTCGTCTAACGGAACATATTTTCCTATAGTGGTCGAGTTAGTAGCACGGCTATCAAACGCTGAGCGCGGCGTGCGATCCCGCGAGCCGCTGCGACTGAGCCGGCCGGCGGAAGCGCTACAACGCGACTTCCGGCGGTTCAGCGAGCTGCGCGACGAGCTCGCCGCCGCTGAGCCGCGCGTGCTGGCGTTGCACGACGCCGCGCAGTTACTGCGCACTGGCGATGCGCCGCCGCATTCTTCAGACATCTGCCGCAGGTACTGTACTATACACCTGTCATACTAATAACTTTCAGTTCCCACCACTTGTTCTTACTCTGTTATATGTACACACGACAGCACGACAGGTTATATAGTTAAACTGTGTTATATAGTTTTATTTCGTAGGCCATAAAGGCGGTCTCAAGGTCAACATTTATAGTCTGAGGTGCCGTCTTGTGTACATCACTGGATTATTGTTATGACCCAAACTATGAAGGTTTTTTTCATTTGTTTCTAATACATAAAATCAATATAGGCCCGGCGTGTCCCCACTTCTTTTCTTTTTTAAAACGAATTTTAGTTTTTTTAAAGTAAACAATTCAAATTAACTTCAGTCAGCAACGGCGGCGATGGCCAGCTTACAGTGCAGAAACATAACAGTACCTACTCTAGTGGGCTTGTTCACATTGGACGATAACTATAACTAAACGATAACTGCACGATATCGTCGGACTGGTACTTTGATACGACCACATTACTAAATGCTTTCACACTGTGTCGTTGTCGTCAACGTTATCGTCGTCGACAAATTGCCGTGCCGATATCGGGTGACGACACAGTGCGGGGTGAAGCAGGATCGGTTGCTTTTGCTGGCGCAATGCGACTGACTGCATAACGAGCTGTCGGTTATATCGTGTCATATACCGATATCGTCGGACGATATCGTTATCGTCCGAGCTGACGATTTATGAGTATCGTGTCGTTATCGATATCGTCCAATGTGAAAACAGGGGGTCTAGCCAAAGTAACATTTACCAATTTCCGCTATCGCTTCGCTTCGAAAAATGTATGGATTTGACGTTTTAAATTTCGATTAATAACGAAATGTCTCATGCCTTATGTCAATCCCATACATGTTTCAAAAGCGAAGATCAAAAAAAAAAAAACAAAAATCTTTTATTTCAGCTCTAGAAACATTGTAACAATATTATCCTTGGAGCCTCCTTTTAGACATGATGATATAATATTTCTAGTTCTAATTGCTAAAAATTGGTTTTATTAGAAGATTTGCAAATGTTACTTTGCTTGGCTAGACCCCCAGCAGTTCTCTGTAAATTTTCATTGTACACTATAATGAGCAACCCTCCCCCCCAGGCTGGGCGAGCTCCGGCTCCGGCTGCAGTCGCTGCGCAAGCTGTCGGCGGTGTACGCGCTGAAGCTGGGCGCCGCCCTCGCGCGCCGCCCCGCCGCCGCCGCCGCCTCCGCGCTCGCCGCCGCCGCCGCCGCCGCCGCCCCGCAGGTACGTACACACGTCACATACTCGAACACGAACTCTAAACGCACGAGCCGACCCCCCCAAGCAAACAGGATGTCGAATAAACACTGTGATAAATGATTATTATATCAAATGAATAATATGTCAAATAAGTCAATAGTCTTTATTCAAATAAACTTAATAATTATAAGCACTGTTAAATCGTCTATATTTTCCCACCCGTTCCAGACTTTTTTAACTGACGAGAAGAACGGGCGCGAGAAACTACTTATCTTGAACAGAAATAAGTAACGATATTTACGAAC
This sequence comes from Catoptria pinella, assembly GCA_963556745.1. Classification (NCBI taxonomy): domain Eukaryota; kingdom Metazoa; phylum Arthropoda; class Insecta; order Lepidoptera; family Crambidae; genus Catoptria; species Catoptria pinella. The sequence goes on from OY750765.1 coordinate 13,337,256, forward strand.
TAAATATAACTACAAAGTATATTTTACCCACGATTGAGTGTTTAATCTCGTTTCTCGGAATTATTTAAAGTCCTATCTATCTCGATGGCAAAATTAGGTTTAAAATCTGCAGTCGAACATAATCCGGAAAATCGAACTCGTCTCTGTATGTAGTCGATATCGACTGCTAACGGTTGCTGCGATAATAAGACTTCTGATAATAAGGGCTATTTGAGAGGTCGTCCACGTTTTGCCGCTCTCTCGCTCGCACGATTCATGTTTCTCAAGATTTCTTTAATCTGAGTGCGTTATTAAAAAATGTGTCCCGGCCACTTTTCGCAATATAAGATTACGGACATTTTAACATATATTTTGCAGTTGAAACGACAGCTTTTTATTAGAAACGACAACATTTTGTTAGAATCGACAACTTTTTGTACTTCAGCAACACGAAACTGAAATAAATGCTAAAATGTCCCTAATCATATATTGCGAAAAGTGGCTGGAACACATTTTTTAATTACGCACTCAGAAATCTTGATAAAACATGAAATGTGCGAGCGACCAAAAGTAGCATTTTAAAATCTATTTTTTTATCGAGATGAACTTGAAAAGATTTAAAAAAATAAGTTGCAATAACATAAAAAATTAACCTAGTCAAACATTAGTCAGAACAAACCTAGTAGTATCATAGTGTAAACAGTAAATAACTCTAGAACAGAATTATAATTCCTTTGCTTCCCACTGCTTCCCAAACACGAGCACTACGAACCACAAACACCCAGCTTCATTTATTTATTTGGCATTAAATCGAAATTACCAATTATTGGGAAGAAAACCATAAACTGTGAAACAAAATTTAATTATTAGCAGTATCCCTTTGTACGTCGAAAGGCAAACACTGGAACCATTTAATGCGTTTAATTTTTCTAATTCTATATGAATAGAAAACTGGTATATTTCTATAGACAGCGCCATCTAACGGTGATAATAAAATTATTAAATATTTGACATGAAAATTAAGTTCTCATTTTGTTTACGCACCAGTGTTTGCTCGTCGGCCCCCCCATAATACCACTGTAGTTGCTTCGCACCGTATTTTGACGTATATCATTTGTCCCTCCCTAGCTTATGGAGGAGGAAGAGGAGCAGATGTCGACCATGGCTTTCCCGCCGCTCGACGAGTCCGAGTAAGTACCGCGCAGTATCTAGACCATAGACAATATCTAGATTCACTAGTTATGCCTGACACTCTTTAGTTGCATAACGTTTTGTAGGTAGTTTTGAAAACACTGTTGTTGAAAGTAATATTAACGCCATCTATTGTTGAAAATGTGAACTTTTCTCTATAACCTAATACATATCTTTGCGACTATAATAATATTATTATGTAATGCGATGATTTGATTAATCTAAAATATAATTGACCATAAAATGCATGTGTTATTGAATCAGTTTTAAATACTTTCGCCGTTTCTATTTTTTTTTTAACATTTACTATTTTTTGCATGTCATAGAATCAACCTTCTACAGCTATTTCTATAATTATTTATTACATCAAAGTATCAATCACTAAAATTTATTGAAGCATAAAACAGTCATGTCATTATGTGACGATGAATTTATTGAACTAATCTAAGACATTACGATAATGATTAATTTGACGTTGAGCGACAAAAAATACGATGTAATTGTGCTTACTCACATCTCCAATGATCGTAGCCATCGCGATCGTGTATAATAGGTTCTTACCTTTGAAAAATAAATGAATTGCTTCTTCTTCTTCTCCGAAATTGACGTTTTGTATGGAGAATTTCTAACAAAATTCCATTTTCCATACTAGCATTTTCATAATTTGTTTAACAACTGTGAATGCTATTGTGACAAAACTTTTATTTACAAATGTTTGAACATTAAGCTAAATTGCGCAACATAACTTAAGCGAAAAAATAAGTTTCGGCTAAGTTACAACGGGTAAAGTGGTCATTTTCGCTAACAAAAATCGAGTCACTTTCAAGGTATTTTTTAATGCTAAGAAAACAAAATTAGTAGACTTTAATGATGCTGATAGTTGACAGCTACGGCCATAATTTGATGTAATATCCAGAAACTGATAAATATTTTAAATCACAGAAGTTATGAGGTTCTCTGTGTGTGAGAAAAAATCACCAATTTCATAGGTAGGGACCTAATAGTTACGATGATGAGAACTCTAGTAACCCCGTAATCGTCTATCATCAGCGATTATGTTGAAGAGCCATAAAGCTCTAGTCAAAACATAGCGCGTTAGTCCTAATTACTAAATGAGACATTTCTCCACAGCGTGGTCATGAGTGAAGAGTCCGAGGAGCAGGAGCTCGGTCGCCTGCAGCGAGGTCTCCGGTTCGTGTCCCGCGTGGCGCGCGCCTCGCTGCCGTTCCAGGCCCTGCTGTTATTGTTGCTGGGCGCGGCTGCTTTGGCCCCGCACGCGCACTCCGGGTGCCGCGACGCGGGGCCCGGGTTCGAGCCCGTGCTGCGGTACCCCGACGGCCCCCCGCCGCTCTGATCGACACGACAGCGACATTAACACGATATAAGGAACTGTTATATTGGAAAGCGATGCAAATTTTATGCGTAGGAGTTTGCAATATCTTATGTATACTTCACACCGAACATAAAGTTTGCATAGCATTATAAATTGTTTATGGTAGCTTTGATCTCCCCCCTGAATTGTTGCTACCATAGACAATATTTTTTGTTATTGAATCCTCTGTAGGATATACATCACTTTGTTTTGTTACTGACGTATTTCCCATAGAATAGTAGTAGAAATAACAATTATGTCATCCTACCCTCTGGGCTGGCATAAAAGTTACTGCATGACAGTTCCAAACTGAAAATTGGAAAAACGGCCTAAGGCCGAATGCTGCGACCCTAAAGTCGCGGCTAAAAAAAAACAAAACAAAATGGCCGCTCGCCACTGCCTTTCGCGCAAACGCGGTGACCGAGCGCGGGAACATTCCAGGTGCTAGCGTCCCGACCGCCGCTACATGTACATACCAATCTCAACTTTTTGTATATTGTTACGTTTAAAAAAATAAAAACTGAAAAGACACTCCGTGGCGGCGGCGACGCCAATTTTCGCGCCGAAATCACACGATATTTATGAAAGAATATTTATTATACTTTATATATTAAAAACTATATTTAAAAGGCGCCGCAAGAACGTTAGACGGCTTTCGAATCGCATTCACGCATTGTTACTTAACTATTAGATAGTAAGGACTGTTTATAATGAAGTCTAATAAAGCCTTTGCATTGATTGAACATTCGAGTTTTATTTACAATACAATCAAATAAATATAAGCTGTACATCGTCATATATTTCAATTAATTATTTTACGTAGGTTCTCGAATGGTATTTACATTCGAGAAAGTATTTCTTCAAGTAGGTACCTGAAATACATAAATCGAAAAGTCAAAAAGTGTTTTGAGTAGGTCACTTGATAGATGATTTGTCACATTTTTCTTATCATAACTGTCAAGTCATCTGTCAAGAAAACTACTTTTTGTAAAACAAACCTAAAAAGTAAGTAATGTCTCGTGTGCGTTATCACCTTGAAAATGTTTATCATTGTTTATGTAAGTGTCGCTGAGAAGCTACAGGCGTAAACGATGGCTAAATTGTCAATTTTGATTTTTTCCGGTTAAAGGTGAAAAACTACATAAATAAGATATTTTTTGTGTTCCATTATTAAAATTCCATAATTCATTTTATCACTTTCTAAACCTTAAAAATTGAAAATAAAATAAAAACTGTTCGAGTAAAGGTTCATAGGTACAAATTGGAATCGATTTGTCGTAATAATCGAATATTCCGGATAACGATTTCTTTGGTCAGCATCCCTAATTACGTTTCAGAGACAGCTGTCAAAACAAGCCTATCATATCTCGGCGACCATAGTTAAGTAGCATAATAATATTAAAACCTTTAGTTTTCTGAATAGTATATAAAACCTGGAGAATTTTCCTAACTACACTTTTTAACGTTATACAAAAGGAGACCCGGCACTTGCCATAGAAAAATGCTGCTTAACTTGTTTACGATTGAGTTTGCTCTTAAAATAAAGCTAATAATATTTGCTACATTCATCAAGTTCTGTCTTAATTTTAGTGCATTTAGAAAAAAAGTTATATGATTATGAATAATTTTTGATATGGTAACACTAAGGATTCATTCCATTATTTAAAGGCAGAAAAGTTGCTATGAGTAAATACGTGGCAGCATAAACAATAATTATTTTCCTTTTTTCGAAATCATGAAAACGAAATGTCAATTTGACTTCCGATTTGACCTTGATCTGTCATTTGGTTCACAGATACCACAGACTAATAAGTGAAAAAATATAGCAGATTATGAATCATAGATCATAAAATAAAAAAGTGTACAATTTCAGCATAAAAAGCCGGATCTCCTTAAATTTTTAGATATATTCCGAATTTTGGCACATTCTTATGATAATAATAAAAAATAACTTGTATGATATTGTGTTGTTAACAGACTGATAAGAACCAATAACTCGCCCGCTAAGAGCCGGGGTAGCTAGATGGCAGCGATCGTGGCGGTCGCGCGCGCACTCGCCGCGTGCGTCGCGTGCGCACGCGCATGCGGCACACGTTGTACCGGTTGTTGTAGCAAGTTGTAAGCTCCTGTGAAGGGAATTAGACAAGTGAGACGATATTCAATACACACGATTCAATATAAGGTTTTACCATTCAGCGACTGGGATATTTTGAATCTAGCTGTTCCAATACAACGATATGAAACTTATCGTGTGCGTTATACAAGGTGTTACGAAAATACCCCTAATGCCGAATATGGTATATAGGCACCATCAAACTGAACCACTTCTACTATGGGGCCAACTCTAAAATCGCGAAAAAAAAATCAGCTGTTTCATACATTTTGATATTTTTGATTTTATTTTTTGTATGAAACAGCTGATTTTTTTTTCGCCATTTCAGAGTTGGTCCCATAGTAAAAGTTGATCAGTTTGATGGTCCCTATATACCATATTCGGCTTTAGAGGTATTTTTGTAACACCTTGTATTACATTTGCCTCTGCACCACCAAAACACGATATACAGGGTGTTAGTAGCACCCTAGCGAAAACTTTCAGGGCATAGTCTACTCATGATTCTGAGTCTAACTGAAGTGGAATTTTCCTTTGCAAAATTAATGAAAAGTTGAGTGTTTTTATTATTTTTTATCACAGTCTGTCTTAGTTGCATATAACCTTACAGAAAAGTAATTAAAATAACAAAATTTTAAAAACTCGCAATGTATATACAACAGCAGCTATTTGCTCGCGGTCGAAGGTTGTGGCTTTTTTGTACGTAAGCACACATTTGAACCATAAGTGGTTCCATAAAGAAAGTTGCTTAACTCTAAAGGCAGAATTATCCTGTGAAGTTTTCGCTAGTGTGCTACTAACATCGTGATATACAGTATCACATGATATAGCATTTTACTGACACACAAGTGTGAAAATCTATATTTTTTTTTGTTTGGGTAGTCATGCTAGAAGTACTGCTGACTCGGGACGTGAGACATGACCGACGAGCCGAAGAACCTATTGTGATTAATCACTCTCTGTGGCGCTGGTTGAGTGTACTAAAACTGCAGAGCGGACTGCGGCTGCTGGTATCAAAAAGTAGGATTTTTAATGACAGTCAGTAAATTGACATTTAGAACTGTCAGGCCCCTATTTGACGTGATAATTGTATATTACAAATGGACGTCGCGCTGTCTGCGAGTAGTTTAATCAGTAAATAAATAAATAAATAAATATTTGACAACATCACATACATTGCTCCGATTCCAAAGTAAGTAGCTAAAGCACTTGTGTTATGGAAATCAAAGACAACGGTGGTATCACAAACACCCAGACCTGAGCCAATATAGAAAAGTTCGTTTTCTAAATTGACCCAACCGGGGATCGGACCTCAGAGATGGCGACACCTTGGAAACCGGTGTACAAAGCCACTCGACCACGGAGGTCGTCAGTATATTTTCTGATTTCATATTGGCTGACGCCATGGATAGTATTTTATTATTTTCATTTACAATTGTCACATCTGTGAAATAGGGGCCTAATATGGCTGTCAGTATGGGTCATACATATTTGACAGTTTCAAATGTTAATATCGTATATTGTCAACCACACCCCTGGACCACACTACTTGAGTGTCGTTATATTTTTTTTATGTAAACACACCACCGTAGTGAAGTTCTAATACTAAACTTGCATTTATCGTTATTAATGAATAAATTAATTTAATATTTTTAGATTTGTTAATTTCTATTATTCATATTTGTATGCTACATTTATTACTAGCAAAACATGTGATGTACCAATAACTGTAACAACTATATACCATGTTTAAGCGTTTAAACTATTGACTATTGAAAAATACTATTGACTATTGACAAATTAATTATAATTCGTAAGATCGCGACATGACATGTTACACATCAAAAGACAGCAGTGGTGTGGTTGCCTAAACAATTGTAAACGACACGCAAGTGGTGTGGTTGACAATACACGGTCAATGTTAGTAACCGTGGTCGGGCGGGTGTCGCGCCAGTCGAGCAGCCAGCCCCTGCCGGCGCCGGCGCAGTCGCCGCGCAGCACGGCGCTGCGGGCGCTACTGCGCAGCAGCTGCGTCAGCATGCTGATTACCACCTGACACGAACACATTATTCATCTAACAATCATATTTATTTTTCTTAAATATGCTTGGAAATTCGATCATAATTTTGACAACTTTCTTCGAGATAAATCGAATTAGCTGGACAGGTCCGATACCGCGCGCTTGCGAACACAATAAAAATATATGGGAAATGTTGCATTGCATGTTGCTTGATAAATAATCTGTAACGGGCTTAAGGGGCTGACATGAGCCGACTAGCGCCGCCAGTCGGTTTTTTATTTATTCTAAATAAGCCCAATTTCTTAAAAAAGGAATCAGTCAAGGTTTTGTTAATAACGTCTAATATTTATTGAATAACTTTACACAGTTTGAAAAGGCATTCGAGTAGTTTAAAACGTGATTTTGTTAAAAGTGGCCACTATTGGTTCAAACTCGTTTTTAAACTATTGCACGAATGTTGTAATGTTATTCAATAAACATTGGACGTCATTCACAAGACCTTGACTGATTCCTTTATTAAGAAATTGGGCTTATTTAGAACAAATAAAATAAAATCGACCGGCGGCGCTAGTTGGCTCAAGTCAGCCCCTTAACAAATTATCATATTTATTTTTCTCAAGCATGCTTGGAAATTCGATCATTATTTTGACAACTTTCTTCGAGATAAATCGGACTAGCTGGACAGGTCCAATACCATACGCGCTTGCGAACACAATAAAATGTATGGAAAATGTTACATCATAAATAATCTGTACCGGGCTTAATGAAACAAGATAGAATTCAATCGAAAGAAATTAATTAGAGACGCCACCGCCAACGCTGATCATGCGGACCATAGACTACACGACGATAGAATGTCAACTACAAGATACCTGTAATATCAGCACTAGCAGGTTGAACAAGTGTAGCGCTAGCAGCGCTTTAGTGAGCGGTTGCCGCACGGCCTCCACGCAGCCGCGCGCGTGCAGTGACGCGGGCAGCAACGGAGAACCGCTCCAAATCTCGCGGCATTCGCTCTATAATCAATTAATACTCGCTATGCTGCTCATCGTTACACCATTCGCGCCTGCACTACATACAACAATCATTTCAATAGTATTGACATTCTGTATGAGTCATTACCGTCGTTTAAAAAGCTAACCAACCAGTGTGTTTCAGATATGAATATTCTTCATACTTAATAGCCATATTCTCTTACGATATACAAGGTGTTACAAAAATACCCCTAATGCCGAATATGGTATATAGGGACCATCAAACTGAACAACTTTTACTATGGGGCCAACTCTGAAATTGCGAAATAAAATCAGCTGTTTCATACAAAAATTAAAATCGAAAATATCAAAATGTATGAAACAGCTGATTTTTTTTCGCGTTTTCAGAGTTGGCCCCATAGTAAAAGTTGTTCAGTTTGATGGTCCCTATATAACATATTCGGCATTAGGGGTATTTTTGTAACACCTTGTACATATTGTAAGTAATAAGAGAGCAACACACAACATGACTTATTATTATTATGGCTCGTTAATTGCTGGTACTTTGTATTATTTTTGTAATATTTGTAACTAATTTAGGGAACTATAGGTTTGTAAGTAGTAATATTGTAGTAACAACTGTCATTTAAATTGTAACTGTTTGTTCCTGAAGAATAAATAAATAAATAATGTTTACCTGTAATATCAATGTCGAACAAGTGTAGCGCTAATAACGCTTTAAGCGCTTTCACATAAGTATACCTATAGTCCGGCAATCTCGTGCGCGACCGTCCCGCGGGGTGACAGATGGTGGCGGGGACGAGGTAGCAATAGTATTTGACGCGCAGATGCACGAGTTTCTCTTCCCCCTCTTCCCCGCTACACCACCCGCTACCCGCTGACATCTTGGATACCTCGTCCCCGCCACCGTCTGTCACCCCGCGGGACGGTCGCGCACGAGATTGCCGGACTATAGGCGTTTCAGTAGCGCCACAGAATTAGTATAGTACTGACGTAGATACAGAACGGCCACACTCCGCCTCCCGCCGATCCGTGATACCGCACCTCCCCCCACAATCGGTAGTAACATCAGAAGTTCATTCTCCGGGGCTGTGTCGCGCGCGCGTGTTATTTGTACTAACATACGAGCTCAACGGATCTCAAGAGTCAACTCTAAAAGGTTCACGCACACATTCGCAGCGTATACAAACGTAATCTGTTTATTTTGTTGTTAGCCACGCGTCTGTGGCGTTACAGACGCGCTACTGGTATATGTATGGATGCCCAGCAGCGCCACAGTCGCGCTGCTAACGCGCGACTAAAACGCCTATATGTGAAAACGCTCTTAGAGAGCATTTACCGCACAATGTCCACGCAAAAACATAATCAAAATCGGTTCGTTTGTTTGAACCCTACGCGCTGCTTGCACATTCTCAAACATTTTTTTTATTATTTTAGGCCGCATAGTTTTTTCCTTTGATGAAAAATGTAAAAAAATATCGTGCATGCCGGTCTACCACGCAAGAGGTCCCGGGTTGTATTCCCGGAATCACGGGTCTGGATGTTACTATGTATATAAAATAAGTATACAACATGTTAAAACATACCCCTAATGCCGAAAATGGTATATAAAAATCGCAAAAAAAAATCAGCTGTTTCATACAAAATTAAAATCGAAAATATCAAAATGTATGAAACAGCTGATTTTTTTTCGCGATTTCAGAGTTGGTCCCATAGTAAAAGTTGTTCAGTTTGATGGTCCTTATATACCTTATTTTCCATCCCATTCTCATCGCGCGCGGATTATACCATACCTGTTGTAAGGGGTCGTGGTAGCAGGCGGCGAGCACACGCGGCGTGCAACACGAATATGGGGATACTGGAGGCAGCACTTTACCGTCCGCACTAGCTAATCTACAAACAAAAATAAATACTATTTCGAAAATATTCAATGGAGAACGGATAGTTAAATATATTCAATGACGACCTCTGTGGTCGAGTGGCTTAGTACATCGGTCTTCAAGATGTCGCCATCTCTGAGGTCCCGGGTTCGATCCCCGGTTGGGTCAATTTAGAAAAACGAACTTTTCTGTATTGGCTCAGGTCTGGGTGTTTGTGATACCACCGTTGTCTCTGATTTCCATAACACAAGTGCTTTAGCTACTTACTTTGGAATCGGAGCAATGTATGTGATGTTGCCAAATATTAATTTTTATTAGTTAAAACACCAGTGGTGTCGCGGCGTCCAGCCTCTTTCGACGAGTGACTGACAGGCTGACAGACATACGACAGAGGTTGACAGGGATGACGTACCGGAGACGGACAGATGACTATCGGGGAACGGACGGGAAGCCTGAGGAATGACCCTGACCCGCAGACCGACAACTGCGCCAATATAAGTGGATTTTCATACAACGAGGTAACCTTAAAGCCTTTGTTTTCCGCCAGGGATTGATGGAGCTGTGATCTGATAATGGCTGGCCAGCGAGTGAATGGAGTAGATCCAGATCACTGTACAAACCCAACTGATCTGATTAGCAATCTAAGACTTACCACTGAGCTCAGTCAGCGAGTCAGTAGTAAGAGCATTGGACCGGACATCCAAACGTCGCGGGTTCGATTTCCGTCCGAGAATATAACCTGGTCGAATTTTTTCTAGTATATTATTTAGTATTGTATAAAAATAGCATTGAATGCTAAAATCTAAAATTTAAAAATCACAGAAAATAATCTAAAAATTTCCATCACAAGAGTAACTTAAAAATATCAATAATCCAGCTTACTTCATAACAACTTCAGACTCTTCGTTGAGAAAGTCCATGTTGATCCAAGGTATTTCGTGCCAATCTCCAGGCTTCTGCACTCCGCAGCAGCTGAGCTCTACCTATACACAAGTTTATTATCTTAATTTCTATAAAGTTAAGGCGAGACCAGTTCACAATCTGATGAAAAGATTGATTTTTAAGCATTGTGAAAAGAGAAATATATGTAGCTTACTCCCGCAAAAAATATATGCAGGATGCAAGCAAAAAAATGCACATGCACGCCAAATATTCGGTGTTGGTTTACGCACGATCTAACTCCTGAGGATGCTCCGGGTCGGGGCGAAACACGTGTAGAGCAGTCTATTGGTGAAGGTGCAAGGTGTGTCGCTGTCATGCTAAATGCAAGTATTGTGCACTGATATTTTTGTGGTGTACATGTGCATTTTGCGGGCGGGCGGTGCATCCTGAATATATTTTTTGCGGGAGTAAGCTACATACATTTCTCTTTTCACAATGGTTTGGGAGTTCCGCCAAGTGACGCCTGATTCAATCAAATGATTTTTAAGCTTTCAATGTGAAGAACTTATGTAGAATTCTACTTCACAAAAATTACTGTAGACTGAAAAAGAAACAAAGAAGCATATGAACCGAACAGAATATTGAAAAATGGCTTGGTAACTCTATAAAAAAATCCTGAATAACACCATAAAAGCTTAGAAAAATAAACTTCCAATCGTCAGTTCTAGTAATTTTCAACGACAGTGATATGTTTTTTTATGCAAAAAGGAAAGCTTTTTTATTGATCTAACACTTTAACCGAGTAGATTTTTAATAAATTATCAAGTATTCCAGAAATCAATAAAAATGTACTAAATTTCGTCAAATTTCTGGCAAAGCGACAATTAAAGCTATGCAATAATCAACCATATTCCAAAGAGATAGTGAAAGAGTAGATTTCGTGAACTGGCCTTGCCTTAAGATTCATAATACGAAATACCTGCTTCACATACCTGCATCGTATCCATCAAACGCTTCCACGTCGGTTCCGTGAGGTACTGTGATATGCCAATCCTGAGGGATGAGGACAGCTCATTCAACAACGTCTAAAACAAGGAATAAAAAATAAACACATTTTATACGACACGGAATTAAACAATTGGTTCAGAAGCCTATAAAAATATTTTTTTCGGGATGAAAGGTACCTTATGTCTTTCTCTGTACCCCTGACGACGTGTATGCAAAATTTCATGATGATCGGTTCAGTAGTGAAGGCGTAACAAACAAACAAACAAACGGACCTTCGCATTTATAATATTAGTAAGGATTCAAAAGAGATTTGAATAAAGATATTACGACTTTGACTGTACTCATACATTTAACCTGATAGCAGCCGGAGCGTCTTAGGTGCATCTCTTCTCGTTTATTTCGTATCCATTACCGTTCGTACACATAATAAAGTTATAATTAGTAAAATGATAAGAAATTATACAACTTCTTCTCCGGATAAATGTGTCTACAAACGAAGTTACAGCTACTTCCTTATCAAATAAGTGCAATAACCTTCAAAGTGCCTCTACAAGCAGCATACACCAACATTCCGTTAGCAGCCACAATAGCACCGTTCAGCAGCCACACTCTGCTGGCCTGGTTTGCTCTGGCCCAGTGAGGACATTGCAGCAGCAGCGTTATGAGCCGCAGACCGCTCGTGTAGTGCAACTTCATGCAGTATGCTTGGAGCAGGATCAGACCGTACAGGAGGAATACTGTCACCTGTATAACATCGGTTAAGTGATCTATAATGACCCCTAGACAAAGAAAATACAGTAATGAAAGCAGTCAGAATAAAGATACGCCCTGAATTCGCTAGTTTGGTAAGCGAGTCGAGCACGCAGTAAAGACAGAACTCGGTCGTCGCATCGCGTGGCTGGGCCCGGCTTTATGATTACTTATATGTTTTATACCTTGTGTATGTGCTTGAGCAGCCACTCTTGCCCACAACATCACCGCTCGCGCATCCTGTGTCATGCATCACGGCAACCACAGCGCGCTGTCTCGATGTCGACGTCTCAGCTCGTCGTCGCAACCGCGCAGTGGTTGCCGAGATGCGAAACGCAAGACGCGTGCGCTAGGATATGACCATGCAGCCCGAAGACGACGAGCCGGAGCTATAGCTACAGCATGCTGAACAATGAAAGCCCCTTAGTACAAGGGTTCAAGCTAGTATTCGCTAAGCCATCACCTTTATAATGCATGTTTCATACCTTGTGGATGCGCTTGAGTAACAGCAGCACCTTAAGCGAAGTGTTGTAGCAGAATATGACCATGCAGAGTGAGACGACGAGCTGCGCGATGAGCAGGCCCCTCAGCACGCCGGCCAGCTGCTGCCTGCCATCCTTACTGAACGTGAACACGCCCCACGCCATCGAACGGCATTGTTACAGGGCATACTACCTGCCTTCCTGCATCAAATACTTACTTTAAAGTGAATACTATCTAAACTATCGGAACTTTCGGAACAGCGCAGCCAGCAACGTAGGTAAGTAGGTTTGCTAATGGCTCAGCCTGAACCATTCGCGGTAATCTTCAACGACAATATAGAGATTAAGGCCCTTTACTCATTTGTCGCGCGGTACAGATTTGGTAAATCTCTACCGCGGAGCTGATGTTGCGTCGACAAATGAGTAACGCTCTATTGAAATATAGACTTCCAGTAAGCTTTCGGTATGTTTTCTGTACCGCGTATACCGAGCTTGTTGATGTCGTACCGATGCTGTGCCGACAAATGAGTCCGAGTAAAGTTAAGTAGTCGTTTCTTAAATATAAGCATGTAACCGAAAAATCTTAAGGTCATCTTTGGAAACTCTGGAAATTTATCCCCAGGTTTTTAATTTAATGAATTTTAGTTCCCATCAAAAAATTACAAGATTACCTACCTGAATGACAAATTCACCTCAGCCACAGGTAAGACACATGGCAAATTAATATTTACAACTTCAATGAATTATGAGTTATCACTTTTCCTTGTCTATTTTTTATTAAACTCACAACTATTTTTAATTATTTGAATTTGTAACTTATATTCATTGAATAAACTATTTTTGACACACAGTGTGGGTAGGTATCAAAAGCAAAAAAGAGCAAAATGTCAATGAGTCACAGCCAATGACCTGAAAAAATTTGTGGTCACAGCGGTTTTATTTTATTCTGTGAACTCGGTTTTATAACTATTTGAAATTTTGAGATTTAAGCATTCACAATGCTATTTTTATACAATATATAAATCGATTCCCGTCCGAGAACATGATCTGGTGCGTGAGTCCTATTTTTTCTAGTATATTATTTAGTATCAGTTTTATAAGTTATTTTTATCATGTCGTGGTAAAACAAAAAAACTTTACTATTCGGAATAGTAAAGTTTATAAAGTTGGTAAAGTGGGCTAAAACTTTAGATTAGCTATAAATCTTGGAGAAGTTGACTTCCACAAGCTGTTACCACTGTGTAAACTGGTATAGCAAACTAAATTATCAAAGTGTTGTAGCTTGCAGAACTTGCTCTCTCAAGAAATTGCAGGAAGATCTTGCTAGTCTAAACCTCGCTTTACTATTCGTACATTTAAAGCCGCCTCCACATGCTAGGTTTTTGCCGCAAGCAGCAAACACCAACTAAACAGGCGTCCTCAAGCTTGGCGAACGTGCTAGTATATTCCGGATCGGCAAGAATGGCGGACGAGGATGAGGAACGAAAAAAACCGTAAAAAATATTATGAATAAAATTTTTAAACAATTATATACTACACTAATTCAATTTTCACAGTAATTAAATTAAAGTCTTCGTAGGCTCAACTAATGCTTCATTAATATTGTTTGTACTGTTTGTTGTGTAATTAATTGCTTGACAATGCTTGACAAGCAAGCATGTGGAGACATCACACACTGTTTGCCAAAGCTCCTTTGATGTGTGAAGAAAAACCGACACCGATGCCGAACACTGGCCAACACAAACAAAAACAGGCAAACACAAACAAACACCTATCCACATGTTTGTGTTTAGTATTCGAGAAAATACATACGTCACGGGATGTTCGTCTACCCCATAGAGAAAGATAAAAAAAAATCTACCCGTAAAGTAATTTGTCTACCCTGAGGTCACCAAAAATTTTTCAGGTCAGTGCCTGAGGTCTACCTTATAGAATAAATTTGTGTACTCACATACTCACAACTTGCTTCGGTTTTGCTTGTGGTTGTGACAACTTCCCTCGATTCACGTAACCAGGCAATGTTTAATCAATTTCTCTACCATTTTATATTTTGGAATATTTCATGGCACTGTTTACGAAAGCTTCAAAAGCAAAAAAAGTTTTAATGAATAAACTGTAGGACTCGGTGTGGCATAAAGATAGAAGTAGCGTTGGTTGCCTGCTCGCCTAAGAAAACCACAATAAAGTCAAGGTTTAATTACGAAGGCTGTATCGGTTTATAGAAATCATTTATTTGGTCAATAAATAGGTAATTCAGAATCTATAAAACCTTATTACTTACTGTCATTTTAAAATTAAAAAGTAAAATTCTAGGCGGGAATCTGAAATGAATACTCGCAGCCGTCAATCAGTCCACGTCAGTCATTTGTTTTTCATTCGTTGGAAAACATGGCTTATCACTGAATGAGTTGATTTTTATTTTCTTTTTCTTTGGTTGGTTTTGAAATTAAGAATTATCCCTTGTTAAGTGCATCATTAGTGATAGTGTTAGTTAGTCAGCCGCCAATATGGCGGAAACTAAAGTGAAACGTAAAAAAGTGGCTTGGAGCGATGACCTCAGCCACGACAGTGAAGAAGAAAGAGGTAAGTGGAAATTGAAAACTAATTTCTTTAATTAATATATTATTATTATGAGGCAATTAAACTAAGTGGGAGCTATGGTGATAACAATATATCTAGGTAATACGTATTATAAGGCTTTTAAGATTCAGAGTTATATACCTACTTAATTTACCTACTTACTTTCGATAATAATTTATTTGGTTTTTATTGCAAAACATAAAAAGCTTAAATGGCCCCAGGCATTGCTTGCCAGTCTAACTTAAATGGTTTTGTAAAACAAAAGATAACATACTTAGTAGATAAATTAAATAGTAGAATCAAAATAGCCTTATGTTTTTAAGTATTTAAAGCATTAAACAATAATTTCAGAGCGCGAACGGCTCGCTCAACTGGAACGAGAATTGGCCGAAACTCCCGTAAAACCTACTTATTCGCCAGAAGAATTAGAGAAGCTAGTCGGCTTCATCATGAAGATGACAACCTTATACGACCTTCGAGACGAAGACTGGAACAAAGACGCCATAAAAGGCATAGAAGACTGGTTGATGGAACCCAGAGCCCTCATCCTCTGCGTCTACTTCCGAGGGCACAAACTCACGGCCTGCAGTGACATACCCATCTTCCCTGTATATGATCTGACCTATTTCTCCAGACAGCCTGATTATATATTTCATGCGGAAACATTTCATGACGAAATCGTGTTTGGAACTTTTGTTGATTCCGTCGAAGGGAATATGATCGAGATTTTAGAGAATGTGTACGCTCCGTATTTTTTCTCCATTACTACGTGGCCTGATAGTGAGTCCTTGTTTACTCCATCTAAATCTTTGTAACCCCTTTTTATATTTACAATTCAATTTCACTAATTCAGTTCCCCTGAGATGAGTCCTATTAAAATCTGGCATTAGCTATCGAACCCGACCGAAAGTTGTGCCATCAAATAACCAAACATTATACTAAAAGTTAAATTTCGTTTGAAGCAAAAGTTTGTTTACAGGTGTAAAAAGTGAATTCTGTACTCAAATTCACACTTTTCTGGCAAAACTTACTGACGTGTATTACAAAATGTTGGGATTGACTGTTCTTTACATACCACGAGAAGGGCAGCAACTGTCTTTCGAAAAGGCGAGTGCTGACCTTGAACTGGTGAAAAGGTTGGAGGGCGTTGTTGTCTATTGGACACATCAGATAAAGTCGTGTTTGGAAGATCAAGCATTTGTTGCGTCGCAGAATGAGCTGCTATGTCCTAGCGATGAATACGACTTCTGGATATACAGACGTAAGTATTTATCCTACCACTAAGAATTCTAGATATCTGGAACTTCTTTCAAAGAAATTATATTCATTTTCAGTTGAGAATCTAAGCGCTCTTCGCCACCAGTTAAAGAATCCAGCAGTTCGACACATTACGAAGACCCTAGTCACAACTCATTCTACCTTCATTCACCAATTTCAATCGTTGTGCGATGAGATTGTTCGAAAGATCAAGGAAGCTACTTCCAATATAGAATACTTGCAAGTGATCAAGCAGCCTTGCGCTGTTCTCGAATGCGTGGTTGACCCTGACGAAATATCCAAATACATCCCGCAAATAATCAATCTCTACAGATTCATTTGGATGGAATCGCCTTTCTACAACTCCGAAGCTCGCATTACAAATCTTTTTAAAGCACTAAGTAACCAAATCATCATTTTGTGCAAAACTTACATCAAACTGGAAGATCTTTTCAATGGGGAAACGAAGAAAGCTTTGGGAGAGTTTTCTAAATGTATAGACTGCTGTAAGAAATATCGCGAGATCTACGATGTCATGGCGGAGGCCCATAATGATGTCAACCCTAATAGCTGGGAGTTGGACACGGGCTCAATTTTTAACTATATCGACTCGTTTGTACAACGATGTTTTGACATGTTGGATGTCTGTAACTGCATGATTATATTTGGAAGGTAACGGTTTCTAAGAAACTCTTACAATATTATTGTAAGAGTTTCTTTATTTCAATATTCTATCTTCAGTAAGAGATAGGCCTACTATGAATCTGTTACTAGGCAACTGTTGTTATTTCCCGTCATTTAACAGAAATATCTAGGCAACAAATCTTTAGTAAGCCTGTCTTACTGAAGATAGATTATTGAAATCGGCCGTTAATTAGCTAATCCAATCTAAAACATTAAAAAAACATTTAACTCGCGTAGATGGCACCGGATATCCGAAATTCAACCGGAGCAGGGCTGGAGTTCAATTGGAGCTCGACCGGAATAAAACCGAAATACTGCGGTAATACAGGGTGGCCTCCGTGGCCCCATTGCCATAGTAACGACCCATAACCATAATAACAAATACGTGAAGAGACGGGTGCTCCTGTTGCAGTTGATCTGCAGTCGAACTCCGGTGCCATCTACACAATCGCTAATGAGAGTTACCTACTCACCACAATTGATGATCATCATTCTAGAATCGATGAGCTTGAAAAGGTGAACAAGCCCATGTTCGCCGGCGCCCGCGGCGAGGAATTCGAGAACAAATGCGATCAGATCGAACATATGTTCTTCAACGCGCTCGACGATATTAGGGAGGTCGCGAACACCATACTAGACGTGCAGGCACCCTCGTGGTACGATGAGGTGCTGAACTTCAGGACTGTTATAAAGGATATAGAGGTCAGTAATAAATATTCCACACTAGGGCCTATATCTAGCCATCATTTCCACACAACAGGGGCCCTACCGGCTAACTTACATGGCTTTCGTAATCGCTTTTATTTGACAGATGGATGTGACACATTGCTACTTCTTTTTGGCATAGGAAATAAAAACATACCAAAGAAAAGTGGCCATAGCAATGTATCACATCCATCTGTCAAATGAAAGCGATTACGACAGCCATGTAAGTTAGCCGGTAGGGCCCCTGATGACAACATGTGTTAGATTTCAGTGCCCGCAAATAAATACACATTCATAACCAATAATTACGTAGATGCAAATACATTCAAACATAAATACAGGGACCATTTTGATTGACGCCGAAGGGCCATTTTTCGTAATAACGCTAGGATGTTAATGGAAACGCCCCCAACTAAATGTTTACTTTTAAGCAAAATACCATTTTATGTCAAGACAATAGTTATGAGAGTACCTACTTGAATAGGTTTTTTGACGTTAGTATGTTAACTAACGAGAAATGAACAGTGTGTACCACATTTTTCACGATTGCAGATTATAATCGAAAATTTAGTGGAGACCGTTTTCGAAGGTGTGAATCACGTGGAAGAGGCAGTAATCGCACTGTACTCCTTGAACAGTTACTCAAAGAGGAAGAATTTAAGGCGAATCTTCAAAAAGAAAACTGCAGAGGTTCCATTCATTTCACGTATACTAATAAGTTCATATTAAAGTAGGTATAAGAAATTGATTATTTTAAACTACGAGTATTTTGTAACATTTTAGGTTTGGGCCATGTTCAGCGATGAGGTGCAAGAAGCCAAGAAGGATATGGTGGCGACACGCAGCCAGCACCCAGCTGACTTGCCGAGCTTCTCGGGAAGAGCTGTAGTGTTGCAGATGAGGAAAAACAGACTCGTGTATTTAAAAAAGGTCAAGAGCCCTTAGACCTTGTCCAGAAAGGACGAATTCGCCGCGATTTTACACGCGATTTTAGTTACATTGCTGTTAACATTTCCCACGTGGCTGACGTCTCTGGTTCTAAGCGAACATTGTATATCGAATCGCGTCACATTCGCGCGTCCCACTGGAATGGTCTTAGTCAAAGTCATATTTATAAGAACGATAGCGAACTTCGCTTTCGAAAGATGTATAGATTTACATTTTAAAAATCTATGGTTAGCGTTTTTTTCTTTCGATGGCAAAGTTCATTTTCGCTTTTGCAAATCTGCGTTGAAACTTTTGTCTAGTCTAGGTTTATATAGCTATTGGAGATTAAAAAACAATTACGAGTACTAACATATTATTATGAGATTGCATGTTGCATTGCGCGCCTTTTACTTGTCTTGAAGTCGAAGCAAAGTAGTAATTGTGATATTGTCCTTTATGTCTTCACAGTATTTCAGTACACAACAATACATTATCACGTTTACACAACACGTATCATTACTAGCCATAGAATAAATAGTACTAAATCTTAGTTTCCTTACAGATAATGACAGACGCCTCTGTTTGGTTGTTGCCCTGTAGCAATTCTGAAGACGTGATAATGCACGTGAATAGGCTGATGGGTGCGATAGACGTTGCTATACGTGAACTTTGGATTTCTTGGACGGTAACCTTTTGCTTAGCTACATCATTTTATATTATTTTTCAAATTATTATGGGTAAACTGTAGAAGAAAACTTATCTCCTATCAAATATTGGAAATATTTTTCAATTTCTCTAAGAATTCCTCTTTTTGACATACAGAAATAACAAAAAATATTTATTATTGTTTTTTTTTTACTCTTCCTCGTGATTAACAGTTGAAATTCAATTCGCAGCACAATTTGGACGAGAAATGTGGCGTGGGATTAAATAGGACACTGATGCGCAAGAGTTCAGAGAATCCTGGCCTGATGGAGTGTAACATTGATGTGTAAGCTAGAATATGCATTCAATTGTTGTACAACAATCACGTTGGTAGGCGCTTTGTCACTTGGCAAACAAAATCCTTTGCACGGTTGTCGTACCGCGTCAGTTACAATGCCGCGTCGTTATCGCAAGCAATTTTGACCTGGGTGGCAGTGCACCGCTTACCCTGATGTGATGACTGTACATGTACAGATGTATCTAATTTAAAAGTAACGGTATTTCAGGAACATACTAGAGCTGTGTAAGGAAGCATGTCATTGGGAGAATTTAGGTATGGAAATACCTCTTCATGCCTATCAGGTAACAAACAATTGAAATAAAGGAAGTTAAATTTAAAATTATAAATCCTTAAAATATTTCTAATATTTGTCTCATCGTACAGGTGTATATGAAAATTAAAACAGTGTTTTATGTGTATGAGAGTGTGCTTGCCGTTGTAAAAGGATATAATAAAATTCTTGACTCATTGTCGGATGAAGAAAGGGCACTTTTCAAGCCACTTACAACAGTAAGTAGCATAGAATTTGATTTTCAATTGAAATAATTGTTCGGTAATCACATAATTAATCTCTTTACTCTAATATCACATTTGTGGAAAGTCACATTTAAATACAAATACAAAACAACACAATTTTACCATACAGAATAACTAACTCAAATACAACAAAATCTTACCTATTTAATATGTATCAACTCAAACAACTATCTAAATGATTGTTCATATCTGACATTTCAACCATCTCCATGCAACATGGACAAGGCGTTTTAGTTCCAGTAGCATTCATTGTCATCGTTTCATCAAAAATATCATCATCATCATCATCATCTTCTATGACGATAGTATTATTAGCAAAACTAGTAGACGCCTCTTCAGGTATTGTTGCATTATTGTCAAAGAACGATAAACATTCATCTAAATGCTCAACCATCGGTTTATTTAAAATATTCCCACAACAAGGGCACTTTTGTTCATTTACTGTCGAAACTATATCTTTACTTGTGCCTGGTTCTATTTTAACTTTGGAGACCTTAACAACAGTTCCCATATCATCTAAAAATAAAGGTAAGAACCCGCAATCTATTTCATTTTCTTCCTGCTTTGGCACTACGAAATTATCCGACTTTCTTATATTCTTATCGTAATTTATTCTTTTCACTACCGCTTTTACTCCATTAACATCACTTGAGTCAAACTGAATATTTTCTTCTTTGATGATAGGAATTTGTTCTCTGGTGGTGAAGTTTACATTAATATGTGTAAGATCGACAGTTTCATTGGCACTTATAGGTTTAATGACTCCATTTTCATCCGTGTTCATTTTGTCATTATGATTAATTTCTTTCTTTTTAAATGCAGGGATAGGCGGCAGAGACGCGACTATATCTTTTAGCAATTTCCGATCTGTACAATCACTTGAAGTGCCCAGGGTAATTGGTTCTGTATTATCTTTATTCAGCTGCTCAATTACATCTTTATTCAAACACTCATCCAAATGTTTATTGATTTCACTGCTTTTAACTTTCTGATTACAAATAGGACAATCAACTAGGTCTATAGTAGGTACAGCAATTATTTTATCATTTTCTTGAGTTAATTTTATGTCTTGTCCATACAAATCTTTCAACAATGAAGATGCAGTATTTTTGAAGTACTCATCAATCTTTTTCATTTTTGGTGGAGGTGAGTCTGAATGATCTGGATTTGCTTTATGTTTGGTTGGTTTCATATTTTGATCGGAATTATTTATTTTATTATTAACTATATTAGATTTAGTATTATTTAATCCTGGTAATTGTTTATTTGCCCAAACATTTCTTACAGTTTCATTAACTGCAAAATATTTATTTACGCTTTTCACAGGATTTATAACCTTGCCATTACCACTAAAAGCAGTAATTGAACCATTTATTTTAGCAGGACTACCCATGATATTTTTTTGTGTTATTACAAGTGTTTTTGCACCATTTCCTTTTATTTTTGCACCAGCAGTCTTATTAATATTTTTCAAAACTGGTGTTAAGGGTTCTCTGGTTCCGCCAGTTGTATTATTATTAATAGTTTTGTTATTATTGTTGGTAATATACTTTGTAATGGCACCAATTTTGTTCTCATTCTTCTTACCTTTATTAATCTTTTTTTCTGGCTCCTTAATCTTAACAAATGTACCTCCACAAGTCCTCTGATGTGTTGACCACCAAAAGTCTTTTGGTCCCGGAGCTTTATTTAGTGTTCGCCGCACAATGCCAAAGTAAGGTTTCCTCGTTTGACAAGGTCCATTACATCTCCACCAATGAGTTTGATATAACTTAACCTGTAATAAAATCAATTTTGTTATCAAGTTGTATAATTTCAAAGTTTTTTCAAAAGGTAGATACAATCGAGCCACTCATATGCGCGAACTAAACATATGTGACGGCGCGGTGTGTAAACGATTTTGTCCTTATGGGGCATTTAGACGGGCTGATTTTCCAGGCGACTTAAGTTGAATAGGGTTTTTTATCAACAATCGCTTGAAAAATTGAGTCGCAAACCTAATTTCAATGAGGTGGCGATTCGATTTTACAAGCAATTGTCAATCAAAAGCCCTAGTCAGCTAAAGTCGCCTAGCAAGTTGCCTGGAAAATTGACCCGTGTAAATGCCCCATTAGGAGTGGTGTATTGTACCTACACAAACTAGGCGCATTATGCTGATTTTGCTAATACTTACTTCATCATGGAAGTCATGGTAAATACTGATGTTAAGGCCTGCAGATTTATTTATTCTATGCATATGTGCCTGGAAGTTGGGACCGTGACCATCCCGTTCACGGTCTTGGCATGTAATGAATAAATAGGCGTGAATCATCTCATGAAGTAACGTCTCCACAAGGTCCTTACGAGGCCGTAGCTTGAGAAGGGGCTCGCTAAGGGCAATATCACAGAGGCCACCTCTGCCTTCATACCTGGAATAGAAAGACGTTTGAGTATTCTAATATGTACTGTCCGCCATTTTTTTCAAAACCATATAGTTTTAAATCTACCCAGTTGTAGCCACCAGTTCGACAATGTTTATGACAAGTTTATAAACAAGTTTACTGTAAACACTGTTTCTAAAACTTGGCAGTCCACACTTGTCAGTTGTAACTAGGATGCTTTTAATTACTTCCTCGGCACCGCTTCCAGACCTTTTTGATGATTTAAGAATTTCTTTTCATGACGAAATTGGCAGCGTAGAATATGCATCTTTGTTTCCACTTCTTTTTGGGACATATTAAATTCTGCAGCAACGTCGACCCAAGCATATTTTTTTTAAATATACCTTTTTAATCTTTATTTGAGGCATCCCAAAGTATATAGCGCTGTTAAAGCTCTATGAGCATTGAAATCTGGCAGTTGGAGCACACTACTTCCATGTTTAAAACTCGCACAACACACGTCCACACCTGTTGACTTTTGTTTATAAACTAGATTTTTCGTTTAGCTCAAAGTGGGGAGCACGGCAACATGTTTCATAAACAATGTCTCATCACCTGTTTATAAGCTGTTAACAGAGATCATGAAACATTGTGAAACACTGTCACAGAATTAATATAGTACTGACCGCACCTCACCCCGACAATCAGCGGTAAGATCGGCGGTTCATTCTCGGACCGTGTCGCGCGCGCGAGTTGTCAGTGGTACGAGCACAGAGTAACATAGAGCTCAGCAGATGAAAAGAAAAGTCAACCCTATGGTTCACGCACACATTCACAGTGTACAAACGTAATCTGTTAATATTGTACTTGAATATCACTTTTTGTATGGCTTGTCTGGGGTGAGACACTGTTTATAAACTGTTTATATTATAAACAGTGTTTATTAACAAATGTTGCCTAACGAATACCCAGCTTTAAGCTTATAACTCGGAAATGTGATGTTGCTAACAATTCTTGCTCGTATTGGTACTAGCTATCGATTTACACAGGTTTCATGTGTAGCCGCTATTTTTAAACAAAATCAAAATGGCGGACAGAAGATATGCCAAAATCTTTTAACCCCTTTAAAAATATTACTATAAAAAGTATTACTACAATGCAATTTAGAAATAAAATTCAAAAATTAAATATTAATTTAACAATGTTATCATTATTATAATAATTTATTAATAAATGATTATTTTAAGCATGTCACTGCAAGCGGAGCACACACAGTAGGTTGTGTGCGGTACTGACCAAGTAATAACTCGATACTACCATTATTATTAAAGTTTTAAAAGGGACGCATTGTTTTTTAGAAAAGTCCTCTCCTTTTTTGAAGAGTGCCAAGTGCCTGTTGTTTAACCAATGTTACTTATGTTTTTTCTGTATGTGCCATAGCGTTTACTTATTATAATACTTCTTACGTTTAAAAGTCCCACTTTTAAACCACGTTGACTTGATCAAAATCTGCTTTGACAAAGTTGTTTTGATCCTTTTTTCGCTAAATTCTGGAAACGGCAGATTCTGGAAACTTGCAGATTCTGTAAATGGCAGATTC
Source organism: Catoptria pinella (assembly GCA_963556745.1). Classification (NCBI taxonomy): domain Eukaryota; kingdom Metazoa; phylum Arthropoda; class Insecta; order Lepidoptera; family Crambidae; genus Catoptria; species Catoptria pinella. The sequence goes on from OY750765.1 coordinate 13,361,560, forward strand.
TTTAAACGACAGATATTGTACAGTCAGTAAACTTTGATCAAAACTACTTTGTCAAAGCAGATTTTGAGCATGTCAATGCGGTATTAGAGATATTATAGTTCATTTTTTAACCTGTATAACCTACCCTCAAGGATTAACACTTGCATTAAAATTCGAGCAGAAAACCACTTAGTTTTTTGAATGAAATAGTTATGTACTTACGAGCATATACCAGCACATGAGTACATCCTCTTGCTCCATCTGACCACTACTCTGCTCGCCAGTTTAGTCCAAAAGAAAAGTTGATCGAAGTGTAAGAATAAAATATTGACATGGGGTGTTGGATCTATCAATTCTAAGTCAGGATCAGCTAAATTCATCTTATTTACAAATAGCACATTTATTTTTTCCAGCCCTACCTATGTATTTTAAAAAGGAATTTTATTTAATTATACTATTTTATCTGATACTTTATTATAAAGTTGGTTTTGCGTAACATACAAATGCAAAAACTTAAATCGTGAAACGTCAAACAAAACAATCAAACAAAACATTGTAGCAACTACTGACAAAAAGAATAATAATAAATAATACTAATTAATTGAATGTCGATTCGTTTCGTTCGCGTCGCGTTCTCGACAGTTTAGAAATAGGCATGAAGTAAAAATAGTAGTGATATGATACTTGATATCGGTTTCTTTTAAAAAAAATATTAGGTAGGTACGTATCTTCCTTTTTTCTTTGCCGTAGTCGGATAATTAAACTCGCAAACCAATATCTATTTTACAAGTAAAAAACGTCGTAAAATTAACTAACTATTAAAATTAACTATGTAAAGTGGGGCTATTTGGGATTTGCGGGGCTATTTAGGACCATGCAAATATCACATCTGCCTAATATGCCTTACCAAAGCAGTATGAATAGGAACTTTAGAGATTTAAAGGAGACCCAGACTTTTATGCTAAAGTTGTATACTTTTTTATTTTTTAATCTGTGATGCATAATCTGCTGTACACACTGTTCGTACTGTTACGATGTTCGCGCACTCACTCGGTTTCGGTTCGAATTGTTACTCGTGTGTTACTCCTGGGATTTTTGCCGGGATCCTGTATCTGGATTTTTGTTTACAGGCATGCGAGAAAAAAGTACAGCCTGGTATTACAAAGCTAACATGGACCTCAACAATGTCTGATGCATACATTGCAGATTGTGTAGTTCAAATCGGAGAGGTTGGGTGGTTTGATAAATTCGACTGGTTGATTACCTCTCTATTGAGTTTCAAATTTTTACTTTTTAGTATTCATGGTGCTTTTTTTATAATACATAATATGTTCAAATTATAAGAAATCGACTCCTCTGAGTCGCGACTCTGTAGCTTAACTAGTTAAAGTTCCTTAAAGTATTGGGCCGGATTCTTATGGTTCAAGTCCCGTTTAAGCTACGGGTGAAATTATATTTTTTCTAGTATAATATTGTAACTATTGAACCGCTTTATTTAAAATTTTCTTTGTTTAATCTTACATAATTGTACGATTCATTTTTGCAGCTTCAAGATTTCTTAACTACATATAAAAATTGTAATCTTAATTTGGTTAAAATAATGGAAAAAGTATGTGATACTCCATTAGTTGAATTTGATATTTATAACGTATTTGAAATAAAGGATTTAAGAGCAATCATTCGTGAAATGCAAATAGCTGGAGCTGAGAAGATTTTAGAAATGTATAAAGAAATAATAACTTATCTTATAATTGTTTACGAAGGATTTGAAGCCTTCATAACACAAGTAAGTCAGCCCAACACGTTTTAACAATTCATACGCCAATAACAAATTAAGTGCCAGTTTCATCACCATTATTATGAGAACTGGGCATGCACGCCCATTTTAAATAATATATTTCACAGATTGTGTGTGCGGCTGGGTTATCCCCGAACACATTTCATGAAAAACAACTGAACATCACCTATATTAAAATAATAGTTACACTAGAGGACGATAAGCAAGTTTCATTGAAAAATACCCCAGACCCGGCGCAAATAAATGTTGTCTCAGATTTAAAAACCTGTTATTTTTTACCCAACTTAATATATTTTTGACCAACTTGATCGGTGACTAACACAGTAAAAACTGCATTTATTATACTTTCAGGTCAGGTAAAATAAATCTACCCTTTATTTTGTTGCAAAAATAATAGATGAAAATACATTTATTTTACTCATATTACAACAATATTTTTTTGATCACTAGCCATTTTTATTATCCCCACTGCTGGGGCACAGGCCTCCCTTATGAAACGGATATCAGGATAAGGAGGATGGGCCATAACCCACCACGCGGGCCCAATGCAGATTAGTGGGTGTTGTACTGCAAAAGCAGCCGGGACCAACGGCTTAACGTACCTTCCGAAGCACGGAGGAGCTCGAGATAGGTAATACATTATTTGTCACGCATCCCATGACTGACCCTTGCGAAAGTTGCTTAACCTCCGCAATCGCAAGGCCAGGTGCTATACCACTGCACCACTGAACTCCTAATAATCTATTAACTATAATATATAATCATATATTATAATAATAATTATTAACTATAATTTATTAAAACTTTTTTTGTTAAAATTTTTTTTTAACAAAAAAGATTTTTCATTTATATTTTATAATACCTACTCAATATCTGATACGGCCTCATTAAAAATACCATATGGGCTTAATTCAACTGTTTTTAATTAAGTTTTTTACAGCGTCCTAACTATCCGGCAGTGGCCGAATAATCAAACTACTATCTGGTATCCAGCCGGAATGGTAAAATACTGGCCGGATACCGGATAGTAACCAGATATCCATCTCATTTTTAAAAAACATTGAACTTTAACATTTATTTACATACCTTTTTCACGGGTGTTTTTGTAACACGTTTATACAAATAAATATATGTATTTATTTATTAGTTATAGGTACCTAATCAGAGATAGGTTTCATTTGCGCTGGAGCTGGGTCAATTTTGCGCATTCACCTTTAGTTCATTTAAATTAACTAGCACCCTAACCTAATAAGTGATTAAATTGTTAGAATATTCATTCACATCATTTAAATTCATAGATGGCCGAGCATTGGATTAAATATGTTAGGAGATTTGACCGATTATTGGAAGATGCTGTAAGATTGTCCATAAAAGCGACAATGCAGAATATGTACAGATGCGTGCATGGCGACGGTAAAAAATTTAATAACTATAGGCTATTTTATGGTTGTACCTACCAACAAACTTTAGCCAATAATAAGATTACAAAAATTTACTATGGGCTCATTAATGCTCATTCAGGTAAAGCAATTATCTATTTCTAAACTAAATAATCTCTCAGGTACAATGGCACCATCACCCTTAATTAAAATGAATCTTTATTTAACTGGCAAGAAAATTATTCATATTCCTGACAAACATGAAACAGAAGATACATTTACTACCTTTTTGGAGGAAATAATTCATTTGATGAGCACTGTTCCAAGAATTTTTGAGAAATTTGCTTTACCAGCCGGGGGCTTAAGGAGATTTAAAGAGGTGTTACAAACGGATACAGACTGTAACAAACTTCAATCTTTAATAGATGCAGGTAAGAATATGACTAGTTTCCACTGCCTTTAAATTGTCTCAAGTGGCAAAAGTTTATCCAACGAAAGCAAAGTATAAGGAATGCAGAATATTATTTCCAGTATCCTTATCATGATCCAAGTGGAATATGAGGATAATTTTTGAATTTCTAACACTAGACTAAAATTTGTAATATCGCCATTTCAGAGGTTGAGTATAATCTAGATCTTGTTAGAGAACATATACGTATGTGGGATCCTTATTCCCATATTTGGAAAGTTGATAAAGACCAGTTTCTGAAAAAATACCGTGAAGAAGGCCATACAGCTGCTGATTTTGACGACTTGATAATTAACTATAGTGATTTAGCTAACACTGTTCAGATACAAGAAACTTTTAATCAGGTAATATTTTATTCTTTAGTAGTTCCTAGACAAATACTGTCTCAATCCAAATAACATCACAAGAAGAGTTAATTATGCTCAAATTGCAAATCATTTTGGTATTACGTTTGTATGGGAAACTTACCAACATCGTTAACCGATGATTTCACAAAAATATATTATTCAAAAAAATTTCAGATTCATTTTATTACCTTGAACTCAAGTGAATTGAAGAAATCTATAATCGCCCATTGTCTTGTTTGGCAAACTAAACTAGGTGAACTTCTACGGAAAATTGCGGAGTACGACATTGATGAAATTTACACTTACGTAGAGAAAAGTAGTGAAGCAGCTATGAAGGTAAGATTTTATGAAGTATTATATAAAAACTAGAGGAATCCGTATCTAGAAAATGGTAATACAATGCTAATATTTTGATTATTTTAACGTTGAAGATTAATTGCAGTAAGTACAGTTATTTTCGGTTACTAATTATAATAATTTAAAGCCTAGCCTTTGAACATAGCAGATATTTTGTTACAGATGCCAGCTGATTTGCAAGAACTTGCGTCTTCAATAGCCACTTATGAGCGTTTAATGGCAGACTTACCGAGGATCGAAAAGACTTTTCCTCCCATAACAGACAAGATGATGACTCTTGGCAAGAATTATGCAATTCTAGATTCATTATGTTTTATTAGAGTCCGTGGTCGAGGAGTGGCTTTGTACACCGGTTTTCAAGGTGTCGCTATCTCTGAGGTCCCGGGTTCGATCCCCGGTTGGGTCAATTTAGAAATCGAACTTTTCTATATTGGCTCAGGTCTGGGTGTTTGTGATACCACCGTTGTCTCTGATTTCCATAACAGAAGTGCTTTAGCTACTTACTTTGGAATCGGAGCAATGTATGTGATGTTGTCAAATATTTATAAAATATTATTTATAATATTGACAATGATCTCAACATTTTAGCTAAATTCGAGGTTGAATTGAGTTCTGATATGGTGACTAGACATGAAAATATACCAGTTTTGTGGGCAGACTACTTAAGTATTTTAGAAGAAGCCAAAAAATTATTAGAGTTGAATAAGGATAAATTCAAAACGGAATTATTGGAACAAGCTGAGGTGAATGCTTTAACTTACTTTATTTAATTTGTTATAAGCTTTCGCGTTTTTCGTAGCACTTTACACAGCTATTATGTGCTTATTTGAATAGGTTTTCAAAGAAGCTGCGAAAGAATTTTGTGAAGACTTTTATAGTAAAGCTCCCTGCGGTTCTGATGTTAGTGGCAAAGATGCGTTGTCCCAATTAAAAGCGTTTAGAGACCAACTGAATGCACTTCGTACTCAAGAACAGCAAATACGAGACGGGCTTGCTGTATTCAATTTGACGTAATTTGAAGTTCAACCATGTCAAAACACTTGTAGTGTAGCTTTTCATCGCTATATCATTTTCATTGTTAGCTATCGTAAGGCAGCACAATATTTTATGCATACTTATTGTAGTTTATCATGTTACAGTTTATCTGTTTTAGAGTAAAAGTTACAGTAGTAGAAATCAGCAACTTACATATTAAGTAACATCAGTGTTTCCTATACTACCTATCTAATTCTTTGATCAATATTAAAAATAATTGTCTGATATAATATTTGTGTAAAGCAAAATCTTTCTTGTTAATTTTATTTTTTCTGAATGAGAAACTTTCTGATCATGTTGTTGAAAATAATAAAATTCACAAAAAACACTAAATAAATTAAAACAAATAACTTTCGCCCGCAACTTAATCCAAGTGGACATTCGAAAAATCCCTAGGAAACTTTTGACCGGGATAAAAAGTATTCTGTTTTAATACAAGCTAAACATTATCTGCTCATTCATCCAAACCCGTGATTGAGTAAAAAAAATCTGAATATCCAAACTCACAATCTTTCACATTTATAATAAAATTACATATATTAATTAATATGAATCTATTATGAAGCAAAATTATTTTTGAATGTTTTTTTAGGACTCCAGTGAATCTGGATCTCCAAAAGATGGAAAAGGAACTAGAAAAGTTGGAGGAAGTATGGGGTCTAGTGTTCCAATGGGAGGAGTCATGGGAAAAATATAAAACTCAGACTTTTTGGGAAATGGAAACTGATGAAATGGAAGAAAATGTTATGTTTTTGTTTAGGTAAGATGCACGATATTTTTTGTATTTTGAACACAATTGCACGCAATTTGAACGTTTCACTAAGGTACATTTGGTTGTAGGGAAATCCCCAGCTTCATATGAATTTTGTTTTAGAAACTTCAATCGTCTTTCTCGTCAACTAAAAGATAAAGGATGGGATATTATCGATACCACTAGAGTAAAAGTTGACGCATTCAGAAGGACTTTACCACTTATTGGAGATTTGAAAAATCCTTGCATGAGAGAACGTCATTGGGATAGAATTAAAATTCTGATGGGCGTGTAAGTAATTTAAATTAAAAAAAAAACATTGTCACCAACAGTTTGTTTTTATTTAAAACCTCTATGCCTTGCCAAAAGTAAATTTTTGTACAAACAGAGAATTTGATCAAAATTCTGAAGACTTCAAACTTGACTTGATCATGCGTCTCAATTTCCAAGCTTATGCTGATGATATAGCTGAAATATCAAACGCTGCTACAATGGAGTTAAATATCGAAAATGGACTTAAAACCATAAGAGAAGTTTGGGCAAACACCACTTATGAAATGTCTCATCACAAAGGAAATATGTATAGAATAAAAAACGTTGAAGACGTGATGCAGGTTTGTGATGATGTTTGGTAAAAAATTATCGCCTTTTGTGGTGCTAAAATGTTAATATTATTAATATAATGATTATTAAAACAGTTTTTAGAAGATCATCAAGTACAATTATCTTCTATGAAATCGACCAAGTATGTAGAACCATTCATAAAAGAAGTTGATTACTGGGAAAAGTCTTTAGGATTCGTAGCGGAGTGTATTGAGGTACTTCATCCATTATTTGCTTAGAGCATTAAAATTATTTGTCAATGTTTTCACTATCAAGAACAATGCAATTAAATTGAAAATTGACAGTGATCCTATCGCTGCAACTTCACTTGAGAATGTATGGCAAAGTGAAAATTTTACAGATTAAAATACGTCGTTTTTTACCGCAAGCGCTCTTAAGTTGCCGCAGATCACTGTCTATTGTCAATTTAATCGCATTGTATTAAGTACTAAAATATATATTTTTAAGATATCTCTGCAAGTACAACGTCGATATCTTTATCTGGAAAGTATATTTAGTGGTGAAGATATAAGAAAACAACTACCGAATGAAGTTAAAATATTTGATGCTCTAACTGCTGATTGGACCGACATTACTTTTAAGTAAGTCACATGGAATTTAAATTTATAGTTAGATAATCAAACATTATCATTATCACATTCCATTTTTAGGGTTCCATACCAAAATGGTAAAAACGAACCCCTAAAGCGCGACTCAGTCAGTCTATCTGTTACAGCTGGATATCTCGAGAAATACGAATGCTAACAACTTGAAATTTAGATTAGTTTTAGATGACGTTTGCCCTTATCTCCGAAGTTTGCATAGAAAATAATCTGAAATTATTTTAGGTGATAGAAGTTTATGTAAAGATTACAGGAAAAATAAAACGATGTCTCTAAATAAACAGAAATTTTTTTCAGAATGATAGTACGGAACACTCGGTGCGCGAGTCCGACTCGCTTTTGACCTTTTTTTTACCAAATGCTATAGCTAAAATACGAGTGCACTCCGCATGTTTTAGCTATAGCTATTTCTGTTTTGTGACTATACAAGGTGTTACAAAAGTACCCCTAATGCCGAATATGGTAGATCAGCTGTTTCATACAAAAATTAATTCCGAAAATATCAAAATGTATGAAACAGCTGATTTTTTTTCGCGATTTCATAGTTGGTCCCATAGTAAAAGTTGTTCAGTTTGATGGTCCCTATCTACCATATTCGGCATTAGGAGTACTTTTGTAACACCTTGTATTATGTGATTTTGGCATGAATAAAGAATTTTTTTATTATTATTATTATTTTAACGTTTCATGGTTCTAGTTAATTAATACTGTTACGTTGAAATGTAATGCAGATCTTGTAAATTATCTGTGTGTCAAATTTTATCCAAATCGGCCCGCTGATTATGTAACTGTTGCAATCAAGAAACTGACAGAAATCGCAGTTACATTGCTGGTTTAAGATAGTTGTCACATTGTTTCTTACTAAAGCAACACTGCAATGTAACTGCGATTCCTGACAGTTTCAATCAAAAGTTGTTTGTTAGAAACAGAGTTATATAATCAGGTTCCTGATCAGCTGATTTTGCGTGATTGAGTAACAAACATCCAAACATCTAAACATCGAATAAGTATTTAATACTTTCTATTATTAAACATATTTTCCCGTTTTTTGCCTCTTATAATAATCACTGAAAATATTTTTATTTTAGCATGCATGCAGGAAAAAACGCAATAGAAGCATGCTTATATAAACCAGCACCCTACCTTTATAATAAATTGAACAAAATGGTGGATAACCTTGATGGGATATTAAGAGCACTAGAAAAATATTTAGAAACAAAACGGCAACTATTTCCAAGATTCTATTTTATATCTAACGATGACCTTTTAGAAATACTTGGTAATTCAAAGAAACCTCAGCTTATTCAAGTTCACTTGAAGAAGTTGTTTGACAATGTTAATAAAATAAGAATTGATAAGGTAATTAAACAGATATTACATGAATTATCTCTACTTTACAGTGTGTAACAAAAACCCGGTCCGATCCATGAAGGTGTTATTACTTACGTATCGAGTTTCGAATCTATTCACACCATGTCATATTAATCGCATAGTAGTTAGTTTCATTGATCATTAAATAAATAAATCATGCCAGTCACTATTTACTAAAAAAAAAGAAAGACTAACGACAGACAAAAGATTTGCGGTATGAACCGCAAGTGATAAGAATGGGATGCTACCTTTCGGAACTGAGACGCGCACGGTCCGTCGGCCAGCCGTAGCGTCGGCAAATTCCGCGTAGATGCTCGCATAATGCTAGTTGGTTAGAATAGAACTGTGCGCGTGGATTTTTCTGCTCAAGTTATATTTTAAATGCAAGATTGTGTGATTATTTTAGTGATTTATTAATAATGAGTGAAAAAAGGAGTATTTTTTTTTTCTTTTTTATTTAAATAGATTCAGAAGTTTTTGCTAACGCTATTTGACTGCTTGACTGTCATTTTCGATTTACTTTGACAAGGTCCCATTCCATTTTAATCGCGCGGATTATAATGATACCGATAATTTAAAAAGTACAAATACATAAGTTACGTATTTATTTTTTTCTTGATTATTATATGCTCTAATGGTTAACTGATTATGATTTCAATGTTTGTTTGCTTTAACATAGCCAAAGAGGAACAGTGAAAAATATCATAGGTACAGGTATCAATATCATAGGTACGTATGGAGTTTCCCTAAAGTTGTTTTCTGTCATTTCATTTGTCGTTGTCATTGTCATGTTGACAGTTCACTGTCAGTCAAGTCAAGTCATCCTTCAGAATCTTCATCAAATCAATCACAATATTCAATATTCACAATCGGCCGGCAATCCAATGATCAAATCCCTTAGTCAAATCCAGTCAATCAATCAATCAGTCAGTGTGGACAGTGGTCTCGGCTCGGGCCTCGGACCCTCAGAAATCAGAACTTCAGATTTAGAAGAATAATAACATTAATTATTCACTATAATCGTGAAATTCAGTATAATCGTGAAATCGTGATTTTATTGAGGGCAAGGTTACATTAATTTTGATTTGTGTTGTCGTTGGTTGATTTTGCAAAATCGTCTTGTAATTATTTACAAGTTGTGAACTCATACCTACCACAGAATATCTTGGTACTAATTCCATTCCACCTTCGGGCAAAAATTATAAAAGCTTTTTTAATCATGGAGCCTGAAGATATCGCTAACTGCCAGTTTGTTCCTATAAGTTCAATAGTAAGTACTGTTTTAACTAAGCTTTCACCCATATTGTGGCTGATATAAGTACAATGTGAGGTTAATGTTAATTTCGCACATTGTTCAAACTGTTATAAAATATCTTATTTTCTTACAGAAACGAGCAATAGATTTTATAGATACACCTAGTGAGAGATCAACAGATAACTGTACAAGGAATCTGCTCAAGTTGCAGAAGCAAACTATTATTGGCCAAGTCTCCAAGTCAGCATTTGTATTGAAGGACAGATACCATATAGCACTGTATAAAGCAATCAACTCCCATGATTGGAACAAATTATTGTATTTACTGAAAAAGCAGCCCATTTGGCAACATTCTGCCTGTCGGTTGCAGGGCCAAACACATTACATTAGGGTAAGTTAAAGTAAGGTTAGAATAATGAATATTAATTTTAATCAATCAACATCTAACAACACTCATCCTGTGCTATTTAGGTGACCAGTTTTGCATGTCCTGTGTTTGTTTCATGACTTTGGACATCTTAAACTCGCTTTATATTTTGTATGGTAAATAGGGACATTTAACCTGACAGGCTACGTCCGATCTTTTGATAAGTAGCTCTCAAAATCTGTCTCCGTCCATGATAATTTTACTACAAGAACGGCTAAGTATCTCTCAAAATCTGTCTCCGTCCATAATAGTTTTACTACAAGAACGGCAAGAGGGGAGAAGTGGTCAATTTTAAGAATTTGCAAATGTCCCTTGAGTGTACCATGTCATCAGTTAAAGGTTAACAACAATGTTAATAACAACAACAAAACATTATTGTGAAGTGGACAAATTGTACATTGTTTTTAAATTAGTTGCCAACATAATTATTTATTTACCTTACAGGCACTAGCAATCCTGATGATGTTCCACCCAGATGCTCAGTCGCAGAACATGCTTCAAGAGTACATCCACATGGTCTGCTCTTGTCGGACCACTGAAGAGAAGAGAGCCCTGATGAAACTGATATTAGCACTTCCCGACAAGATTGTTGAAGAGCCCCGCTTGTATCCGTTCCAAAGACAATATTTGAATGACTGAAATATCAGTGAGATAATCCTGAATCCTACATCCTATTCATCTATTCCTACTATCCTACATCAGCTATAATGTTGTATGAGTTGTTGTTAGATTTTAGCATTCACAATGCTATTTTTATATAATACTAAGTAATATACTAAAAAAAATGCGACTCGCACCAGATTATGTTATCGGACGGGAATTGAACCCGTGACCCTTGGATATCCGTTTATTTGTTTGTAAGTTTCTACTTACCGAAACCACATTGTTTGTGTGTTGTGTAGTAAATACAGGTTAGTCGAAGTACCTAAGCCTGGTGCAAGTAGTTTATGTATTACCGTCAGTTAATGAAACTTATTTTAACTAAAAGATCATTGATAGTACTACATTTTTTCTTATAAGGGTAAAAAATCCATCCTGGGAAAAAAAGTTATTAAACAAAATAAATAAAAAATAATGAAATAAGAAACAATTCTAGAATTTGTAGTACTTATTCAATTAAATTAATCATTTTATTAAGATTTTTATTTTTTTAACATAAATAGATAAATATTAGACAACATCACAAACATTGCTCTGATCTCAAAGTAAGTAGCTAAAGCACTTGTGTTATGGAAATCAGAGACAACAGTGGAACTACAAACACCCAGACCTGAGCCAATTTAGAAAAGTTTGTTTATAAATTGACCCAGCCGGGAATCGTACCCGGCACCTCAGAGATGGCAACACCTTGAAAACCGGCGTACAAACCACTATACCACGGAGGTCTTCAGATTTATTTATTTAATAACTTTCTTCAACTAGATTTTTTTTGCGCTCTTATGAAAAAATTAAGGACTTATTATTTGTGACCTTAGATAAGTTTCATTAACTGACGCCAATATCTACTTTTTTGGACCACTTTTGTCCGATGTCCTTACACAATAACACCTTTACCTACATGCTGTTGGTCATATCCAATGAAATGTTGGTCACCACTTTCTTTAAAATGTTTGATAACAGATACTTTAATATTTACACTATTTTTATAACCACACACTAACATTGAACTAAGTATATTGTCGTGTGCCAAAACCACATTGTTTGTGCTAAAATAGTAAATACAGATGTTCGGAAAAGAATGTTATAAAGGACTGGTTTATGATAACATTATTTAATAATTGTAAAAGAAATAGAATTGGAAAACTCATTCAAAATTGTGTTAAGTCATATTATTATAACTTTTTTATTTAAAACCTGTTGTGGTACTACCCATTCGAAGTGAGATTACTATTCAAAGTGAGATTATTGTTTAAACAATTAAATTAATGTAAAAAAAACAGACGTATTTCAATTTATTAGTCGTAAGAGCGCGTAGTCTGCACACTAGCGCCGCTATTAGGAAGAAAACATAGTGATAGTGCTTAAATAAAGTTAAAATTGTTAATTATCTCTGTATTGCACCCCGAGGAAGCTTTGAGGTTCTTTTTATCGTTTAAACAATATTTCTAGCCTTTCGTTTATGGAGTATTAATGTGCAGACTATGCGCTCGTGATGGCCCTGCAAAAGTATGAAAATATAGCATTGTTGTTATAATCTAAGTTTGTTTATGTCAATAACTTAAACTTGTGGTATGAATACAAACTTATTAAGTTATTCGAATACCATATTATTACTCGCTTCTTACGGCAGAGCGACTTCATCTGGCACAGCACAGGTTCACTAATTGCACTTTGCACTTAATAGAGAGTCAATCACCATGTTGGATAATTTATTAGTACGTACACACGACAGCACGTCAGGTTATATAGTTAAACTGCGAAAACAGCTTTTATTACGTAGGGCATAAAGGCGGTCTCAAGGTCAACATGTATAGTCTGAGGTGCCGTCGTGCGTACAGACTGAAATAAATCAATTTATCATTTTCATTCCTCACTTAAATTCAATGATTTGTCCATAAGACCTAGGCTGAATATTTAATGGCAACTTTCAGAACGCTCTTGGTCTGCCAGTCGCCAAGGCAATGATGTCTGAAGACGGTGAATGTATCGAGTGGAGATATAACCTGTTGCTCGACGGCCCTGCGGAGGTGTGGTTACTGGGGTTGGAGAACACCATGAGGGTGGTGCTCAGAGAGGTAGCACTTGGACATACAGTAGAATAGAAAATATATTTCTACAGTTGACATACTTAGATACTTTAATATTATTAATATATAGTTCGACCGCAAGCGCAGAACCATGCCTTGGGTTGTGAACTAGGCGTATTATGAGTTTACGCTTACTATACTCGAATAGCGACTGTAGTTGACATTTGTATGACAACTTTTTGTTTAGTGTAGTTACCGCCAGAGGAGCTGTGCCAAATTGCATACAAAATTGCAAAGTAGAGTCGCTATCGAGTATAGTAAACGTAACAGTGCAAACTCATAATAAAGACACAGATGTGGTGGGGGCAAATGCACCTGCGGGAGGGAGAAGGGATGCTTCTCTGCCCCCTCCCTCACCGTGCACTTACCCAAGGCGCGGTACTGCTCTTGCGGTCAGTTTGACTTTACCTGTATCAGGGAGGATCTCACTCGGCGCTTAAACTTATATTAAGCCTACTGCTCGCGCGCGGCTGACTCGGTCGAGCCAGCGCACGAGGGATGTCATGTGTCGGCCGGCACGCAGCGCTGTGCAATTTGAAATTGTACTTTATTGCCGTGCAGCGAGCTTAGCTTATTAATTAATTGTTCTCGCGCGGATGGGCTTCTTACGTTTTGTAGGAACTATTAAATATTCTGTGCCTGTACAGTGTAGGTACACCTATTATGCAGTTTGAATTGTCTTAGTAGACATAATGTCTACCTACACATAATATAACTATAATTATTATAAATATAAACGTTACGGTAAGTGAAAAGGCAATTTAAAAGATGATTCTTTTTTAAATTTCATCAACAGCAATTGATTCTAACTCGAGCTGGTCTGAGAAAGTGCAAGTATCAAAGAGAGCAGTGGATAAACGACTTCCCTGGACAGCTTGGCATTACGTGCAGCAAGGTTAGATATTTACCTATACATGCCTATACTTAATAAATAAAAAAATGATAAAATATTGAAGAACACCGATAAAAACTTTATTTATTATCTATAGATTTAGTACTAGTAGCAGAGTTCCATAGTCAAGCAACATACTATACATAATAAAGCCCAAATAGAGCTAGATATTTTTTATGGCTACCTATAGATCCAGTGGACATCCGACTGCACTCGAACCTTGTGTCGTTGTGAGATAATGGGAGAGAAAAAGCCACTGAAGAAGCTTCGCAAGAAGCAAAACCAGATCTTGACCACACTCCAGATGATGTCTAGAAAGGACATAGCTAAGATTCTCCGGGCCAAAGTTAATGCGCTGTGTGTCATAGAGATTCATTCCAGGGATACCGTCGATAGGATGTATAAGATGGGTGAGATTTTTTTAAACTCCTACGGATCCCATTTATTACGAAAAAAAACTGGCACCAGAACCATTCAGATTTCTTCCCATAAAAGAACTAGGAAAGAAATATTTTTATTCTTCTTCCATATTCCGTCGATAAAAATTTGTTGAATCTGTAGGAATCTAGTTCTGCCCTAATCAAAGTTTTACATCTGCATTTGGTTATTCAGACTACCTACATTAAGAAAATTCTTTCTCCTTTAGTTAATTAAGTTACTAACATCCCACACTAGGGTGCATGAACGTAAGTGCGTTCGAGTGGTTCTCCCAGCTGAAGTTCTATTGGGATCGTGAGCGCGAAGACTGCTACATCAAGCAGACTAATACCAACTCCATATACACGTACGAGTACATCGGCAACTCGGGCCGGCTCGTCATCACGCCACTCACGGATCGGTAATACTTAGTATTAAAATTCAATTACTCAAACTCTAGAGAAACATGCAATGTTACACTTATAGTGGCTCAGCGCATTCGATTCGATCTGTGATCGCTATAGGCTCATCGGAAAATAGGTAATAGGTATGTATTATCTTGAGCTCTTCGCAGAGGCCGCCAAGCATTTTGGCGAAACTAACATACATTTTGCTGTCGTTAACACCTGCCAATCGTCTTTATCCATCAATAAGGAGGTCTGTGTCCCAGCAGTACCTAGTTAAATTAAAATAGTTCTGTCACTGTGACTGTGAGTTAACATAGAAATAAATAAGTATCTGCCCAGTTTTCAATAGCACTAACACCTCGAGAACACCTATCAGATGCTACATAACCCTGACGACGGCTCTGCACTTGTTCCGTGGGGGCAGCCCTCAGGGCCCCGCGGGCACCGGCAAGACAGAGACCACCAAAGACCTGGGCCGCGCGCTCGCCAGATGGGTTGTCGTCACCAACTGCTCCGATGGACTCGACTACAAGTCAATGGCTAAGTGTTTTGCAGGTAGGTAGGTGGTCGCTATTGATTTAGATTGTTGCCGATGAAAGTCAGCGAAATAAAATATGGCATGCAGATGATTTATGACATAAAACTTGTCATTTCATTTCGTTTCACTAGCATAGGTACATAAAGATGAATGAAGGTGATATAAGTGACATAGCAAGAACGGCTAGTAGCCATTCTCTATTATAATATTTCTAATGTTATTTGCGTTCTGGCGTAGTGTGCGGCTTCATAAACATAACATACATATGTTGTACTGACCACTTATGAGCAAATAAAGAAATTGAAATTCTATTCTATTTTAATTGTTTTTGATAACATAGTACAGGTGCCTACCTACGAGTACACAGTCCATGTAAGACATATTATTATAAGCTATCGAAGATGTAAGATGAAAAACAGTGAATTTGAAATCCACCATCTTGCTAAATAAATTACTGTGATAGTAATACAATACCACAGAATACATAATGCAATACCTACTTTCTACCTAGGTATTGCCCAAAGTGGCTGCTGGGGCTGCTTCGACGAGTTCAACCGCATCAACATCGAGGTGCTGTCGGTGGTCGCGCAGCAGATCCTGGCGGTGCTGCTGGCGTTGTCGCTGTTCCAGAAGAGGTTCATTTTCGAGGGCTGTGATATCAAGATCGACAGCAACTGTGGAATCTTCATCACCATGAACCCGGGGTGAATAAGCTGTTTGTAAAACCCTGCTATTAAAAATAAATAATTAAAATTAAATTAAAACAAATATTTTAACCCTTCGTGCGTGAGACCGACTCGCACTTGGCCGGTAATTCTAGTATATTATTTAGTATTGTATAAAAATAACATTTTGAATGCTAAAATGTCAAATTTAAAAATAAAAAACACTTGTGTTTAGTCCTGAAAACAGAACTGCCCAAGAATTGCTGGTAAAATGGAACTCCTAACGATTGCTACCTAGTCGTAATATTTTTTCTGATTAAGTACCAACAACTAAACTCAGGCCCATCTTTCCCACTGGGCACTCTGAGCACGTGCCCAGGGCCCCGTGATCGATAGGGGCCCCCTAGTTCCTGCCAGATCGCTAAACGATAACGGATGCTTATTACCAAAAAACATAAGACATATTTAGGAATTTCGAAAACTTAAACAATAATTACTGACTACAAATACTACTTGCTTACTAACTTTTGCATGCGCATAGCTGTCCTACTCTTGCCCGAATATCAGGCTTTCTGAATTGATTTCAACATGTTTAGACAAATTTAAGTCAAGATTATACGGTCTCCAAATGTGCCCAGGGCTTCAAATAGGTTAAAGACGGCCTTGACTATACTTGATTGCATTTGTTAAAAACACTTTCATTCTTCAGTTACGCCGGGCGAACAGAGCTGCCGGATAATCTGAAATCTATGTTCCGGCCAATTGCTATGTGCGTTCCTGATTGCTTGATCATTGCTGAGAATACACTTTTCTCTGACGGTTTTACTGCTTACAAAATCAACGCCAAGAAGGTATTTAACATAAGTCTCTTGTTCGTCATCGTTCGTTTGGTTTTACCAAACCTAAATACTGAAATGGTCATGAAATTTTAGGTTTTCACTTTATACCAGCTGGCAATGCAGCAGTTGTCCAAGCAGGATCACTATGACTTTGGACTTCGATCCATGGTCGCGTTGTTGCGATATGCTGGAGTTAAGAGGCGTGCTTACCCCAACTTGCCGGAACAAGAGGTTGGTACCTACGCTTAATTTTAATAAAGCCTTTAAGAAGTTGTTATTTTTTAATTTATTTTACTCCCCAATCGTCCTCTTTCCCCACATTCGTCTACTCATTTAGGTCCATGTTTTCTATTCATTTCTTGTACCCTGTACAACTTTTTACTGCAGAAGTAGAAAGTTGTACTTACAATTAGAAAAGTTCTCTCCAATCGTGTCAATAATCACAAACCTTAATGTCGCCTTTAAATAATATGTGAGACCTTCCAGATGGTGATCTTAGCTATGCGTGACATGAATGTAGCACGTTTGACCGCTAAAGACGTCCCATTATTCGACGGGATCATGCAGGATATCTTCCCTGAAGCGGATATTCCTACGTTGGATTATGATATGTTGGAAACAGCGATATCTGCTGAAATGAGACTGGTTGGCTTGCAACCTATGAAAGCTGCACTTTTAAAAGTTATACAGACTTTTGAAACTAAGGTAAACTAAACACGTCGTAGTGGTTCTTTTTTTGTGACCTAAGTATTTATTGAAGGATTTTTATGATTATAACTCTTTTAATGTCACTCTACGCAGAACTCTCGACACTCTAGCATCCTCCTTGGCGACACCAATACAGCCAAGTCTGTTTCATGGAAGATGTTGGCTGCGACCCTCAGTCGTCTTCATCGAGAAAAAGTGCCAGGGTTTGAGCTGGTTCAGATCCATGCCATGAACCCAAAGGCTTTGACCTTAGGAGAACTGTATGGGGAGTACAATCTGGCTACTGGCGAGTGGAAAGATGGTGTGCTGTCTTCCATCATGAGGACTACTTGTCAAGGTATATACAGAATCACCGTTCTGTACATGGTCCCTTTACAATTTTATCAAAAATAAGTAAAAACTACCAGATTTTAATTTATTTTTTATCTTACAAATATGGACTTGAAATTGCCTTGCAGATGAATCACCAGATCAAAAGTGGATTATCTTTGACGGCCCTGTTGATGCTATTTGGATAGAAAATTTGAATTCTGTAATGGACGACAATAAGTTGTTGACTTTGGTGAACAGCGAGAGAATATCAATGCCGGCACAGGTAACTTAAGGTGGATGCAGTTGTACCAAAATGTTTGTGGTTTCTTCCATACAACTGCTACTTATAACCTAGAACATAATGGTCTGGTAAATAGAAGTAAAACGCTTGTAATAAACGTGTAAACCTGACTCTATTTCGGACCACTCACATTAGAAACACAACTCTACAAAAAATGCTACTTCACTGAGGTTTTCGATAAGTTTGGTGTTTTAACAGCTCCTTGTTGACAGGTGTCTCTCCTGATCGAGACCCTGGATCTAGCCGTAGCATCTCCTGCCACAGTGTCTCGTAACGGAATGGTGTATAACGACTACAAGGATTGGGGCTGGTGGCCCTTCGTCAACTCTTGGCTGGATACCGTCGATGACCCTGAATATAGGGAGATGGTAAGTCCTTCATCATTCATTCAGTCATTTTCGACCTATGTTCCTTGGAGAAAGTTGTTCAGTTTAAGCAACACTATCACCCGTTTCAGTATTGTTACTTAATTTGGTTCCACCTTATATAAACAAGTTCTGACATCAATAATGATATCCTAGCTCCGGCTCCACTTTCTGAACATCCTCACGCCCGTGCTGGAGCTCAAACGCCTCTTCCTGGTAGAAGGGCAAAGCGTGCGCGGGCAAGAGCTCACAGGCGTGCGTTCTATGTGCCGACTGCTAGGGCAGTGGCCCGCGCCTGCGCCGCCCGGGCCTGACGACGAAGACAACGAGACATTCTCTAAGATGCGCTTTTTGTTCTCGTAAGTAATACTGGAAGACTGGAACTGAAATATCTCTTCCTAGTGAAGGGTCAGAGTCAGACGAGCGTTCATTTCCTGTGTTGCGGCTGCTGGGTATGTGTCTGTCACACACTTGCGCCTCGCATGTATCTTAAGGTGTCTGATATACTTACTTACCTACCCATCTATCAACTTGAAAACAATTGTTGGTTTTTATTTTATTTGGCCGATTTGTAATATGCTTAAAAATCCGAATATAGTAGAGAGGGTATTATGCGTACAACCCCAGAAAGTATTTTTTTATTTGTATGGAAAAATGCAAAATGACAGACAACCCTAGACGAAAATAGAATATTGTATTCGATAATCAATCCCATCAATGGGCAAAAGCAAAACACAATTTCGGTTTAGGGTTGCCACTAAGCCTATTCCTATTTACCATATTCGGCTTTATAAAGTTATTACCAAACATCCTGTATTTCCGTTCTATTTACAACAGTAGTTGTCTTAAATTAAATTCTGCTAATGACTGCGTACCTATTTATGGGTAAGTATTAGAAACACTGCTATTTTCATGTAACATCAGACAGACTTGAATAATGATTCCGTGATATGAAAAACTCACTCAACATAGAATGGTCTGGTCCATCTGCGCAACCCTGGAAGAAGAGCCTCGTCGCCGGCTCGACAACTGGATCCGCGAGCACGAGGGCGTGTTCCCCCTGAAGGACACCGTGTACGACTACTACGTGGACGAGCGCCTCCGCCAGTTCAAGCCCTGGGAGGAAAAGCTGCCCGACAATTGGAAATTCAACCCTGCGTAAGTTCACGTCGAGTTCAGAAGATGTAGGGCAAAGTACTTAGTCTTTAGGAATTTAAGCTCGGGTTGCATAAAATAAAGTTCCTCTTTACAAGTTTATTAATTATCTAGGTTTGTCTTTGGTAAATCGCTAGTGAAGAAGGAACCAAACCATAATAATGTAGAGGAACTTATTTGGAGGGCTAACCTACTTCCTCCTTTCAGATTCGGATCGCATCAGATTGGTTGCCCCTAAAACTTAGTGATAACTAAGTAAGCAATAAAATGTTCAGCCACATTAGAGATTTAAATCTTGAAGCTATACAACCCATTTTGTAGTTTTAGATACCTATAACTTTCAAAGAACGAAATTTCAGCTCGAAAGTAGGTAAGTAAATTTTTCTAGAATCCTCCTACCACGAAATCCTTAGAGGTTTCACACTCTAGGGATTTCGTGGTAGAAGAATTCTATGTATATTTAAAAGAACAGGGGGAGGGCCGCACCCCCTGTTCGTTTAAATATACTCTGGAAAATTCCTTCTGTGCACTGGTCATGCTTCACACGTTCAGCTGTGTCAAGGGAATTACTCCACATGCTAAAGTGCGTTTCATCAAATAGTCCCTTTGCCGTTATGTTGGCAGTACACTCATTGTAATCTTATTGCGTTAAGATAAGGTGCAAATTAAGTAGATTTTCGGAGAACCAACATAACGGCAAAGGAACTATTTCATGAAACGCACTTTAATATTTTTTTTATACTACCTGCTCGTCAATGGCTTACCTATTATGTGTCATGCAAACCTTTCCTAAAGTAAGTCATTACAGCCCCACGGTCTAGCCGGGTCATAATGTTGTACTGAATATCATTTTTTCCCATAGGAGATAATGTGATTTGAATTTGGAATGCAACCCATGTAGTCGTGCTTGATCGAGGTTGGTTTCAAAAATGTTTAGGTACAATGAGATTTTATTCTGTGTTAGGCTGTATGTTATCATTTTCTTTTCGCTGCCTACAAATTAAAAAAATGTTCGATTCAATGTTTCTAACATTACTTACTTTTAATTTTCGATAAATATTCTTAATTTTTCATATTTTATTATTCTAACTTTAAATAAATACTTAAATAAGTACTTTCTTTATAACAGTCATTGGTTTGAATTGCCTCGCAGAAAGTATAAAAAGTAGAGTACCTATGCATCGCTGGTTTAAATGTTAACCCTAGAATCCCTCGTACTCGGGGTACAATATAGCGCCCGGGACATAATACACTACTTTAAGCCCTTGTTGCATAATCTATTATTTTACCCCCCAGTCTCGGATTCCACAACATCTTAGTGCCAACGGTAGAATTCATTCGCGTGCAACTCGTGGCGCTGGATATGCTGAAGGCGGGCTACGGTGTACTCATCGGCGGACCCACCGGCACCGGCAAGACCTTCCTTATACAGGGCACGCTCGCTTACTTGGACACCTCAAGGTAAAAAACACCAGTGTTCATAATACTCAAACGATCCTTGACTATGCGAACGCATTGCGTTGATTCGTTTGTGTACAAAGCTATTAGCACACTAGTTTTAGTTTAATATGTTATGTTGTGATCACTCCTTTTTTTTAATGGCTGATGGATTCCTTATTTTAAACAGCTGTATACAATATGTAACAAAAACCCTGTACGATCCTGTACGACCTGTGAAGGTTTATTAGATATCTAGTTTCGATTCTATTCACGCTATCCGCTTTGATTAAGGAGCAAAATATTTTTCTCGTATAAAATTAAATTAAAAAAATGGGGAACTCATATTGCAATACTGACAGCGGAATGCAATTGCAATACTGAACCTTATGACAAGTGTATAGTGACGTTATGACGTTTTGCTACTGTGATAGGGATGTTACTCATTGAAAATTTCCCACGTTTCGGGGAGATTTGGGTATTAAAGGTCCGTCAAAAGGTGTAATTTAAATTACGACAGAATTTTCATTATTCGCATAAAAATAATTTTATAATTTTCTTAGTAACATTATTGGTACACAATTTTAAATTTTGAGATTTCAGCATTCACAATGCTATTTTTATATAATAAATAATATACTAGAAAAAATGATCTGGTGCGAGTCGTATTTTTTCTAGTATATTATTTATTATTATTGGTACACCTTTATGCCACTTTCGGATCTGACAGGGTTTTTGTTACATATTGTATAACCATGTTACATGGTGGAATATGATTATGATTATTCGTTTCGTTTAATACAGTGATTATGTTCATACGGAAAAAATTACGTTAAACATGACAGCTTGAAATATCTGATAACAGGTACAGCACTCAGGTCATAAATATGTCGGCACAGACGACGGCGGCGAATGTGCAAGACATTATCGAGGCCAGGCTCGAGAAACGGACCAAGGGGAACTATGTGCCTGCAGGAGGTAATATTATCCTCTTGTCGATTCACCTTTAAAAACCCAGTGACATTAGGTATACAGGGTGTCCCAAAACTTTACCACCATGAAATTTAACATTTTATTGTATGCGATTTAAAAAAAAATCTTTGAATGCAGTTCCAATTATTTTTAGTTAAATACAAAATGAAGTTTTCTTTCAGTAAAAATGTCTTGAATATTTAAGCTACTTTCCCTCCGTGTGGCAAAGTTTTGGGACATCCTGTATACTGTTTAGTTTAACCACTTGAGACCCGATGCTAGCGTCTGTCAAGCCAGCGGTCGATTTCATTCGAAATTTGAATTCGGCAAGGCTTGCGAAATCTGAAACCGGGTGGGATTGCCTGGAAAGGTTCAGCTAAAAGTTTTATTGCTCATAACATGTTCACAACCATAGATTTTACATAATATGTAAAATGGGTGGTTGTGTATGGATCAAGCATTATTTCCTATTATTAGGAAACAAATCTCCAGGTAGGCCTATCTCTTACTGGGGATAAAATATTGAATTGAAGCACAAATGTAGGCAAGAAGATGATAGCGTTCATGGATGACATCAACATGCCAGTACGCGACAACTACGGGTCTCAGCCGCCGCTCGAGCTGGTGCGCCTCTGGCACGACTACGGTTACTGGTTCGACCGCGCCAAGCAGTGGCGCAAGAACGTCAAGGTTATATAATATCATATATGTCGTATAGATATAGCGCCAAGGACTATCATGTATAGAGCTGGTACGTCTCTGGCACGACTACGGCTACTGGTTCGACCACGCCAAGCAGTGGCGCAAGAACGTCAAGGTTATATAATATCGTATATGTCGTATAGATATAGCGCCAAGGACTATCATGCATAGAGCTAGTGCGTCTCTGGCACGACTACGGTTACTGGTTCGACCGCGCCAAGCAGTGGCGCAAGGACGTCAAGGTAATATAATGTCATATATGTATGTCGTATAGATATAGCGCCATGGACTATCATGCATATAACTGGTGCGTCTCTGGCACGACTACGGCTACTGATTCGACCGCGCCAAGCGGTGGCGCAAGAACGTCAAGTTTATATAATATCATATTATGTCCTATAGATATAGCGCCATGGACTATCATGTATAGACCTGGTGCTCTGGCTTGACTATGGCTACTGATTCGACCGCGCCAAGCAGTGACGCAAGAACGTTAAGGTTGTATGTCTTATACATCATGGACTATCATGCATGGATCTGGTGCGCCTTTGGTATGACTACGGCTACTGATTTGACCGCGCCAAGCAGTGGTGGAAGAACGTCGAGTATTCGGATCTATACGTCAATATTCCGATAATTTGATTTAGAATCAGTCTTATGTTAACTTGGCTTAGATAAAATCATAAAATGAGTAGGTACCTAATAGATTCTACAAAAAAAATATGATATAGGGCATGGTCCTTTGTGGCGCAGCTGGCCCCCCAGGCGGGGCTCGATCCCCCCTACCGCCGCGCCTGCTGTCCTGCTTCCACGCGTTCTACCTCACCGCGCCCACGCACCAGCAGCTCATCAAGATATTCGGCACCATGCTCAGCCAGCACCTGAGCGATTTCGATGAGGAGACTAAGACTGTTGGTAAGATCTGGAAAGAGTACCTCTATCTTAGAGAAATCATATTTAAAGATAAATAAATATTAGCCTGTGTCCATGGTTAATAATTGTTTTCGTTGATAATTTGATTCCAGCATCTTTGCCGTTGTTTATCAATAATGTTGCTCAACAAATGTTTATCATATTCAAATTATCAAATATTTCCTGTAAGTTTACAAAGGAGGAAATTTCAGGCAAAATAGTGTTAGTGGCGACCATCGACATGTTCAACAGCATCGTGTCTAAATTGTTGCCGACGCCGAGTAAGATGCACTACTTATTCAATTTGCGAGACATATCCAAGATATTCCAAGTGAGTCTATAGTACAGATGAAAAATAAAAACATTGGTGGCCATTTATGCTGAAATACTTTTTGCCATTTTTCGCAAATCATTTTTTTTCTCGCCAGAGTGAGATTGTATTGTTACCAATCTTTTTCAGGGGTTATTAAGGAGTAACAAGGATTACACGAATACTAAGGCAAGGTTCTTGCGACTGTGGATCCATGAATGTTTCCGAGTTTTCTGCGATCGACTCACTGAAGAGAAGTTAGTGACGGTTACATCCATCCCATTCTATTTTTGAAACCTTTTTTATGTCTTCAATGAAAGAAACTGTTCGTTTAAAAACTATACTACAGTGAGACTGTTAAAACGTGTTACAAAATTTAAACCCACTTACAAACATATTACATTTCTGTAACTTCAGATCTTGTAGAAGTATGTTTGAAATTAGATTTTCATAATGGGGTTCACCAATATAATTCATTCAGAACGTACGAAGTCGCTAGCAGTTTTGGCAAAGTAAAAATACTTTTATCGATGTGATGCAGAGATCGTGACTGGTTTATGAACAACATGAGTGACATGCTGGGCAAGCACTTCGAGTTGACGTTCCACGCGTTGTGCCCCTCCAAAAGCGCGCCGCTGTTCGGCCACTTCCTCAACCCGTTTGAGGTGTATGATGACATTAATGACCCGGCTGCGTTGAGGAAGTAAGTGTTGCTGTAGCTAGAGCTCATAAACCTCTGCTGACTAGGTGTTAGGGTGATTCATAAATAATAAATAGGTGACACGTTTTTAGGGTTCCGTACCACAAAAAAAAAACGGAATTCTTATAGGATCACTTTGTTGTCCGTCTGTCTGTCTGTCTGTCTGTCAAGACTTTGTATTTTGGGAATGCGTGGAGGTATCGAGTTGAAATCAAAACCATATACTCAGGTCTACAGTCCCTTGAAGCTGTGAAAAAATCAAGATGTAAAAAAAGACACGGCCGTTTATGCCACAAAAAACGCATATTTCGACACTCAGGGAATCAAAATTTATAGGGTTGTAAGTACTTTCCGTTGACCTAGAACTATGAAAGGCAAATAATATCGTCTTATACTGCAAGTACAGGGAATAATCTGAAAACTATACTTAAGTAATTAAATCATAAAAATATAGTCTTTATTTATAGTACATATTCAATCATCGAGCTTGTACGGAACCTTCAGTGCGTGAGTGCGACTCGCACTTAACCGGTTTTTTAAATTTCTGGAATGCTACGATAGAACACTCGAACCTTCGTGGTTTCAAGTCCCTGTTATGCAATTATACTTAACTAGTGGCCCGCCCCGGCTTCGCACGGGTACAATGTAGTTAATAATGTGGTGAGTGTGAAGTTATTAGACTGTACTACAGGATAACTATATATAGTGGTGGCCACAAAATTAAGGACGCTAGTCGATTTTCTTACAAACGAAGTAACTTTTAAGCATTGCTTCTCCGCCAGGGATTGACCGAGCGGAGATCTGGTGATGGCCATCCAAGGAGTGAATAGAGGAGATCCAGATTTCTATACACACCAAAGTGATCTGACCAGCATTTTAAGAGATGTAAGGATATGTTTAAAAAAACCGCGAATAAGAGGAGATCCAGATTTCTATACACACCAAAGTGATCTGACCAGCATTTTAAGAGATGTAAGGATATGTTTAAAAAAACCGCGAATATAGTATAGAAATGTATGAAAACTTGCAACTGAAAATTCTTATGCTTACATCTCTTAGAATGCTGACCAGATCAGTTGGGTGTGTATTGCTATCTTAATCTTCTCCATTCACTCCCTGGATGGCCATCATCAGAGCACAGCTAGTTCAATCCCTAGCGGAAAACCAAGACTTCAAAATTACCTCGTTTGCATGAAAATCGACTTGTGTCCTTAAAATTATGTGGCCACCACCATATGTATATACGACGTACACAACATACGCAAGTGGTGTTATAAGTTTGACTTGTGTGTGTCTGTCTGTCTGAGACAACCTAGCTCCCAAACTTATGGACCGATTTTGATGCGGTTTTTTATGCATAGTTTAAAAGATCTAAGTGTACAGACGACGGGACTCCTAAACCATTGATCCAAATATGATGAAACTTTGGTGAGTTGTTCTGCTTACGACCGGGAAAGTCCCTGGCTAAAAAAACGGAGCATTGCAATACGCATGCCGGGTGCAGCTAAGTTCTAAATAAAAATATGTTGTGCATTATCAGGATTATCAATCTCGATCATCCAACACTTCTCTATAATATACAACATGTTACAAAAATACCCCTAATGCCGAATACCAACTCTGAAATCGCGAAATAAAAATCAGCTGTTTCATAAAAAAATTCAAATCGAAAATATCAAAATGTATGAAACAGCTGATTTTTTTCGCGATTTGAGAGTTGGTCCCAATAGTAAAAGTTGTTCAGTTTGATGGTCCCTATATACCATATTCAGCATTAAGGGTATTTTTGTAACATGTTGTATACATACCACATTTCTTGTTATGTTATCCGGTTGCAAAATAAAAAGGCTATTCGGCGAGCAGGCTACATTAGAGCTGGCCATGGGAGAAACAATCACTGCGCAGATCTACACCAGCCGCTCTTAAACTTTGTCCCTGTGCTTTATTAATTGTCATAGCATAGGCGACTTGACCGAATATTGTATTCTTTTAAAATTAAACTGATAATTAGATGGAATAATTTTGCACCTTATTACAACGCAATAAGGAAAAAATGACAGCACTGTCAACATAACCCCATAGGTACTATTCAATGCCTATGGCGATAATGCATTCTACCTACTCTCAGGGGAAATGACCAAAGAGAATGTAATACGTTGATATGACAAATGATATTTATTTTTCTTATTTAATCAATCAAACGCACAAAAAAGTTTCAATTCCGACGTCGAAGTCAATCACAGCAAAAGTAGCTTTTTATCACTTTTTAACCCTGTTAGGTAATAAATATTAAAAAAATACGAAATACGTGTTCAATTAATTTTGTGAAAGAAAGTCTATGCCAAATTCCAAGTCAATCGGGCTAAGGAATCGCGTTCTCCCATACAAACTTTACCACCCTGTTTCACTCCTTTAGGGGTTGAATTTCGCAAAATCCCGTCTTAGTGAGCACCTACGCCTTAAAAGGAGCCCCCTTGCAAAATTTGAGACTCCTAGCACTTGCAGTTTCTGAGATTTCGTGATCAGTGAGTGAGTGAGTGAGTGAGTGAGTGATTTTCCCTTTTATATAATATAGATAAGCGTGCCTGCACACAACCAACTTTTTGTAAAACCGATTATCGGATCTTTAAATCTTGTCAGCTAAAAAAGTCTCAAATGGGTGGTGGGAAAATATAGGCGATTCAAAGGAATTTAATATCTTAAGTTTATTTGAATAAAGAATTTTTCATTTCATTTCATTTGGTAGTTTCTTTGTCCATGGTGTAGGTAAATGATCAAAATTCAAACAATAAAGAAAAAGGTTTAAACATTTCTGCCAGTAGAGGTAATTATTGAATTTTGGGCAGGTATATAGTGAACCAAATGGAGGAGTACAACAGCTGCCCGGGCGTGGTGAAGATGGACCTAGTGCTATTCAAGGACGCCATCGAGCACATCGTACGCATCGTACGCGTCGTGTCGCAGCCGCGCGGCAACGTGCTGTGTGTCGGCATCGGTGTGTAGACACTTTGGTTTAGTAGAGCGTGTGTAGATGTGTCTTCACATCTCGCCCGCCAGAGTGTCTACTCTGGTGTAGTACCTACAGTAACAGGCGTGTGTAGATGTGTAGACACTCTGGCGTAGTATAGTAACGAGCGTGTGTAGATGTGACGACACTCTAGGTGTTGTACAATAACGGGCGTATGTAGATAATATGGTGTAGTACCTACAGTAACGGGCGTGTGCACATGAACGGTGTTGTTTAAGGACACCATCGAGCATATCTGTAACACACTCGCGTCTCCAACTCTTTACGCAGCCCTTCACCCGACTCTTCAAAATAAACTTGAGTGATCAACACTTGAATAGTCGAATACTCGAATAGTGAAGAGTCTTAACTTTACTCTGCTATTTTTCACGCGTGCCTGACAATAACGCCTTTAGACATATATTAGATCTTATTTCCTGGTTTTCTTTTGGGATACGACGAACCCTAAAAACTCGAGCGTTTTACCAGGTGGTTCCGGACGTCAGAGCTTGACGCGCGTGGCGTCGTATATCTGCGAGTGCAACACGTTCCAGGTGGTCGTCACCAAGACTTACGGCATCAAAGAGTTCCGGGAGGACTTGAAGGTTAACGTCACTTTAGGGTGCGATACTATGGTCTGTATGACAGAATGTTTAGGCCGATGGTGGCCAAATCTGAGTGAGGGTTGATATTTTTTTCCCTTCAGACTGTCCTCATTTTCAGACATTACAAATTACAACCACGCGGTTGTACCCATTCACACAGAGAATGAGCCAAAGAAAAGTAAACTTTCTTTAAATAATCATATACTAAAAACCCCGTGGGAGTTTTGGCCATGGAAGGTTGAGGGTTATTAGTAGATTCCATTTTGTATAGGTACTTCAATTTCCAATTGAAATACCTAGGTACTTCTAAATGCAAGTAAGTCCAGATTTAAGCTATGGAAGTGACGGCATTGGT
This sequence comes from Catoptria pinella, assembly GCA_963556745.1. NCBI lineage: Eukaryota > Metazoa > Arthropoda > Insecta > Lepidoptera > Crambidae > Catoptria > Catoptria pinella. Next base: position 13,390,300 of record OY750765.1, read on the forward strand.
GCGTCCAAATGAAAGTCAGTGATCTAGAGTAGGATCTAGAGTTCCATTTGGAAGTACCTATGCCAAATGGACGGACGTTTCGTCAATGGCGAGCTTTTAGATGTTTGTAGTCAACAATTAGCTACTTACAGCATAAGAATTAATACCGTTAGGTCTTGTTTGAAAGGACTTCCTTGAAATCTCATTGTCTTTAGATAACGTATGTCTTCGATCAAGATTACCCTAGTTTTGTCAGTCAGTGCCATATTTGCGTGCTAGTTCGTAAATTGTTATTTAAGGTATTATTGATCGAAGGTATATGTACCTAGAGTAGAGGTAGTTTATCATATAGCGTCTCCTAATATAACAGTTGCTATACACGAGCTGCGGCGTGGACGCAAAGAAGACCACTTTCATATTCAGCGATACGCAGATCGCCGAGGAATCCTTCACGGAGATCATCAATAACCTGCTCAGCAGTGGTGAAGTCACCAACTTGTACAAGCCGGATGAGTTTGAAGATGTAAGTGTTTTGTTTATTCACCCAACTCACCTTACGAATGAAATCTAAAGTCACTTTCTGTATGACCTTCTAGTGTATGAGGTCTCGTTATTATTTCATCAGGACTTATGAAAACTGCTCTTTAATTTCATGATCTCTTCAGTTATGTAAAAACGTGGGAGTGAAAAGAAAGAAAGGGTAGAAAAATAGAAAAAGCAGATTCACTAAATATCAAGCCTTTTATGCTCCGCACTTAAAATTAACAAGGGGCATTAAACGGGTAGTTCCCATAGAACATGATATCATCGGTCAGATGGAAACTTTCGCATCAAACAGCAAACCCGGTTACATGTAACCGGGAACCGGGATTTTTCAGTGTGGGACATATTATGCCCAACATATTGTTTTCTCAACTTGTCCAAGGCGCTAACTCCAACGTTTTGCATTTAAACAATGTTTGTAGATAAAGCAAGGCTTGGAGAAGCCCATGAAGAACGCGAACATAATGCAGACGGCAGAGGCCGTGTACTTGTTCCTGGTGGACCGAGTGCGCACCAACATGCACATTGTGCTGTGTTTCAGCCCCATTGGAGATGAGTTCAGGTATTTCAATTAAAACTTTCTTGCACAATTGCAACTAAAACTATTCATTTCAATGTTTTCTTAGAATAATTTGAACGTCCAATCTATTATTTTTTTAGTTTTATTTATTTATTTATTTAATAAGGCACATCAACATCATATACACTGTACACTTACAGAATATAATATTTTATCAGCTTTAAAATCTCAATGTGACGAATTGAAAATAAAAATAAAAGCCAAAATAAAAAAAATAAAAAAATAATACTGTACATGTTTTTTGTTTGTGTTGTTTTGAACAGCTCATTATTATGTATAAACTCATTATGCCAGATTAAATAGCTTCAAAATTACATGTATTCGGTAAGGAACCGCATCCGGCAGTATCCAGCGCTGATAAACGCGACGACCACCAACTGGTTTCTGGAGTGGCCGCGAGAGGCACTGCTCGAGGTGGCCTACAAGTTTCTCGATGGTGTCGAGTTATTGGCCTCCATCACCGGCCCTAGGGTAACTATTATTATGGCTATTTCGCGATAAAAAAACAATGGTTGACGGTCAGTAATATTTTTTGAAGTAATCTCTTTCACAGCATGTCTTAATATATCCTGAGCTGCAAAAATATATTTACCCTTAGCTCCAAAAATGTTTTTTTCTTCATCACTACTCTAAAACCAGACTCAAATACCTTCTAAAAACAGATCCGCAGAAAGGAATCTGTGATTGAAAGTCGCGAGGATGCCCTGAGAGCGTCGGCTGCGTCGATCATGTCACTGATCCACTCGTCCGTTGGCAAGTACTCGGTCAAGATGTGGCAAGAGATGAGGCGCACAAACTACGTCACACCGACCAACTACCTTGAGCTGGTGTCTGGGTACAAAGAGTAGGTTTCCTAATCTTTAACTCTTGTTATAGAATTTCAGGAAATCGTAAACGATGCATGATGTAAGCTATTCATTTATTTATAATGTTATCTTTGACGCCTTGAGAAGGATTAAACGACATCCAAGTTACTGCCCAAATAATACTGTTTTCACAATTTAATACCTACATCTTATAGTAGGTATATATGTAACTCAGAATCTTACGCGACCTATTTTTATGATCGGATATCTTACGCGACCTATTTATATGAGCGGATTGTGCTATCCAGTCCAAGACAGCAAAATCGCTTAAAGTTTCATAATTTTTTTAGGATGCTCAAGATGAAGAGGTTTGAAATAGCCCTTCAAGCAAACAAACTGAGAAATGGTCTAGGGAAAGTGGAAGAAACTACAAAGTTGGTTGGTCAGATGTCTGAGGAGTTAGCTATCGCCAAGGTGATTATTCACGAGAAAATCGAAATTATTTGTGTTTGTAATTTAAGATAAAAAATCACACATAACCTCGATCTTATTCCTTGAGATATAGAAACGCCATGTAATTTGAACTTAGTACCATGGATACGTCTTTCAAACGTCTTCGAAAACGATCAATATCCACAATATTAATCTCATAAAATGGCTAATGATTTGGCCTCCATTTAATTATTTATTTACCTTACGTGTTACTAATATTCGAACAGGAACAAGTAGCGGAATACACTGAGCAGTGTATAGAGTACATGGGCGTGATCAACGTCCAACAGCGTAACGCCGACGAACAGCAACGAAGCGTGGCGGCGCGAAGCAAGAAGACGATGGAAGAAGAAGTTCAGTGCAAAAAATTAGCTGATGCTGCCATGAGGGACCTCGCTTCTGCCATGCCGGCTCTTGAAGAGGCCGTCAAGGTTTGTAGCTTGAATAAAATCTATGAAATTACTAATTACAGTGCAGTAAGAAGATTGCGCAAGAAACTGGCTAATGCTGTCACGAGGGATATCGCTTCTGCCATGCCCACTCTTGACGAGGCCGTCAAGGTTTGTAGCTTGTATAAAATCCATGAAATGTCTAATTACAGTGCAGTAAAAGATTGCGCAAAAATTTGGCAGATTCTGCCACGAGGGATCTCACTTTTTTCATGCCCGTGCTTGAAAAAGCCGTCAAGACCCGTCAATACCATGGTATCTTGTATTAATAATATCGGCAGTATGGTTAGCTCGCATATTTTTACCTTTTCTGCAGATCGATCGTCATTACGTAATCTTATATTTGCATTACCATTTCCATTAATTGTATCACTCTACCAGATGTTTCAAGGTGATATGAATACATATTACAGGCATTGGATGCTTTAAACAAGAAGGACATTACTGAAGTAAAATCTTACGCTAAGCCACCACAGAAGGTGGAGATGGTTCTAGAAGCTGTACTTATATTGTTACAAGTGAGTCAATCGTCAATTTTCATAATGTAATTTGCTTACCTGTTGCTATTAGAATTTTTCAAATACTAGTTTTAACACTTCGATTAAATTATTGGATATCAGAAAGAACCCACGTGGGCCGAAGCAAAGCGTCAGCTCGGAGACCAATACTTCCTAGACCGTCTTCGCGACTTCGACAAAGACAACATCTCAGACAAGACCTTGAAGAAAATCGGGACGTACACTTCTAAGCCAGATTTTGATCCTGAGATTGTGGGAACTGTATCTGCTGCGGCCAAATCATTATGTCTATGGGTGCGAGCCATCGAGAAGTATGGCAAGGTTTACAAGTAAGTTCACCGTTATTTTGTAGTTGTTTCAATTAACATAATGGAGTGTTCTACCAATGCAACAAAACATTTTTGTCAAAGAAACTTGGGTCAAAAAACTACTATTTTTTACTTTCCCATACTAAAAACAATGTTATAGTTGTCTAGTTAATACTATGTGAGGACCAAATTTTTTTGTCGTTTTTTCCATGTTTCTTAGGCAAAAACTTTTAGTTTTATGGGTAGAATACTTCCTTTAAGTTAATTAAAATTATATTGGCTATAGAAACAGCTTGTATCTTTATTGGCTTGCATATAAGTAAACTATTTACCGCTGTTCATACAATACTGTTGTCAAGTAAATGAATACTTTTCTCTCTGAATGCAAATTTAAGACGTTAATATTACAAAAAGTTATTTATAGAAATCATGTTTAAATAAGCTGTATGATCAATTATTATTTTTCTGCTGATATGGTATATACCTCGTCTCTAAAATCTGAGGCCAATAAAAAATCATAGTATAATTTATGTATTCTGTGGTATAATCACAGTATAATATAATATTTACCAAAAACTAAACTAAAATTATTCTACATAAAATAGTGCTTTCAGTACTAGTTTATGTATACTTTTAAACGATATCGAAAACTGCCAGATAAACTCATGTCTGAAGATCAAAATAGGCAGAGAGTTAGTTTTCGACAATATTTATAGTTTGCTAAGCTCGTTATAGGGAAAAAGGTCTATAATGTCCTAAACAGAATAGTAAAACCCAAGAAGGAACGCCTAGAAGAAGCATTAGAATCACTCCGCATGAAGCAACAGATCCTCGCGGAGGCTCGCGCCAAGTTGCGCGAGCTCAGCGAGATGATCGCGCGACTGCAGAAGGAGTACGATGAGAAGGTGGCGCAGAAGGAGGAACTGGAGAGGAAGTCAAGGATGCTGCAGCTTAAACTAGAAAGAGCGGAAGCACTTATTACTGGACTGTCAGGTAGAAACGGCGGGTGTTTGTAGCGACCTCGAAATATAAATGGAAAGTAGGAATATAAAAAGTTACTCTACTAGGCTTTATGATCGCATGCCTATTGCACATTGTGACCTGAAAACGATAGATATTAAATTGAAATTAAACTTTTAAGCATAGGTACACTAACGATTCTCTGTGTTATTAAAATACCTGTGCTTTAAACCTTTACCAATCAAGATGTGAATCAACACCATATGCAATAATGAGTGGACAGTAATGAGTGCCGCATGAGCTAATTCATGAAGAGATATGTACTCGCATGTAGTAGGTACACAGGGTTGGTCTGGCCTCGGAGCATATCGGGACTTTTCCCGGTGGACTGGTCCAGTCCGGCTGGCGGACCGGGCTGGCCCACAGAGGGACCCAGAGCTGGAAAAATCCCGGTAGTTTTTAGGGTCCCAGACCGACGCCGAGTACCTACACATACTGCATGTTAAACTGCTCCATAAAATGTAAATAGGCGAGCGCGAGCGCTGGGAGATGACGGTGGAACGACTGGACAAAGAGTTTGAAAATCTTCCCGGTGACTGCCTAATCGCCACCGGTTTTGTTGCCTACCTGGGACCCTTCGTCTCCGAGTATAGGGAGTCGCTCATGAGCGATTGGTTTATGGAGGTGGGTTCATTTTTGCAAGTTACATGTACCTATTATACGCTTCCGTATTAGTCACGCGCGGGTCAGTAACCGTCGCAGTTGATCAGATGTCGACACATTTACGTGTACATGGCTAAGAAAATCATATTATGATATGCAGAATTAGGTGAATTAAGTCTACGACGGAGAAATATTAACTGGATTCACTTGACATTCAAGTTAACATTAATAAAAAAAAACAATGTTGCCTAGCGTGGTTATAATCATTCACAAACAAGAACTGGCGATGACGCGAAGTGTTACTTCTATTAACCCTCCACCAAAATCATAGCACTAACTCTCATTATATTTTGAGTTTTCCTACAATATTTTTGTTACATGATTTATATTGTATTATGTGAATTTTAATTGATAATGTTCCACAAACAGGTGTATAACGAAAATATGCCTGTGACGATGGATCTTAGCATGAAATACTTTCTACTTGATGACGCCACCCTGAGAGATTGGAACTATATGGGTTTGCCTGGTAAGTTATTATATTATTTTAGACCTATAACCGCCTAAAAATATACTAACCTTTTTATAAAATGTTTCAAGTTATTGACTACTGTAGGTATTAGCCTCCGATCATGATCGAAGGTATTAGCAGTTGATAAAATTTTGCCCGTCCGTCACTTCAGCGGCGCGCTTCGGCATCAGCGAGCCGGTGGTCACCGAGTAGGTATTCTTGTTCTAGGTAGCTAATGTAAGTTTTGAACGGTAAAAGAGATTGAGCTACAGGAAAATGAGGAGCTGTGTGGTTCAATAGTTTATCTGTAAGTAAGTAACTCGATAGCGGGAACTACAATAGACTGTCTCTCTCCCAGATGATAACTTCAGTGCGGAGAACGGCATTATCGTGGTGCGCGCGACTCGCTGGCCGCTAGCCGTCGATCCTCAGGGACAGGCGCTCATCTGGATCTCAAAATTGGAAGAGCACAACGATATACAGGTAAACTATCACAGATTTTACTAAGACTTCAGAATAAATGCGTCTGTTCATCTCGTAAACGAACGACTCCAGAGAATATCCAATATATTAAGTAATTAAACCCACTTGGTCGTCGTTATTCTTTTCCATAAAATAGCCAAACCATAGGAACGTAACAATAAGTAGATATGTGTTTGTATATATATGAGTAATGTTTCCAAGCATGATAGTTAAATACTAAAGAAAAAGTGAATTTTGCGTATTTTTTCTTGGAGAGATTCTGATAACGTTTGCCAAAGTATTATAGGTGCCTTTGTTTCTTATTATAATAATTTTAATAATTGCCAACATAATAATATTCATTAAATCCACGCAGATTGTTGACTTTGGTCAGCCAAATTACCTCAAGATCATGGAAGGCTGCCTCTCGGAAGGCAAGCCCATCATCGTTCAAAACGTTGGCGAAGTTCTGGATCCATCCATAGCTCCAATCTTGGACAAAGCCATTGTAGTCATCGGCACTTCTACTGTTATCAAATTCAACGAGAAGATGGTGCCTTACGATAACAAATTCAAGATGTACCTTACGACAAAATTAGGTAAGTGAGTAGTTAAACTGTCTCTAAGTTTTTGTTTTCTAACTACTGTTACTGCCTAACAGCATACTGTTCTAGATTATAATTATAGTATGGCTTCTTAATCAATATTGTTTTCTTAACTATCAAATGGTGGAGGACTTTCTAAAAATAGAAGCTTTTTTTGTATGACTTTATTCCATGCTTATTAGTGCCTGCATGTATTGTTTATACAGGCAGGGCACTAAGTGTTTCTTAGTAAGTGTAAACAGTGCCCTGCCTGTTTTGGGTTAAACAAAAGTACTTTAGTCGTTAATAAGTTTAAGAAACGGAGTAAGTACCTACGTTGATTAAGTAGGTAAGTTACGACAAAAATAAGAAAATAAAAGGAAAGAAATGAACCATATTTGCAACTAGTGATGGTTACTTAAGGGAACCCCGTGTACACCCCGGAGACGCTAACCAAAACGACAATGGTGAACTTCGCGGTAAAGGAGCAGGGGCTGACGTCACAGTTGCTGGGCATTGTGGTGCGCAAGGAGCGGCCGCAGCTCGAGCAGATGAAGGACAACCTCGTCATGACTATCGCCAACAACAAGAAAGTGCTGGTGAGTGAGCTATTGCAGGGGTCGATGGTGTGGTTGATGCCGTCACAATTGCGGGCATAGTGCTGCGCAAGGAGCGGCCACAGCTCGAACAGATGAAGGATAACCTCGACATGATCATTGCCAATGACAATAAAGTGCTGGTGAGTGAGCTATTGCAGGAGTTGATGACGTGGTTGATGGGCATCGTGGTGCGCAAGGAGTGGCCACAGCCCTAGCAGAGAACATCCTCGTCATGACCATTGCCAACAACAAGAAAGTGCTGGTGAGTAAGCTAATGTAGGTGTCGATGACGTGGTTGATGACGTCACAGTTGCTGGGCATATATAACAACAAGAAAGTGCTGGTGAGTGAGCTATTGCAGGGGTTGATGACGTGGTGGATGACAAACAACCTCGTCACGACCATTGCCAACTACAAGAGTGCTGGTGAATAAGCTATTGCAATTCCACTTGCAATTGTTTGACAACAACAAAATAGTTGGTGAACTCAAGTACATAACCATTTTTCTCATACTCCCATAGTTATTTTAGACGTATTTTTAAAGTTGAAATGACCTATAGGCGAGCTTATGACTCCACCTGGCTAATAATTTATGAACTAGTTACTTCAAAAAGAATTTGATATGTTTACTTCTTCTTTCGATTTTACTTCTACTTTCTACTTTCACTTTTGATTTTATCTTTACTGAATACCACGTGAGATGAAAGTCAACCATTTTCACGTCGTGAAGGAATGAAGCAATAAAATCCTTGTTTCTCATCAGATGGATTTAGAGAACGATTTGCTTCGCATCATGTACGAGTCGCAAGTGCCCCTACTAGAGAACGAGGAGTTGTTTGTGACGCTGCAGACCTCGCAACGCACCTCGCTCGAAGTTAAGGAGGCTCTTATCACCTCGCAGGTTACTGAGAAGGAAATCGATTCAGCTAGACAGGTAATAAATAAAAAGGTAAGTAGCACAATCACTTTTGAAAATTGAAAAATGTTTTATTCAATCACACGACACCACCGCAGAAATGATTAAAGAGAGCATGATATACTTAGTCTACCCTAAGTACTACTACTACATAGTAACATGAGTATGTTAAGGCATCGAATTAAAAATTAATATCCATAAGTTTTTCATAGGCCTTTACTTACAAAGGTACTGACTATAGAGAAAATTATTGAAAAATTATTGATTTAAAAAAAAAAAGAAATGGAAAGGGATTAGTTATGAATTTTATGTTTTGATTAAGAAGTGCCATACAGATAGATAATACAAACAGATTTTTGTATACGACGCCCTTGATACAAGATTGATACGCCGACCCATTCTCACTGGCAGCACCTGTTCACAAGCATGACGCATGCACCAGCCATCATACCCGCCACGCACTATTACATCATCATTATCATTGTCAAGATTTTTAACAGGGGCTGGGTGGGGCACAGATCTTCATTATGGATACTGCAATCATAGAGACGCAGATATGGCATTCTGGAGCCATTTATCTTAATAAATCCCTAATTCCAATCCCAAAACAAATTGCAAAAACTATGATATCCAATGTCTATCGTAAAATTCAAAACGTCATATTAACAAATTACCTTTAAACTCACTTCTTTGTAAGAAGCTTCTGAAGTGTAGTTTAGTATTGTAGTTTATAGTTCTTATATTCCTGAAAATAGTCTAGACCATTTTTATAATGACTTACATACATATCTCTAGGGTTATATACCAGTAGCAGTGCGAGCGTCAGTCCTCTTCTTCGCGCTGAACGACCTCTCCCGCATCGACCCCATGTACCAGTTCTCTCTGGACGCGTACATCGACCTGTTTAACTACTCCATCGACCGCAGCCCTAAAAGTACCGAGTTGGAAGACAGGATAAACAACCTCAATGAGTTCCACACTTATGCGGTTTACAAGTGAGTGAGGGATACACTTGTTTGTTTCCTAGTTTTTGAAAATGTTGTGTGTATGTAAAATACTGATCACTACCTAATATCATCATCCCCGCCTACTCTCCTTAGTTATCTGTAGAAAAAATGCAAATTAGTAAATCTTTGGTTTTCTCAAGGAACACCTGTCGTGCGCTATTTGAGCGGCATAAGCTGCTTCTGTCGTTCCACATCGTGTCGCGGATCCTCTTCCAGATGGGCAAGATGAGCATGCACGAGTACCTGTTCTTGCTCAAGGGTGGAGTAGTCCTGGACCGCTCTGAGCAACCTGATAACCCGACTAGTTAGTCATTTGATATCTGAAGTATATTTAAATGACAGTAGCTTGTATCGGTTTTGACGCAGATCGTCACTTTCGCAACTCACTTATTTCACACGTTTGGACCGTAGACCTTATTTTAGTGTGGTGCTTTGGTAAGTAAATTGTTTTTTTTAGTATAAAGTTATTTAGACGAGGCGTCAATCAGGGTCGCTAACAATTAGGTATAATCTGCCCTCAAATCAGTCGGGACTATTTAGTATCTACTAACCCATTTGGTTGTCATCTTACATCATTATTCCTTCATAGGCTCGTAATGACTGGGTAAGCAATCTTGCGAAAGGCCTGTCTAGACTGAATGATTGCTATTGAGACACTAATTATGATTTGCTTGCCATCGATAATAACAAACGTGTGTAGACTGGATGCCGGACGAGTGCTGGGACAACATAACGGAGATGGACAAGCTGCCGGGCTTCCACGGCGTCATCGACACCTTCGAGGTGTTCACTAAGGAGTGGAAGGAGTGGTACCTCAACCCTGAACCTGAGCTGCAGCCGCTCATCGGTAATTTATTTCGTGTTTCATACAATTAATTCAACCAAATAAAACCAAAATGTTTAAAGTTGAAAATCGTATGAAGAGTTTTGATATTTTTTGATAGGTTAATTAATCTTACAAATGAATCAACTTTTTTAAATTGGATCACGTAAAGTAGTCAGTGTGTAAGTATCAATTTTTTCAAATTGGATGCGCACTGAATTTTACCAATGCGTTTACTTATGCAATTTATTTTCTACAGTGACAACGTTATACATTATTAGCACGTATACATAGGTAGGTAGTTCATTTTAAACTGTTCTTCGATATCCTTAAGGACTGCATGCGTCAACCACAATTCTTCATTTATCTATTATTTGGGTACAGGTGACTGGAACGAGGTTTGCAACGACTTCCAGCGCATTCTATTCGTGCGATCGTTGCGCGTGGACCGCGTGTCCGCCTGCATCACTACATTCATCATCAACGTGCTGGGCCCGAGATATATTGAACCACCCGTCTTGGATATTAAGGTGAGCTAGCCGAGTTTAAGGTCATGAAGCAAAATAGAGAAGTAGACCCAGCTTATTTGGAGGCGCACGCAGCCTTTTATTTATTGTTAATGTTTGTATGTCTCCTGGTGTAGACATCCCCATCTAAACTTAGTAGAAGCAAGACGTTCAGTTCTAGTCACTCTGCTGAACCCAGTCAATTCCCTCACGCAGGCAGCCTGGGAGGAGTCGACGTGGAAGACGTCGCTACTATTCGTGTTGTCGCCCGGCGTGGACCCGACGGCAGCGCTGATCCAGCTCGCGGTCGACGTCAAGATGTTCGACAAGTTCCAGTCGCTCAGCCTTGGACAGGGGCAGGCACCCACCGCGGCGAGGTAACTACATGCTTAGGAGTAAAGTACCTAGAGATACAGAAGGAATCTGAAGTCGAAATTTTACTAGTTTAAACAAAAGCTTGATAATAAAAATATAAGACTAGTAAGACATCCCTACTTAATATCGAATGCAAAGGCAAAAGTCCGTTTGTTTGTAGTCATTAATTTTATAAATGCGAAAGTCCGTTTGTTTGTTACGCCTTCACGTCTTAACTACTGAACCGATCATCATGAAATTTTGCATACACGTTGTCAGGGGTACAGAGAAAGACATAGAGTACCTTTCATCCCGAAAAAATAATTGTTCCAGAGGGATAGCAAAAAACTTCACGCAGATGAAGTCCCGGGCGGTCGCTGGTTCATAAATACTTGCAAATTCGAAATTGGTGCAAAACTCGCCAAATAGCGCGGTAGAAAAAGGCGACATCTGAAAAAAAAATTAAACTGCTATCTCTCACAATTACAACATTGAACCCGTTGTCGTACAGAATGCTATCACAAGGCATGAAAGAAGGCGGATGGGTGTTCCTCGCTAACTGCCACCTGGCGTGTATATGGCTGGGGTCGCTGCGAGGGTTCGACAACCCACGCATACATCCAAGATTCAGACTGTGGCTGTCCTCCATGCCCGATGACAAGTTCCCGTTAAATGTACTGCAGAGGTCTATTAAGATGACCACGGAACCGCCCCAAGTAAGTTGATAGGTTTATTGTCAAACTAGTACCTGCATCACCATAGAGTCACCGACTCACCCCATGCTGTAATCTCAGGTGGAACCCGCTTAAACTACTGCAGCGTTCTTTTAAATTCAATTTGGAACACTGGATTATATTCTTCCTTTTTTATCAATATGAAAACTCATTGATGTCCCTCATCAACCTCATTTAGCAACTCAGTTAGAATAGACGAGATGTAATAATGATAAACAAACCTTCTGCAAAGCCGTACGTAATAACCTCATAAATTTGATCGTTAAAGAAAGATAATTATTACACTAGCATATAATGCCAGAATCTTTTGGGAGGTTGATCAACGAGATTTTAAAAATCTATCAATTTCAATGTGAACCAGGGTCTGAAAGGCAACATGGTGCGATTGTTTGCGAACATGAACGAGGACAAGTTCGACGAGGCCACGCCCAAGTACCGTAGGCTGTTATTCTGCGTGGCCTTCTTCCATTGCTCACTCATCGCCAGGAAACGGTTCCGACAGCTTGGCTACAACGCAGTATACAGCTTCAATGACGCTGACTTCGATGTTAGTAAACTTTTATTAAATGTTACTACAGTGCGGCTGCTGAGAGAATGCACAAATAATAGAAAATCTTATTAATTGTAGAATTAGTAACACTTGAAAAGTAAATACCTCTAGGTACTTAATTATGGAAAACATGGAATATCATATTGTAGTTTTACCACACATTACAAAATAGTTACAACGTGTTTTACTTACAAAAGTTGTAAAATATGCAAATGTCGACGTTTGCTTTTTATTTTAATCTCCTATGGCCTGTTTCACAGATTCATTCCATTTACCTCAACAGTAGGAACTTAGAACTAGGTACATAGGAATTCTTTAACATTTTTAAATAAAATCAGAAAGTAAAACTTACCAGATTCTGTGATGATCCTCTTACTTTCATGATGAGATGTCGAAAAATGAATGAAGTATTCGCCTTATACTTAACAAATTGGAGCATTTAATTTGTGGGGACTTTCCATGTGTAAGGTGTCTGACAACCTCCTCGCCAACTACCTGGAAGAATACGAGGAGGTGCCATGGGACGCCCTCCGCTATTTGTTCGCGATCATCAACTACGGAGGACACATCACTGACGATTGGGATAAGCGCGTGCTTGTCGCCTACATCAATCAGTTCTTCTGCGAGGATGCTTTGGAGGTTAACTTTTATAGGTTTGTTATGCTCATTATTTGGGTATGTTAGCGGATGCTTTGAAAAGATTTTGTGGTTTCCTCCTCTACTGGATTGATGAACAATATGTTCGCTTCATCTCAAAATAATTAAAATATAGATAATGCTACACCCAATCACCAGCCACAAGTTCACGTCATATCCTACAAAGTAACGACGTCACTGAAACTGACCAATCAGGTGGCAAGAAACTGTTAAGCTAACTTCCCGATTAGTAGGTGTCAATATCCGACTACGCCGCATTTATCTTCGTAGCGAAATCGACTAAAGTACCTACTTAGCTAGGTTGTAAGGTATAAAATGTATCTATGACACAAAGTGCACAAAATTCTAAGAACAAGTTTTATTTTAGGTTATCGTCGATCCCAGTATACCATATTCCCCGGGACGGTAGCCTGGAGTCGTATCGAGATTTCTTGGACGTCCTACCGCAGGCCGAACGAGCGGAATCTGTCGGTCAACACGCTTCTGCCGACGTTGCCACTCTTGCCCAGGTTAACAATCAACTTCAATAACGATATAATTCTGGAAATGCATAGTATAATATGTATTTAATTTGGCAAAACAGATTTTTGTAAATATTATAGTAATAATGCAGCAAATAATAGTAGTAGCAGTTATAATGACATCTGTATTGTCTGATAGAATAGGAAGCTTGTTTTAAAAAATCGCAGCTTTTGAGAGATTTCTTGCCGAAGTTTTAAAATTGAAGTACTAATATTGAGTGAGATTTTAAATGATAAACTTATTTAACAGGATGCATTGATAATGTGCTCAACGCTGTTTGCTTTGGCCTCAACGGGCGGTGGCGGTGCTGGCGGCGGCGAAGATCAGAAAGTAAGTTGGGAAAATTTAAACTACAGATTAGGTATATTGGAATTGGAACTCCAACGAAAATATAATCGTGATAATAAAACGTTTTCGTTGTTGTTCGAATTAAGTAATTTTGAACCTTTTGTCACAAAGCGGAAATAACGTGGGCTGATTATTGTGGTTCAGTTTTTGGAGTAAGAGTTGTACTCATAATCTAATATTAGTTAAAATGACTGCGTTTGTTTGCACATTATATAGTAATAATCACGTCAGGTGAAAACTTAGGAGTGCTTACTTACCTACAGTTGAGTCCTATACACTTTTGGCAATTCAACCTTATGGCCGTTGCATTTAAGAACTACCTAGTGTGTCTACCTTTGGTCTTATCGTTATCTAAATTCAAGGGAGATAGCCGTTTTTACTTTGCGCATAAAACTACCATAAAATCATGGACCTATTCCCGCTGTCCCCCACTTTTGTGCCCCACTGGCGTATATCGGGAAAATAAGTATGGATAAAAGTACTTCAGTGGGGGACAAAAGTGGGGGACAACGGGATTAGGCCAACCCGATGGGATCTTTAGGTAGACGAACTGGCACAAGAGATGCTGGTCAAACTGCCGAGCAAGATCGACGTGGAGACGACGGAGAGGATGATGGGCCCCGAGATCGTGATGCCCATGTGCGTGTCGCTGCTGCAGGAGATCGGATACTACAACGTGCTCATATCCACCATTACTGCGGGGCTCAAGGTAAGGAAATCTCAATATCGATGCAAATAGGTGACTCGAGGCATCTCATTTATTTTCTTTTTTCCACTAACATTCTTGAAATGTCTGATTGCTATTGAATTTAGAAGAATGTGCATTTTCCTAGTAGTCAATTAAAATAGCTGTTTTTGTTTCTGTTTAGGAGTTGCGCCGGGCCATAGAAGGTCTGGTTGTGATGTCGGATATGTTGGAAATCATGTATTCGTGCATATTTGAAGGACGAGTGCCTTCTTTCTGGCAGAAAGGTAAGTTTATTAAAAACACTTTAGACAACACAATTAAGTTTGAATTCTATTCTTATATAATAGTTGGCTGTCCTAGCCATGATTGTATATGTAAGTCTTTGTCTTTTTGTACATCAATTCGCCTTTAGGTCGATCTACTCATAAATCAACGTTTGCGTAACACCAATCTTATAGTTGAATAATCTATTCAACATACTTATTATTGATATTTCATTGTTTTCTCGTGTGGTAGCTCGGCCGTCGATGAAGCCGCTAGGGTCGTGGTGTCGCGAGCTGTTCCTCCGCGGGGGGCACCTGTTAGCGTGGGCGAATGCCCCGCGGGCGCCACCCACTCTGTGCTGGCTGCCCGCGCTGGTGGCGCCCACCGGGTTCCTGACAGCCGTGATGCAGGTGCGTTTGTTCCTGAGAGTATTCAACATAGGTCCCAGACTAGACTGTTTCTGAGAGCGTATATAGTGTAACTACAGCGTAACTCCTAGGTATGGCCTCTCTTGAGCCACCCATCGCTACAGAAGCTGGATGGAGAATTGGCTAGGCGGAATAAATGATATATTTCGCCTAGCCAATTATAAAAACAAAAATCCAAGTGAAGTCATTTTACGTTTATTCCACTCGACTATATGACATTTTTAAACTAAACACTGAAATCTTCATTAATATTTAGGATCCTCATTTAAAGGATGACGTTCAACAACATTAAGTTTTAATCGTCTCATGACGTTTTTATGTATGGAGAAAATGACAAAAAGATGGTTAAAATCAAATACAATTATGAGGCTACTTTCGTCATAATAAATTATAGACTGTTCTACTGTTCTTTTTCTGACGAAAATGGTCTTTTGGTCAGATTATATTAAATTAAATAAATGTAAGAATTAGCCAAAATATGCTGTTTAAAAAAGTGAGAACTAACCAAGTAGGCTGTTTAAAAAAATAATTTAAAAATGTAAGAATAAGCAAAATATTTAAAAAAATACCATAATTTTTCTGTACAAAGAGGAATTCCGTTTTGGTCAGAAAAAAACAGCCTATAATTAATTCTGACGAAAGCGGAATCTCACGAAAGTAGCCTAAATAAAAATTTGTATGTTTGGTATTTGGTGAATTCTGACCCAAAGCTAACAACATCGTAATGACAGACGACAGCCCGTGGAGAAGGTTGGCCCATCGACACTCTGTGCTGGGAATTCAATGTGATGCCTCTCGAAGAGTCTTCCTTTGTCCGCCCGCCTAGGGACGGAGGAGTCTATATTAGGTAAGAAAATGTTGGCTTTTGTCCATGAAACTGAACAACTTTCTGAAAGGAATAATTAGGTCGTAATACAAAAATCAGAGTAATAATAACGTGATCGGTTTACTGCGGTCTGCCCCCCTTTTTTCTATATCATATTGCGTTTTGGTGGTCATGCTAGGGGGGCTACATAACCGATTTTTGACGTTTATTTGATACTGATGTAAACTCGAACCCATCAATTCCCGTCGAGAGTAGTGGGGCTGGTCTAAAAATCTTTTTCGTATTTCGACCTAAGTATGCTCCTTTGAGAAAGTTGTTCGATCGAATGGAATGTAACTTTGTAATGTTTTTAAATTTATCCGCTGAACCATTTTTTTTAGTTATTGACATAAGAGTCCTCCCATTCCCACCATGGGAAATGAAATACTTACCACGGTATGAACTTGTGTCCAAAACCTAGTAACACATATAAACTAAACTCATGTCAGGGGTCAGTACCTTGAAGGCGCGAGCTGGTTCAAGAAGGAAGGCTACCTGCAGGAACCCCTGCCGATGCAGCTGGTGTTCCCGATGTCTCCGATACACTTCAAGCCGATACGCGCTACGGGGAGGCGGCTAAGAAGTAAATATTTCCACCATCACTAATATAATTGTCGTATAATTTTGCGCTACTTATACCAAGAAAACAAACTTCTTTCGTGTAACGTCGCTTTCCCATTACTTTCCTCATCATTATGAGCCGGAGTAGCTGGTATAATCTCTTGTCTCGACACGACCTGACATGACCGAGATTCCCAACTATATTTACATACAATACTATTATTTTATTTTTTACAGACCGGTACATCTGTCCCTGTTACTACTACCCAATGCGTAAGGGAGCCTTCGTAGTTGCTGTGGACCTGCATTCTGGGAAAGAGAATTCAGACTTTTGGGTCAAGCGAGGCACTGCTTTACTTTGTACCTTAGCATCTTAAGAATAAGGTACAAAATGATATTTTATGAAGTTCTAGCTCTTCTTGTGACATTTTGTTGCTGTTGATTTTAAGTTATTTGAGAATAAATAATTAGAATTAAAAGCCTTTTTTACTGTAATAGAAACAATGCGGTCATGTTTTCCGGAAACATAACATTTAGTACAAAATAATAGTCTTTGTTATCGGCAATACCTTTATTATTTACTTTGAAAAAATTACAATCTTTATCTTTCATTTAGTTTAGAAAGAACTGATGGCACAGAATACATAAAAGTACAAGCCTATGGTTCAATTTCCTTTTACGCTATTTGACTCGTCGAAATATTTTTGAGTTAATTAGCTTCTTTTTTACATTTCCAAATTATTCAATAAAAAAAATTCATTTTTTATTTTAAGTCTACAGAACAGAACTCTCATAACATTTCGTTAAGATAGCTCTTAACTTTGTTTCGGGGTAATGAGACAAAGAAAGGCGACTTATCCGTACTGCAGGAGCAGAAACAATCGCTATTTTTTCCATAGTCCAAGAACACAGTATGGAGGTTGAGCTCCATGCGAATCCCTCTGACAACTGGAAAAGAAATTGATGTTGCATTAGTATTCGACACATATTATGGGATAATATAATGAATATTACAATAAAATTATTATCATTAGTATTTTACGTGAAAAAATAAAATTAGTGAGTCCTAGCCTTTGAAAAATAATGCTAGGTACCATGGTACTGTGGCTGTACCCAAGCAATCATTCAGTGGTACATTGAGAAATGAAAATTCCTCTTCGTGCCAACAGTGACAAGCAAGTGTCAAAAGTGGACTCGTTCTGAAGCTAAAAATAAATTTATTTCATGTCTCACCTTTTTCTGTTTCCGTTGTGGAAACATGGTGTTCGCTGCTCTTTCTGTAATATTCGTCATCACGTTCTTCATGTTTGTAATCCTTTTTGTTTGCATAGTATATTTTGTATTCTTTAGGGTCTGGTAATTTACCAATCCATACTGATTCGGGCTGGTATTTTTTATTATGCTCTGATTCGTTCGGTGGATTATATCCAGGTGGGGTTGGTTGCTTAGATCCAGGTCTTGGTACTTGATTATATTTTGGTTCAGCTAGTTTGGGTCGGATTGGTTTCTTAGTTCCTGTTCTCGGTGGTAGGTTGTATCTCGGTCGGTATTGTTTAACGGGGACAGGTTGAGTTGGTTGTTTAGATCCAGATTTGACCGGCAGTTTAGGTCTCAAAGTAAGACGAGGTGGATATGGTCGGATGGGTTTGCTTTGGTATTTAGCTTGCGAGCTTTTGACTGTTACTTGAGCTGCGCGCGATGACTTGGAATTTGAAGTTTCAGTAGCGGTGCTTTTAGAGTTTATTGCCTTTTTATTTGTATCGATGATTTTCGCTGAGTCTGGTGTATTACCAATCCATACTGACTCAGGTTGACCTGTTTTTTTGGTGTTGGGTTTCCTGACAACATTAGTAGTGCTGCCTTCCTTTTCTTTGTTGACAACAGACTTGTATGTATTTTTAGAGCTAGTTGTCTTTTTATCTACATCAATAATTTTCGTATAGACATTTGAGTCAGGCGTGTTGCCAATCCATATAGACTCAGGTTGGCCAGCTCGTTTGGTATTGGTTTTCTTGACAACATTAGTAGTTCTGTCTTCCTTTTCTTTGTTGACAACAGATTTGGATGTATTTTTAGAGCTAGTTGCCTTTTTATCTATATCAATTATTTCCGTATAGACATTTGAGTCAGGCTTGTTGCCAATCCATACTGACTCAGGTTGGCCAGCTCGTTTGGTATTGGTTTTCTTGACAACATTGGTAGTTCCGTTTTTCTCTTGTTTGTTGACAGCAGATTTGGATGTATTTTTAGAGCTAGTTGCTTTTTTATTTACATCAATGATTTCCGTATAGACATTTGAGTCAGGCGTGTTGCCAATCCATACTGACTCAGGTTGGCCAGCTCGTTTGCTATTGGTTTTCTTGACAACATTAGTAGTTCTGTCTTCCTTTTCTTTGTTGACAACAGATTTGGATGTATTTTCAGAGCTAGTTGCCTTTTTATCTATATCAATTATTTTCGTATAGACATTTGAGTCAGGCTTGTTGCCAATCCATACTGACTCAGGTTGGCCAGCTCGTTTGGTATTGGTTTTCTTGACAACATTAGTAGTTCTGTTTTCCTCTTGTTTGTTGACAGAAGATTTGGATATATTTTTAGAGCTTGTTGCTTTTTTATTTACATCAATGATTTCCGTATAGACATTTGAGTCAGGCGTGTTGCCAATCCATACTGACTCAGGTTGGCCAGCTCGTTTGCTATTGGTTTTCTTGACAACATTAGTAGTTCTGTCTTCCTTTTCTTTGTTGACAACAGATTTGGATGTATTTTCAGAGCTAGTTGCCTTTTTATCTATATCAATTATTTTCGTATAGACATTTGAGTCAGGCTTGTTGCCAATCCATACTGACTCAGGTTGACCAGCTTGTTTGGTATTGGTTTTCTTGACAACATTGGTGGTTCTGTCTTCCTCTATTTTGTTAACAGCAGATTTGGATGTATTTTTAGAGCTAGTTGCTTTTTTATTTATATCAATGATTTTCGTATAGACATGTGAGTCGGGCGTGTTGCCAATCCATATTGACTCAGGTTGACCTGGTTTTTGGGTTTTATGTTCTGATTCTTGTCGTGATTTCTTTGTATTTGAAAGATAATTTTCATTTTGTTGCACCGATGAATAACCCTCTTCTCGAATATTCTTTTGATTATTTTGTTGGACTTGTTTCTCTTGTTTAAATTGCTCTTGATTTACACTCACAGTACTTTCTTGTTTTTTTAACGAGGATCGCTCTTTATTGTATCGTGATTGGTGTTTTTCAAAGGTTGATGATTTTTGATTTTTGAACGATGATTGTTGTTTATGTAACGATAATTGTTGTTCATTCCTTGATAATTTTTGATTTTGAAACAATGATTGTTGCTCTTGGTCAGTTGATTTTTGCTCCTCCAACAACGATTGTTGCTCTTGGGCTGTAGATTTCTGCTCATTTGACAGCGATTGTTGCTTTTGAGTAACTGATTTCTGCTCCTTCAAAAACGATTCTTGTTGTTGAATAGTTGATTTCTTCTCTTCCAACAACGATTGTTGCTCTTGGTC
This sequence comes from Catoptria pinella, assembly GCA_963556745.1. Classification (NCBI taxonomy): domain Eukaryota; kingdom Metazoa; phylum Arthropoda; class Insecta; order Lepidoptera; family Crambidae; genus Catoptria; species Catoptria pinella. The sequence continues at coordinate 13,410,512 of OY750765.1, forward strand.
AGTTGATTTTTGCTCCTCCAACAACGATTGATGCTGTTGGACAATTGATTTCTTCTCTTCCAATAACGATTGTTGCTCTTGTACAGTTGATTTCTGCTCCTCTAACAACAATTGTTGCTGATGGACAGTTGATTTCTTCTCTTCCAGCAACGATTGTTGCTCTTGGATGGTTGATTTCTTCTCTTCTAACAACGATTGTTGCTCTTGGTCAGTTGATTTTTGCTCCTCCAACAACAATTGATGTTGTTGGACAGTTGATTTCTTCTCTTTCAATAACGATTGTTTCTCTTGTACAGTTGATTTCTGCTCCTCCAACAACGATTGTTGCTGATGGACAGTTGATTTCTTCTCTTCCAACAACGATTGTTGCTCTTGGTCAGTTGATTTTTGCTCCTCCAACAACGACCGATGCTGTTGGTCAGTTGATTTCTGCTCCTCCAACAACGATTGATGCTGTTGGACAGTTGATTTCTTCTCTTTCAATAACGATTGTTTCTCCTGTACAGTTAATTTCTGCTCCTCCAACAACGATTGTTGCTGATGGACAGTTGATTTTTGCTCTTCCAACAACGATTGTTCATGTAACGCATATTTCTGTTCCTTTAAAAATGATTGTTGCTCTTCGACACTTGATTTTTGCTCTTGGAATGACGACTGTTGCTCTTGGAATGATGATTGTTGGTTTTGGAAAGATGACTGTTGCTCTTGAAACGACGATTGTTGCTGATGGATAGTTGATTTCTTCTCTTCCAACAACGATTGTTGCTCTTGGTCAGTTGATTTATTCTCTTCCAACAACGATTGTTGCTCTTGGTCAGTTGATTTCTTCTCTTCCAACAACGACTGTTGTTCTTGGTAAGTTGATTTTTGCTCTTTCAACAATGATTGTTGCTCTTGGAATGACGACTGTTGCTCTTGGAATGACGACTGTTGCTCTTGGAATGATGATTGTTGTTCTTGGAAAGATGACTGTTGCTCTTGAAACGAAGATTGTTGCTGATGGATAGTTGATTTCTTCTCTTCCAACAACGATTGTTGCTCTTGGTCAGTTGATTTCTTCTCTTCCAACAACGATTGTTGCTCTTGGTCAGTTGATTTCTTTTCTTCCAACAACGACTGTTGTTCTTGGTAAGTTGATTTTTGCTCTTTCAACAATGATTGTTGCTCTTGGAATGACGACTGTTGCTCTTGGAATGATGATTGTTGTTCTTGGAAAGATGACTGTTGCTCTTGAAACGACGATTGTTGCTCTTGAAACGATGATTGTTGTACTTCAAATGACGATTGTTGTTCTTTCGATGATGATTGTTGCTCTTCGATTAATAGTTGGTGTTTATCAAATAACGTTTTTTCTTCTTTTAACGATGATTGTTCTTCATGGAACGAAGATTTTTGTTCTTGGTGCATTGATTTTTGCTCTTTTGACAATGATTGTTCCTCTTGAAATGATGTGTCTCGTTCTTGAAGAGAAGATTGTTCCAGGGCTAATGATTGATGTTCTTGGAATTTTGATTCTTGATCTTCGAATGATGATTGCTGCAGTAATGACTGAGATGATGATCTTGTAGATGATGATGAAGATTTAAATCCATTTGACTTTTCTGTTGATTCCTCTTCGGAAATACCTGTTCATAAACAAAATGTCAGTAGGTTTATATGATATACCTAAGTATAAAAATAATTGCTGAATAATACTCACCAGTTGGACCAGCATTTGCTTTAGCCTGGAAAAAAATAAAATGTTGTTAGAAAATATCATCACGCTTTCGTATCTATATGAGGGAGGACCTTAAACAAAAATTGATGTTTTATTTATAAATTAAAACATTACTTTTTTACATACAAAAGCAAAACATCCTTCAAAAACCTTAAAAAAACAGCTCTTAAAATGCAAGAATGTTCAAATCAATTAATTAAATTTTATTGAAGTCTGGTGGGGCTGGACTGGAGGTAAGTAATTTTTGTCTTTCATAATTGTGTTGTTTTCTCAAGAAGTATTGTATTTTTTGATTTTATACGCCCCACCCGCCTTCATAGACGTGAGCATTATTTCTTGCTATTTTAAGAGCTGTTTTAAGGTTTTTGAGGGGTTTGCTTTGTCTAAATTCATATAAATGACAAAAACGACAATATTTTCATGATTTTCTGAAAACTACTGAACCGATTTCAAAATTTCAAAAAATGGGACCATTCGGGAACAAACCTCATATTACCGCTATACAATGTAATTTGTACTGTTTCACATCTGCTAGGCGTCCCGTGACAGCAAACTTTAAAAAAATGGCGTTCATGGCGATGTCGGACCTATCATATAAACTAACATGACGTGGTTTACAAAAGAAATCATCAAAATTATTTAAAAAACGTTGTTTTTTTCGGAGGTCGTCAGATTATTAAGGTAAGAAAATGACTTATCTGCGAACTAGGATAACTTAGCTCAGAGCAATCCTACAACTTTTGTTTATCATACATACGTATAAATGACGACCTTCGTGGTCGACTGGCTTTGTTCACCGGTTTTCAAGGTGTCGCCATCTCTGAGGTTCCGGGTTCGATCCCCGGTTGGGTCAATTTAGAAAATGAACTTTTCTATATTGGCTCAGGTCTAAGTGTTTGTGATACCACCGTTGACTCTGATTTCCATAACACAAGTGCTTTAGCTACTTACTTTGGAATCGGAGCAATGTATGTGATGTTGCAAATATTTTTTTATTTATATTTAAATGATCTCCTTTTCAGTCAACTTTGACGCACCATAGCTTGGAAACTATAACTTATCAAAATGAATGCCAGAACTAATTTGTAAGTAATTCATTTAATTAATTTATTCCGACCATTTTTGTCCTGGCTTGTATCGTTTTCATGAAAATTGAGAAAACCTGTAAAATTCATTTTGCCGTCTTTCCCATACATAGAAATAAATAATAAATAAATGCTTGGATAACATTACACAGCGCCATCTAGCCCCAAACTAAGCAAAGCTTGTAATATGGGTGCTAGACAGCTGATAATACTACTTATATATTTTATAAATCTAAAATGAATATACTATTACTAGTATAATAAAGATATTATTCAAATATAACTTACAAATGCTATTAACCAGATAAAGGCGAATGTGCCTAATTTCTTCATTTTCTTCTTTAGCCAGGTGGTCCGTTGTAACAAAGCAACGTAGTGTGGGCACAACTTGTACAGAAAATGTACACCTTATTACTGAACAAATTATTTACAAGACAGTATTTCATGGTAATTAGCAAAATTAATTGTAATAACATAATGTGACTCATTTCATACGCTGCGTCAATCTTTAATATTGTGTATAATTATTGAGTTGAAACATAAGTAGGCCTTCTTTGCTGGAGGCTTCGCTAGTTCAAAGCACGTCCTTCAATTGCCATTTTACTGTCTTATTTTCCTTATAATATCTTCTACTTTCGTTTTGTCCTTATTTCCTCTGACTTTTAAGGTCTTTCAGCGTAACACCCTTATATTTTTATACAGTGATGTTGCTTTGAATTTTAATCCCCGACGCAAAGAGGGGTGTTATAAGTTTAAAATGTCGGTGTATCTGTGTATGTGTGTATCTGTCTGTGGTATCGTACCTCCCAAACGGATGAACCGATTTTGGTTTAGTTTTTTTTATGTGAAAGATAATATTTAAAAATGTTTCATTGACTGCTTTATCGATTGTCTGTGTAATTCGCAAATTCTTTGTTAGTAAAATTGTCGTTAAGAGAATAGTACAATCCATGCCAGGCTATTCTATTAAAAAAAGCCTTTTTCTATAAACTAGTTATTTCGAATATAAAGAGAGTTATATAACGACAAATGCATGTTTTGTAGAAAACATTGTCTCAACGATATTATTATTTGCCTTTGCAGCCACTTGATCACACAAGCGTCTACTGTTCTTCAATTATTCATAAACAAATATTTACGAATACGCACATTAATTAACATCTAACATTGATGATGTACTGACAGAACACCTGATTTGATACAAGTAAAACAATAATATCCCCTACCACATTTTTTTCCCTACTTCAATACATATTTGCTTTTTATTACGAAAGTCTAATTTTTGATTAGATTGCTGTTTTCTTGATTTTGAGTTTACTTTTTAAGGGCTGTAAATTGAACAAAAGCCTCGTTTGATTAAATATTGTGTTATGGTCTTGAATTCATTTTGAAATCCCACTGAAAAAGTCCTTTTTCATACAACATTAAATAATATACTAGAAAAATACGACTCGCGACCTGATCATATTCTCGGACGGGATGAATCGTATGTGCGAGTCATATTTTTTTAGTACATACCTGTATTATTTAATATTGTATGAAAATAAGATTGTGAATGCTAAAATCTCAAATTTAAAAAGTCCTCTTTCAGTTTAGTATTTCTCTCACATGAAATTTTTTCGATGGACAGACAAACACACGGGACATATAAGTGACAGCAATACTTAGGGCTCCGTCAATCCCTTCGGGTAAGAAACCCTACAAAAGGAAAATTAAAAAAATATATATAAAAAGATTTATTTACATCTTACACTAACTTAAATGTGTACAATCTCATTCTTTGTCTCTAATATAAGTATTATGCGAGCAAACAAACGACAACATAAGTACATAACCTTACCATAATAAATTACATTACAACAATAAAAGTAAAGATAACTCATTAAAAATCGTGTACCTACTTATACTAAAATTAACTATGTTTTTAAAATAATACATCGACTTATTGTATGGTGTACTCATTATTGTAAGTACTATAGTATGGCACTCTTGATTGTTTGTGTATTAATTAGCTTCGTCCATATTGGCGAATACGGTGGAGCTGCGCTTGCGTCGTTCAATATTTTAAGTCGAATTGACGTCAATGGGTGTCTGTCTGCAAATTTCTTTGTTATTAAAGAGACTATTTTTCCCCAATCTTTTAAGTATCTAGGTATTCGCCATTGGGACAACAGACACAGTTTTAACCTATCCTAACATAATTATTTTCACACAATTTGTTGAAAATAAAACACTTTTTATTTTTACTTTTGATTACAGCGCGTATATTAGAATTATTATTTACTTTGTATTTTTTTTATTAAGTTTCGAACGGGTAATTTCATAAAAATATGAGCAGCCTTTTTGCTTTAGTGCTTCCGTGACCACAGCCCCTGGAAAGGTGTCGAAACGTCGGAGTTCAAAAAACCAATAAATACAAGCTAAATAATTCTAAAACAACACCTGAATTAATAATATACGCGCTGTAATCCGTAAAAAGTGCTTTATTTCTAATAAATTGTACGCGCGAAAGTCTTAGAAGTTTTAGAAAATAGTTATAGAAAATTGATTTAAAATTCCAAGGGACAATATTAAAGTTAGTAACATTTCACACAGTAGCAATGCAACTATTTTAAGAATGTATACAGTTTGACGCATTAAGTAAATAGTAACTGAAATCAACTAACTCCACAGTAGTGTAAATTTTATATTATATAGATACATAATTATATTAAACTAAAATTTTACAAAGACCTACACGCGCCAGTAAAACAAAAGGTACCTACAACGCTAAATTCTGGAAGTCGTGGTCCATTTACCATACATTAGTTCATCTAGCATAACTACAGCGGAATTCTTCAAAACAGAAATATGAGGAATTAATAGTAAATAATAATAGCTTAACTCTGGCGCGGTGCGGTCCAATTATGTATATGATCTGATCGAACGTCAGGTGAAAAAACTGGTACAGTCCGAGTTCAATAATACGTAAGCATCTTTGTCAGTTCATCAACCTTATTCGTTTGTAATAAAAGTCAACAGCTGTCAAAAGTGCTTACATGTTTATGAACTCGACTGTACCTCTTAGCACTGATCATCCTAGGTAAGTGCGAATTCGCAGCACGTGCTACTTATTTGATTCGGATATTGTCTTACGGATCTTAAGCGGTAAGCGAAAGATGCGCAGGCGCAGGAGTAATTTTTTTTAGGTTTGATCGGTAATGCGTGCGACTCAAGGTTCCATTGCTATTACTGAATTTGCTACTTGCGGTGTGAGGAAGCTTTTGAAATACATATTTGACTATGCAATTTTTCGTTACCGTCATTCGCTAGATAGAGCAAGCACCGAGACGACCGGCTAGATTAAGAATTATGTTTCCAAAAGAGATAAAACGACGGGATAATGTGACGCCAGGCGGGTTCATGTGGCTTAAAACTGGTTTAACTGTTGCGCACAGTTTAAGCCAGCCACTATCTTAGCGTCTCTACACTAAGATTTTTTTATTTGGTCACGACACAGTGCGGAACGCAATCCCTACACTTTCGCCCAACGCTCAAGATCCGTGCCAGCGCTGGTGTGAGTTCGCAGCATGTTCGACACGGGCTGTTTTGTGTTGGCGGCTTACGTTCTCGCGCGGTGTTTCGTGCTGGCGAGTTACGTCCCCGCGCGGTGGTTCGTGTTGGTGAGTTACGTCCTCGTGCGGTGTTTCGTGGTGGCGAGTTACGTCCTCGCACGGTGTTTCGTGATGGCGAGTTACGTCCTCGCATGGTATTTCGTGCTGGCGAGTTACGCCCTCGCGCGGTGGTGGTAGCGCACGCGGCGGTAGCGGCGCAGCGGGCAGCGGCCGGTGGTGCGGTCGTAAGCGCCGAACTCGCAGCTCGGCGGGTTGCAATACCCGTTGTCAATGCATACACGGTCTGTGCGAAAGAATATTACCATTAATATGTATAAATCAATGGATACCCAGGAATACAATATTGTAACGGATGAAACGATGTTCTCATTTCATCATCATCACCATATCAGCCGCGTGACACACACTTGTTGCTACAGGCCTCCCCGATCCAGTCCACAACGACCGATCGCGCGAGTTGTGCTGCCAACATCCAATGACCATCGGACCACTTCTGCAGAACAATCTTTTGAGCGGTATCGGTTATTATAGTCCGGCTCGGCTCCGGTCGAGTTTCGGTTGAACTTCGGACGAATATCGGTGTCATGTACACGGTCGCATAGGACCAACAGCACAAAATACATATGCCAACAGTTACCTACTTATGTGATGTGACATTTATTACTTGCCTGTCATGCCGAAGTGCTCCCTGCCGCGTGCGAGTGACTGGCAGTCCCTGCGGCGCGCCGCGTCGGGCCACTCGCAGACGCACGCGCAGACGCCGCTCGCGAACGGCCGCGCCAGGAAGAGCTTCGGGCAGGTGCATCTGGATGAAGAGTTTTATCAATCCAGCGTTACTTTGCTCAGTAAGGTGGTTCGACAGCTTTCTTAGATGACAATCATGACCACAAGCTAGGAATTTATGAAAAGCCGTTGTTTACAGCGTTTACGACGTGGACGACAAGGAATTTCAAATTGATGGTATTCTAGTGGGTATGAGCCACTAAAAAGTCATTTTAGCTCATTGCAAAATAAAACTTAGCTTGTAAATAAGTACATGTGCGTAATAAGATTTTTGTAGTAATTATGTTTGAAGTATAGGTTACGTCCGCGTCTTAAAAAAAACAGTATTTTGATCGTACCGGGTACAAGCACAACGGCATTCCTACTTGTCGTTACCTACGCAACTGTGGTGCAGTCTGCTCATCTTCTTTCTCCAGACTGGGCTCCTCGGTGGAGGCGCGCCAGTCGTTCTGGCGCTCCTGGCTCTCTTTGTCCTCATGTTGTGCCGGCGTTTCTCTCTTGGGAAGCTCCACCCTGGTGCGAACAGTTGTCTGCAGTGTCTCACGGGAGACGCACGCGCATTGCGTGTGGTTGAAGAACAGCATTCGGGCTACGCTGCGGTTGCCGTCCGCTTTTTGCAGCTGGAACGTTGAAGAATACAGAATAAATAAAATGTAGATTTTACTGACTGCAAAAAGATGGGGGTTTACTTTGGCAATAGCTTTTTCTTTATCGCTTTCCTACAAGTTTCTTGAGTTTTTTATCGGCCAAAAAATTATTTACATTGAAAGATGAGATATTTTTGCACCAGTTTTTTGTAACACGTTGTATAATTTGTCACTAAAATATATAAAATAAAAATAAATAATTTGAAATATATTAAAAAGACGACTGCCCTGCCAATAAACGAACTTAAATTTAATTAAAAAATACGTGTCATTGCAGTCGGGGGACTTCTAGATTGAAAATTGTTCAACAGAACGGTCTCCGGACTACAATGAGACGTGTTAGCTCGTTTTGGGCAGGGCAGTCGTGTGTTTTTATTGTTTTTAACGTAAATTTTACTAAAACCAGCCAACCAGCTCGATTGGCACAATGGATTGTTTGGGCATTTGTGACCAAAATGTTACTTTTTCCAACTTTTCCGTTCTAAAGACGGCATTTACCAACTATCGATGTTGGCTGTACCTTCAGTTGTTAACACCTTCCAATTCAGATAAGTATTTTCTTCCAGCAGCCTTATTGTGTCTTATGGGGACGGTAATAGGTTTTTGTACAACGATCGCATCATCGTTCTTCTTGTACTGTTTTACGTGAGAGTATCATTTTTAGCGTAGACCCTTAATTAGCAGTTGGGCTTTTCAATAGACTGCGTGTGATAAAGATGGCGAAGGCAGACTCACGTAGAAGGGCAGCGCGACGTAGTCCCCCGCGACGGGCGCGCACACCTCGCCCTCGTCGTAGCAGCACCCGGAGTCCGGCGCGCACCGGTGCAGCTGCACGCACGGCGGCATGTACCTGCAACAACATACAAAGTGAACCATAATGTCAAATAATATTAGAAATAAAAACTAGAAAAAATCGACTCACCCGTAGCACCTCAGACGGGATACGAACCCGCACCCTTGAGAATCCGGCCCAATGCACTGACCAATTATGCTACCGAGTCGCTAGTGGGAGCGGCGAAATTTTCTAGTACTTTTTACTTCTTCGCTGCAAGTCCCGTCTGAGGTGCTACGGGTGAGTCGATTTTTTCTAGTATTTGTTCTAATATTATTTATCTTAATATAAAAATAGCATTGTGAATGCGAAAAATCTAAATTTAATAACAATAATGTCGTTACAGACAACATAATTATTCTAATTTTGTAACGTCTATGAACTTCACATTATTATAATACACTTCGGAATGTAAACCTCTTTTAAGAGCAGCTCTCGATTCTCATTTATTAATATGGTAATTGCATCTTCTTTAGCCTTGGTCATTTAGGGTTTTCCCCTTTTCAGAATCAGCCTGACAAAATTACGTTATGGTTTCTCAAAAGATCAAATAGTATACCTACACAATGTTAGCCGCCGGCGCAAGCTGCCTGACTGTCAGCCACCGCGGCTGTGGCTCCGAGCACTTGCCCGACTTCAGTACGGCGGCGATGTTGGCGAATGCTGCTCGCTTCAAAGTTATCTTCTCTTGAGGCGTGAGTGATGCTGCAATAGAAAAACATCCCTATATTCATTAGTTCTACATGTCTACCTATTATTTAGTTTCAAATACAAAGTGTAAAAACAATTGTGACGTGACGTCTTATAAATTAAGGTGCTTCATCTCCAAGACTTCGTAGAACATAGCAGGATGAACTGGATCTTACTCCACATTTCTTCCAATAATTCTTCCTTCCAATTCAGTTGATCTTAAAAACTAAATTGCTAAAAATTGTATATCTTCTAAAAAATCCAGTATGCGGGGTTACAAGCAGGAGCAATAATTCATGTGCAAATCACCAAGCATTTTCAGGGCAGTTTATGTTAGCAGTGATACATAAAATAAAGTCATATCTGACCGACTTATTATGGATTAACTTGTTTCAAGTGGAGTTTGCTACCTTTCAACTGTGTCACCCGGTGCATCTTACCCAGACACCCGCCCACCGCCTACGTAACTGGGTTATTCATTCATCTACGTCAGACCAGTTTTTCTTTGACGACTTTAAACATAGGGTATAGTATTATAATGAGTATTATTAATCGTTGTAGGGTTAGATAGTAAAAGCCTAATTTATACTGCGATAGTACTTTGTCAGTTTGTTACGGAGTCAGACAAAACCGATTATAATGGATTTTGGTATTGGGTACATTGAACCTTGGAGAAGTTTATAGGGTACTATTATTCCATAAATTTCCACAGAAAACTAAATCCCAGCTAGTAGTAACATTAGCATTATGAAATTGTTTTCAAATGTTTTAATTTGAAAGCCACATTTCAAATTAAAACATTTTCGGAAATCAAGATGGGCATTTGGGCATTGTGTTTACGTCACAGGCAAAGTCACTATTATGCCAGGTTTACATTATTCCAGTAGAAGTACATTGCCTGGATTGTTCGTTGATTTTAAAAGAACGTCAAACCATGTTCTGTTCTTCTTCTGGAATGTTTTACTGGAATAATGTAAACCGGGCATTAATAAGGACCGTCTAGTCTAGTCTATTCCTTTGAAGCTATACTCACAGTCGTCCATGATCCTCGGTCGCTCGTTGGTGGCAGCAATAGGATCGACAGCAGACACGATGGTCTCGCGGTAGTCCGCCCGCAGCCGGATGAGACCGGACGGCGAGACAGCCGGACGCGCGGTCAGCTCCGGCGCTGGGCGGGCCGTCGTCTCCGGCTCCTCGTCGTGGTACCAATCCATCGGGTAGTCGCCTTCTGGTAGGTCCTGGAATATAATAAAATAATACATTATTTATAAATATTTAATATTTACAAGCTAAAATAAGTAGCGTTTATATTATAAGAGGAAACACCACGGTCGAGTGAATTTAAAAAATCCTATAGAAAGTTGACAAAATGAACATTACGTAGTCCCCTGTTTCCACCTCCAAAGCTAGACCGATTTAAATGGGGGTACTTGTTTAAATACGTGTTCCTATGTTTTGCTTTTTTATATAATTTCGTCAAATGTAATTGCAGGATGTCTAAACAATTACAATTTTTAAGGTTTAATTGAAGATTAGTACTTATCTCTTTTAATAATTAATTTCTGAAAAATGAGGAAAACATAGGAACACAATCAAATCCTTACTTTAAATTTTAATGAAAAAAGTATTTGAATCGGTCTAGTTTTGGAGGAGGAAACAGGGGACTACGAAACGTTGATTTGTCATCTATCTAAAGGAATTTTTAAGTTCTCTCAACCGTGCTGTTTCCTCTTAAGTGATGCGCTTACCATAGAAGAGCATTTCTTTTTTTATTTATAGAGATGAACTATTGTTCAAATTCTACTACGGAGGGAATAAAGCAGATCCATCACACGGATTATAAACGCAACTTAAGTGCTTCAGAATTTACAAACAATCACATCCGGACTACTGTCCGGTTGCTAAAATTATCACAGGAAGTCAAGTATTGGGTCATGTCACACTACAATATCACCAATCACCATGAAATTAATGAAATGAAATGAAATAAAATATTCTTTATTCAAATAAACTTAGATATTAAGTGCTTTTGAATGGTCTATATTTTCCTGTTATTTGTTGATCTTGTTACATATCAGTAGGTACACGTACAGACAAGAAACTTTTTTTTATGAAGTACAGCCACATGATACATATTTAATAATCACATTAATATACTTATTTTAACAATAAAAATTCTGATATGTATCAAAATAACGACGTACATACATAGCATTCAATGTGATACGAAGAAAAGAAAAAAAAGACAATATTAGCTACTTAAATTACTAATTAATAATATACTATTTCAGGTTATCTATAATTTTTAACTTAAATTTTTGCAAGTTACCGAAATAACTTTTATTTTACCTTAACCTTCAAGTTAACCTGTCGTGATGCAACCGTAAACAATTTTATAGAAGCCTAGTCAGTGGGCAGGAATGCGCCGGCGCCGGGATTCGAACCGGCAACTCCGAGAATAGACGCTATTTAAAGCAGCGCCTGCTTAATCTCGAACAACGCCTGCTCGGTATTAGAAGATAAGTGCAGTATGCAAATTACTTACAGTATCAAAAATTAATTAATACTCGAAAAGTAAAGTAAGGTTCAATTATTTAGGTAGGTAGGTATGTACTTTGTTTCTTATACTTTATACTTGTCATTTAGTAAAGATTAAAAAAGTTTGTATCCATTAGTTTTTCTTATTTAGTCATAAATAAGGAAAATTAATGGATTCTTTGTAGATAAGTTGGTACACATTTATATTGCCATAATAACAAAACGTGATAATTTAAGGTAGAAGTTTCTTCATAATTTCTTGCATTTAAACTATGAGTATGTACCTCTCTACTTTATGTCATCTTTGATAACAAAAATGAATGTATTTGATTGAATCAGGCATTACTTGGCGGAAGTTCCAAACTATTGTGAAAAGAGAAATATATGTAGCTTACTGCCGCAAAAAAACAATAACAAAAATGAAATCCAGATTATGACTAAAGCATCATAAAGTCGATTAAATTTACTCTTTGATCCAAAATGGTCCATTTGGTTTGAGATTACGTTTAACGATCCAGATAGTGTAAGTTGATTGATGATGAAAGGGATACCACCAGATAAACTAACAAATAGGTAACCACCAATAAGAAGAAGACTCACTGGTTAGTTCCTAAAATAGATGTTCCAATTAATCGGAAAGGGGAATAACCAAAATAATTGTACATATTACTCTGATAAATCTATGAAATTTTAATTTTAAAGTTTTATTACTTAAAAATATCATAGATTCAATAGTTGAGGAATAAAACTAAATAATATACTAGAAAAAATACGACTCGCACCAGATCATGTTCTCGGACGGGAATCGAACCCGCGACCTTTGGATATCCGGTCCAATGCTCTGACCGCTGAGCTACCGAGTCACTAGTAGGATAGTCAAATCTCTTCTAGTATATCAACTCTTACGCTGCAAGAGAGCGCCATCTCACCAATGTACAAGGAATTACCTCGACATTCAATTGAATATCTTTCCAGATATTTTTATATAATTGATTAAGATGAGAAAGCTATATATTTTTGAGATTTTAGCATTTACAATGCCATTTTTATATAATACTAAATAATATACTAGAAAAAATACGACTCGCACCAGATCATGTTTTTTCTAGTATATTATTTAGTATTATATAAAAAAGGCATTGTGAATGCTAAAATCTCAATATTTAAAAGTTGAGGAGTAAATATATAAAAGAAAGTGTACATAAAATGTGCGTGCCACTAACTCAGAAACGAATCCCAGTACGATTAAGGGAGGTATTGTATACGCCGTGCGTGAAGTATTGAAACTTGAACTAAAACCTTTAAGTTTTATAATTAAAAATTCTAGCAAAAAAAAGAGATGATGAAAATGCTCGCTGTCATTGATTTGTCAGTGTGAACAAATATAAAACTGTAAAACTTTAATAAAATAAAACAAATTGAACCAGCAAAAAATATATAATGTAGAAGGTTCCTGTCTGGTAACATCACGTAACATCTGCTAGACTCGCTGCCGCATAAACGAATTCGACACTACTAATTTAGTAGGATTCATGACATTCATTAGGACTTAGCATTTGGTGTCGCCGCAGAACATCATTTTCAGAAGACTTTGGAAAACGAACCAGAATGAAAGTTTTTAAAAGTTATAAATTTCCATGGTTATTGACGTTATTAGAATAAACTATATCGGGATTTACACCATGTACCTGTTTGCATGCGCCGGTCACGGAAGAACTGTTCTTCATCACATGGTGTAAATCCCAAAATATAGTTTATTCTAATGATGGTAAAAGTTATGTTCTCGTTTTATTAGGTACGTACCTATTATGTTTATTTATCTGTGGTTTTATTGCTAATCCTTGAAAATTTGTTAAAGTTTGAACTTAATTACTACTTTACCTTCGTGTTCGTTGTTTCTGCAGTTTTTTTAACTCTATCATCAACTTTAATTTCCACAACACTTCAAAATAGGAGATGGTACCTATTATTTATTCTGTGGTTGGTACTGTCGGGTTTATGGGGCGTAGCTATAGATTAAAACATCTTTTCATATATTATTTCGACTTTATTTTATATTTTAGTCAGCTAATTATAAACCCGTAATTAAATCACTCTAGACATTTTTTTTCTTCTTCCCTACTGTCAGGACAAGCTTTCAAAGATAATATAAATAAAACATTCTTTATTTAATTTACTACTTGCCAAATGGCCAAGAAGTTTGTAAGCGATGCAGTCAAGCATCACAGTACCTTTAAATAATTAGAATCAAAATACGCCAGTGACTAGTACAGACCGGGGGAAAGCCAGATTGTCTCATCGGGGGAGGCCAGGGGTTATCTGGTCGACTCTGGGCCTCAGAAGTAATAACACGTAATATTTGCCGATGATAAATTTCTGCACATTGCACTGTAATCGATATTTCAAACGAGTATGTAATGCAATCAATAGTGCAATGTTTTTTCAATGTGCAATTTTTACCTACTCGACGAGTTCGTCATTTATAAAAACCGGCCAAATGCGAGTCGGACTCGCGCACGAAAGATTCCGTACCATTATCTATAAAAACGGCAAAAAGAATCGTGTCTGATGTATGGGAGCCCCACTTAAATATTTGTTTTATTTTAATTTAATTATTTATTTTTAAAGTGAATATAGGTAACTTAATATTCTATGAATATTTCAAGCGTCTACCTGTTGCCGTTATCAATGTCGAGCAAAAAAAAAACACGTTTGTTGTATGGGAGCCCACTTAAATATTTATTTTATTATGTTTTTTAAGTATTAGTTGTTATAGTGGCAACAGAAATACATCATCTGTGAAAATTTTAACTGTTCTAAGTATGTTCTAATCAAGATTAAATGTTATTTATTCATTAACTTAGGTAAAAATAATTTTAACTAGGTAATCACTTTTGAATCGTTAAATTGTTGCTCTACCATCTATTGTAATGTTTGAAAGCTTCTAATATAGTACGAGGCTATTGTGCACTTTACTACAAATATGTAATATTACGTGTCAAATTTGACTTTAAAGAGCTTTGTGTCAAAATAAATCAACAAAGCTGCCACACAAGAAACCATTTTTTATTAACTTTTTATAATAAACGGAAGCTGCGGCGGCAGGTATGCGACTAATCTTATATCATGCTTGTGTTACAAAAAATAAGAAGCAGGGCTGCGCTCTAGCACTTTTGTTAAGATTTGATTAGATGAACAATAACTCGGATATTCGTAACAATAGTTATTGTGATGCCTACGTGCATCGTAATACAAACTTTTTTTTTAATTTTGAGATTTTAGCATTCACAATGCTATTTTTATATAATACTAAATAATATACTAGAAAAAATACGACTCGCACCAGATCATGTTCCCGTCCGTGAACATGATCTGGTGCGAGTCGTATTTTTTCTAGTATATTATTTAGTATTATACAAACTCTTTTTGCTGGTTTGTGGATATAAATCAAATAAATTATACCTTGAAGAATATGTCGGCTTATGAACAAGAGAAATAATAATAATTTAATAAGTTTCTTTCAGGTTCTAGCCCGGAGTAGCCCTAGTGCCCACCCCCGGAGAAAAATGAGTTAATTGCTCCCCTGAATAATTTGGTCCGAAGAAACACTGACTTCTTGTCTGTTCTTGCATGGTAGTAGTACGAGTATTATGTATTATGCAAATAAATATTATTATTCTTATTCTTATGTCAAAAATTACATCATATTATTCCACATAAAGTGGACAGTCAGTGGAAAGTCCACATAAAGTGAAAAGCAAAGTGAATATAACAAAGTTCTTATAAGTTTCAACAAAAAAAATCTAAAAATCTTATTTTACATATCTTTTTCAGAACACAAAAAATGTTTGAAAAGGTTATTTCTTTCGTATTTTAAACTAGTGATGTATGTTATAGATACATAATAAAACTTAACTTAAAACCTGTGATTTAATTAGTCACTTTTTGGAAATCCATTCCTTGTCATCAAACAAGCTTTATTTATATTCCTTGCTATAAAATCAATTTATGGAATAAATAAATCAAAAATGAAATGAAACCTATAAAATGCAGACAAGTAAGTAAATAACATTTTTTAAATGAAATATGACACGAAAGCCGAGTACTCGATATACCAAAACATTATAATGTTTTAAATTTCCATGGTTTTTGACGTTATTAGAATAAACTATATCGGGATTTACACCATGTACCTGTTTATTTTTGAGACTCCGATATAACGTCAAAAACGACACACGACACTCACTGTATCTGTACGCGTACAGATACAGTGAGTGTCGTGTGTCGTGAACAGATTCGAGTGAGTAGTGAGTTTGCAGATAGTGGTACCGGTATCGAGCGTAATAATAAAAGACTTAGACGGAGGGTAGACCGATTTGTCTGCCAATAACATCTACCCGCACGCAACAATCGACAGTTCTTCCGTGACCATGGCGCATGCAACTGCGCCGAAATATCGGAGTCTCAAAAATAAACAGGTACATGGTGTAAATCCCGATATAGTTTATACCAAAACATTGATTTATTTTACTTTATGAAAATATTATAAGTATAACATATTTTCAAACTGACATCCTTAAGTACAATGCGCAAGTTCACAGCCACCATAATAACACAATAACGACTTTGGATTGCGGTCTCTGGTCTCTGGGGATGATTGCGGCCGCAGCCAAATACCAAATTGAAAACGAATTCTTAACCGCTATGTATGAAACTACCGACGCGAACTAACTAGGCGATGGTTTATTGTTTAATTTTTTTTAAGTTAAAACTTACGAAATCTCCTTTATTTGCTTACCAATGTATCGAAAAGACATCAATTAATTATTTTTATTTAATGTAAGCATTTAAATATGTTGTGATACTGGTTACTTATAAACTTCAATCTAAATTGTAATGTCATCTTAGACAGCTGTTTCATACTTGTTTACCAAATTCCTTCTACATTATACATATATTTTAACCGACTTCAAAAAAAGGAGGAGGTTCTATGTTCGTCTGTTTATTTGTTTTTTTTTTTTTTTTATTTTATTTTATGTAAGTCCACCGATTACTCGAAAACGGCTGAACCGATTGACATGATTCAAACACCACTTTTCAGGTTTGCTCCCAAGTTGGTCCCATTTTTTGAAAATTTTATACCTGCTCAAATAATTTACCTAATACATACTACCTACTAGGAGGAAAAGAAGGACTTATTTATTGTTAATAATGTTTTAATAACTATGCATCAAACACAAAATATATTGAAGCGCGATTAAATTTTGTCAAAAAAAAAACTGCAACTGAATAAGAAAGCTCGTAATGTATGTACCTACATAAAAAAATTAAAAAAATCTCGATTTATTAACTTCATGTAAATTACCATTAAAATTGTAAAGTCTTTGCTCATTTGAGCTTTTGAGTTGCTATTAAAAAGCTATCACAATACAAACTTCAGATTGCATCATACTTAAAAGTGTCAGAGGATATTGTAGACTCGACACATGCGACAACCGTAAGAGACAGCCGATTAAAGAACACAAATTAGTAGACGGTTTATTGGATTATCTAGATATTATGACTATATTTTGGCGATTAATATTGCAATCACAAGAGTTTTTGCACCTACATTTTTGGTTATAGTTGTCCTATCTCACGAAGACCCTTTGCTATGAATGTGTAGGCATGCACATGTATTACGCACACTAAAACAATGTGTATGTACAGTCACGTCTAAAAATATGAAAACAGTTTAGAACTTTATCACTTTGCTGTAGTAGTCAATTGTGATTGATTTCTGTTCAAAAAAAACAATAGCTTTAGAGTGACAAAGTTCTAAACTGTATACATATTTATAGACGTGACTGTACACGCCTAACAACATTCATAGCAAAAGGATCTTCCTGATATAGAACAACTATAAACACAGCAACATTTCATTAAATGCCCAATTTTACGAAAATTCTACCTAAGTATATCCATAACATTCGATATTGGGATTATCACCGTGTCAAGTCTACAATATTCTTCGTCTGAGTGGCCCCCAAACAGGTGCAACCACAAACCGGAAACGTGCAATTACCGTACTTGCAACCCATCCGACGAGATAACTCGGAGAACGAGCTTTACTGCCGGTTGTGGCGTTTGCCTGTCCGATGCAGTTAATTTGGACGCCCGAATCAATCAAGCGATTGTAATTGTATGTCATTAAATTAAACTTGATTGGATAGATAAATGACCGAGTAAAAGCCCTACTCAAATGACCAACATTCTATACGTGTGAACGCTACGCTTATTATTAAAGCTTATGAGCAATAGACGATTAATTCACAAGTCGCAAACTTATGTAAATCACAGACTTTGATGTATTGAATGGAATTGACAAGTTTAAAGCGTGTAATTTTATAGTTTACTGCTTATTTAAAAGCTTTAAGGAGCTGACATGAGCCAACTAGCGCTGCCAGTCGATTTTATTTTATTTATTCTAAATAAGCCCAATTTCTTAAAAAAGGAATCAGTCAAGGTCTTGTGAATGACGTCTAATGTTTATTGAATAACGTTACAACATTACAAAATGCGTGCAATAGTTTAAAAAGGGGTTTGAACCAAAATTGGCCACTTTTAACAAAATCGCGTTTTAAACTGCTTGAATGCCTTTTTAAACTGTGTAAAGTTATTCAATAAATATTAGACGTTATTGACAAAACTTTGACTGATTCCTTTTTTAAGAAATTGGGCTTATTTAGAATAAATAAAATATAATCGACTGGCGGAGCTAGTTGGCTCATGTCAGCCCCTTAATAGTAAGCGTAGCGTTTAAACGCATAGAATGTTTGCCATTTGAGTAGGGGCCGTAATATAATTGATGCACTGGAACCGAAGTAAGTACCTGACACAACCACAAAATATTGTCTCAAGGGTAAAAGTAAACTAAAATTATTATCGAGAAAAAAAAAACGAATTTGCTAACTCTACTCTCTAGGATAGGCCATAACCCACCACGCAGGCCCAATGCGGATTGATGGGTGTCAACGACTGCGAATGCAGCCGGGACCAACGGCATAACGTGCCTTTCGAAGCACAGATTTTTGGTTACCCATCTTATGACCGACCCTTGCGAAAGTTGCTTAACCTCCGCAATCGCTGGGCTAGGCACTAAAACACTGCTCCATACCGAGCTCTTTAAGTCGTCGTCTTCAAGTAAGAATACATTGTTAATAATTATACTAACAGCATATTGTCTTTCAGGAGTAGTAAGGTACTCGATATAAAATCACGCACAACCTGTGCTTGCATTCGTATCGCCAACGTACGCTTTACAATAAGCTCTCCTCGCGCACTCGACGCGCACCACACACGATGCTTTTGAACGCGTGTGCGCCCGCGCCGCCATCGCCACCGGCTGAGGGTTTCCACCTCTTTTCTTTTTAATTTCAAAAAAGCTTAAAAAGCTCTTAAAATTGTCTAAGTACCTGATTTCTTTTTAATAAATTTAATAAATAGTTAAAAAACAAAAACATTTTGATGGGGCAAATGTGTTTAGTAAGGATTGAGTTTAAAATAATGGTTTTATATTATTTTCTTTTCACATCAAAGTAAAATATTATCGTTCTATCAAATATTATCCAAAAAATATCAGGCTTCATCAGGTAACTTCTTGCCTTTTTTCCTGATACAAAATTTTAAAATTTTATAATTTTGCTTACTTAGTAACATTTTATTTAAAGACTTATGATATGTTTGTACAATTTAATATTTTTTGTGACTTTGACTTTAGAAAAAAAATTACTTTCAGATACTTAATTTTTTTTTACACTTTGTGACAACCCTGAGCGATGGATGGCAACCACTCATGAATACAATGGGCCAAGCTTGAATCGCGACGCTTTTGCATTTCGATTAATTTTTACATAGTTACGTGTTATGAATGTGTCATTTTAATAATAGTATTCATGAAGTGCATATTTTTGACAAGGAAGAGTTAAGTATGGTTCGTGAAGATCCGTCAGTACAGTATGAAGTTATCTCCTTTATTCCATCCAGTCCTACTATTAGCTAGATAATCGAACTGTTTGGATTTTTGCCCGACTGCAAGGAAGGGTTATGTTTATCGCGCGTACGCCCTACTGTATAAAGTACGCCGCAGTTAAATACAAGTGTTGAGTGTTTAATAGAATTTCAAAAGGCAAGATTGTATACAACGTGTTACAAAATAACCGCTAATGCCGAATATGGTAGATAGACCATCAAACTGAATAACTTTTACTATGGGACCAACACTGAAATCGCGAAAAAAAAATCAGCTGTTTCATACATTTTGATATTTTTGTAATTAATGTTTGTATGAAACAGCAGTTTTTTTTTTTCGCGATTTTAAAGTTGATCCCATAGTAAAAGTTGTTCAGCTTGATCACCATAAATAAATATTAGCATAAAAAATAATTATTTTCCTGACTTGTAATTAAATCAAACTATCATACCCAACAATAAACATTTAAATATTTGTTTAGTCCATGAGATAACTTATTCAAATTCCTTGAACTTATCAGCTAGCAAACAAATCAGCTTTTGAATAAATTAGCATCCATACAAATCTCATACAAGACATCTCAATGAAGGCTCACGTTTTACATGACAGCACCGTAAAAGGCAGGCAGGAATCACTTGCAGTAATGCAGTTGTTTGCAATCTATTGGGACAAATGAAGCCCCCTACTAAAGGTTTAAGGCCCCCGGTTACGATCAATTGCGATTGTAAATTTTTCCGTCAATGCCATTGTTAGAGCAATTGACAATCGCTTCAATTGCACATGCAAACAATAAATTGTCGCGTGAGTGAGCGTCAAATACGTAAAAATTTATAATCGCAATTAGTCGTTACCGAGGCGCTCTCTTTGACGGTCGTGTGGCTAGACACAGTCGCTTGTGGAGTGATGTCAAATCCTGCTAAGTACAAAATTAGCGACAACTATTTGAAGGTAAGTACATACTTAGATTTGCAGCCATTTTTTGCTTAGTTTCGGCCTTATAGGTAACAAAACGACTTCGTCCTCGTGGAATTTTGGTTTCCCTTCCCTTGGAAATTTCGGGACCAATAGTAGCCTATGCCTTCATTCACTTAGTATCAGTGGCAAGGGATAAAATTATTGCGAAGGGAAACCGTTGTACACAAACTGTTATGATCTGCATAGTGGATTGGTGGAGTGATTTAAGGTAAATTTCAAAATTCAAAACTCATTTATTCAGTCTAGGTTGTTACAAGCTCTTGTGAATGTCAAAGAAGCTACGCCATCGGTTCGCAAACCCGAAGCGGGAGACCTTGTAACGAGAAGAACCGGCAAGCAACTCATCAAGGGCTGCTTTTTTCTCCCTGTATATTTTATACAGAGACGTCGAAATTTGAAAAATGAGGTCAGCATTTAAAGTGACGTCCTATTCCATTACAATAATTAACAAAGTTTACATTCAATGGGTAGGTAAAATAAGCCGATAGGAATCTTCTTGTATGGATCCTTCGCCACTGATATGTATGTATTTACCTATGTATGTATTCACCTAGTCTATGATTTTTTTATCTTTATCTCTATAAAAAAATCATCGACTAAAAACAAACATGATTTAGGGTAAGTTATTATATATTACACATTTTTATGGAATTAGGATTAGGAATTATTCTGACAACCCTAAATCAAATGAATCATGATAGTGAAAAAGTGTTTACGCAACCATCGTTTGATTTTTCACCTTTTGCGACTAACGTGTTCCCGTAGTAGGGGCCGCACACATAGTGTCCTTATTGGGCAACAATTTAACCAAGTATGCGAGATAGTCACGTTTCTGCGAAGTACTTGACAGTATTGTGGCTGATAAACAGAAACTATACTTAAGTGTCACAGTTACGTGACAAGTTTAAGTTAAAAGCAATTCTTGTTTGCGAGCAAAGCATAGCTCGTTAAGTTGCCATTTACAAATCACTTAAGGCGACAACAGTCAGTACACTAGCGCCGCCATTCAAAAAAATCATAGTGCTTAAATAAAGGCGAAATTATGAATTATCTCTTATTTAAGCACTTTGTTTTTTTCCAATGGCGCTAAAGTGTGCAGACTACACGCGCTTACAAAATTTTTCTTGGAGTAAATAGTCAAATTCACAATGGGCTGGAAAAACACATTCTAATGAACATTATGTCATAAAGTTCCTTATAAGTTCCTTGTCATTATCTCCTAAATCCTAAATGATACCCTAACTGATAACTTTATCTCAAAAATAACAGTCAATAATTTAAAATTTTCAGATAATTAACTTTGCTTCCTTATAAAAAAAAATCTACAGCTCGCCTCAAAACTAATGCACATTTTAGCTTCTATGTATTCTAACACAGCAAAATTTCACTAAATAATAGCTGATAAACATTATTGATCGTAAATTAGGTACTATATTAAATAGCCGGGCCACAGCAAATATTTTAACTAACTATTTCAGAAGTTCTAAATTATCTGAATATCTGATTAAATATTAGTCCAAGAAATGCAGCCGACCAACGCACAGAATACGATCGCAACGATTATAATAGTTAGTCTATTATTAAATTTTATTGAAGTAATAATTAACATGGAAAATGTTTTTTCGGTCGCTTCTATACTGGCCATAAAACTCCCGAATTTCGCTCAAAGTGTGACATGGCCCGGTGTCGTAAGTTTTAGGGTAAATGGTTGAGGTCTCAAAAAATGCGTATTTATAAGGACTACAAGATGTTTTTTTTTTCAGAAAAGTCAAAAACTTCTTTTTGAATCGCGAAAATGTCAAAAATTAAGCTTCTTTTTGGGGTCTTTTCTGATTTAATAGCCTATATCTCGAAAACGAAACCTTTTATTCATTAAATTGCATGATAAATGTTATAAGTGCTAAATTGATCAAGTAAGTAGTACCTAAATAATAGGGGTTAAAGTATGAAAAAGCCGATTTTTTTCTCACACACAGAGACTCTCATATCTTCTATGATGTTAAAGATGCTTCGATTGTTTATTTAGAATTATGATCATGACGGCCAACTACCTGACAGCAATAACAATATTTCTGATTTACTTTCCTTAACTTTAAAAAAAGTACCTTATTATTAGTAACTCTTTTTTTGTATAAATAAATAAATATTTGACAACATCACATACATTGCACCGATTCCAAAGTAAGAAGCTAAAGCACTCATGTTATGGAAATCAGAGACAAAGGGGGTATCACAAACACCCAGACCTGAGACAATATAGAAGAGTTCGTTTTCTAAATTGACCCAACCGGGGATCGAACCCGGGACCTCAGAGATGGCGACACCTTGAAAACCGGTGTACAAAGTCGTTAGTGACCTCTTATTTCGTTGTAACTTAGCCGATACTTATTTTTTTCGCGTCACCTGTGGCATACGTTATCTTAGTGTTTAGACGTTAGTGCATAAAAAATTTAAAACATTAGTGTTCATGATTGATAAATAAATTAAAAAAATGTTAGTAGGGAAAATTCAAATTCTTTAAAATTCTCCATACAAAACGGCTATTTCATACTTAAACCATAGAATATTGCTTAAACCTCTAATATTATATTTTCTGTTAGAAGTAAGTAGTACAATGTCCAATTTATTCTAGATGTTGATGATAGAATTGATTGCCAAAGACATTCGGCCTTACCACTGTAAGAGTTTTATTGTAGTAAAACATAAATCATTAACGTTCTTGGTTTATTTAAAGCAAATTTTAATGGTCTAAAACAGATGGCGTTGTTGCCTTCAATAAATGTCAAAATGTCTTATAAGTATTAGTCGTATGCGCCGATTTTGTCTTCCATTGCGAAATATTTAGCGGTTCTGGTGAAGTCATCTTTTGAATAAAAATTTAATTGTACTTAGGTACTACTAAACATTTGTGGAGTTTGAGTTGGTGTAGCTTTTTCAGATTAACTATTATAGTCATAAGCTGCTATATCACTGATGTTTTTCAGTGGCACTTCTATTGAAACATACAACATAAAAAAATCTAAACTAAAATCTTAAAATTTTTAAATTTTTAAGATTTTAGCATTCACAATGCTATTTTATATAATACCAAATAATATACTAGCAAAAATACGACTCGCACCAGATCATGTTCCGTCCGAGAACATGATCTGGTGCGAGTCGTATTTTTTCTAGTATATTATTTGGTATTATATAAAATCTTAAAACTCTAAAAATATTTATAAGCGATGAGCTACTTTTTTTTAACCTTCCTACCCGTAGAACTGTCCCCCTAGGGTGACCACCGAAACGCTATAATTAATTTGATATTATTATAGCGATTTTTAGTTTTTCATAAGCATTTGTTATATGGTCCGTATTTTTAACACGTTTTTATATTAGGTTAGGACTAAAAAGTATACAATAATTTCTCCCGTAAAGATTTATAACTCTTTACAGAAGTTTTAAATCTAAAATCTACGGGAGAAACTATTTAATACTTTTTAGTCCTTTTTAAAAACGTGTTAATTGCAAAGAAGAAAAAGTTCTTATTTTATTCTTTATGACGATTTTTTTAAATTGTGTTAAATAAATAAACAAATAAATTTTCTATCATACTATATATAAATCTATGTATCACACACATATCACGCAGTTCATTGTAGTTAAAGTATTAAAAAAAAGAAGGGCCATTATTCAAATTGATTTTAACATTTTGTTACTAAAATTTACTTATTGATATTTCACAAGTTGCAGTTCACCACGAGAAATTAATTTGTGACTCTAATTGGTCAAGCCTTGTATAAATAGATATACAGATAAGATATGCAGTTGTAAAATGTTTTTAACAATAATTTATCATGTTTATGTTAATTCGTTAAATGTTAAGTCTTAACACTGGCCATCAAAACTTAGTATCACACTTTTAAAATTGCAATTTCTCTTAGTCAGAGTTTTAAAATTAAAAAATGGTTTTTTTTAAAGAAGGTTATCGATTGTGAAGTTATTATTTCAAAATTTAATTATTTTTCTAGTCCTTTTTATTTCGAAAATAAATCTTGTGTATTAGAAGTTATTGCAATTTTAAAAGTGTAGTACTAAGTTTTGAAGGACAGTGTAGAATTGTCAACTAGAAAATGCCATGAATTATAACAAAGAACTGAATAGAACGGCATTGTACTAATGAAAACTGCAAAAAATGAGTAAATGCATTTTAAACAAAAATTAAAATAAAGATAGAATTTTGCTACGCGCGGTTTCAGAGCTGTCTAAAGCGAATTATCAAATGAAATTTTCTAGTTTTCAGCACAGAATCTTCACAGAATACATAATGTACATGGTTTTCAGTTGCTGCTTACAAAATGACGTTGTATTAAATATTTAATGATAACCGTAACGCGTGCACAGATGAAGTGTGTATTTTCTTTGGCACAGTCGACTTGTTTTTTTTAAAGATTAGTATCAGCACAAAATATATCTAGCCAGTAGACCGTATTTTGAAAACACTCCGAATACGAACCCTGACTACGGGCCTAGTATTCTGGGCCCTGCTCACTTCCGTCGTCTTTCGTTTTAAATTGTTTTGTTGCTCTACAATACTGAATATAGCCCGATTTGGCCTGAGTTAATCTGTACGTAATGTCTATGTGTGTACCTACGTGCACGGAGATCAGCGATTTGATCCAAGCAGCTATTCTGTCTATATGCTTAGATACACCTAAGATTAGTATTTCTAGAAGAATAATCCATCATATAGCATCACAGAGCATTGTATCTCAGTTCCCAGAATCCATGAAAGCTGACATTTTCAATTTTACTATGATTTACCGTTATAACATCATACAGATGGCGTATAGGCTGAATTTTATTGCTTTTGGATGCTGTTCATCGAATAAGAGTTAAATAGCGTTTAGAGAAGCAGTAAAACTTAAATTTAAATATAAATTCTAACAAACATATAAATTAAATTGTGTAAGCAAGTAATAATCTTCTAAAATATGTTACCTATGGGTATTTTGTGACTAAACGTAATGATAAACAGAGGTTGATATTTAAAATATATTGTGCGGTAAATTCCTATAGATTTAGCTTAAGTCTTGCCATAAATATTTTTACAAGGAAAAATCTTTTTTTTTCTATTGCATAAATCATTTATTACTGTAATGTGTGTTATATTAACATTAAAATATATGAAGCTCATTCAAAATGATCACCAGAGATATAGTCCTTTGAACGTTGAGGCCAGTTATTCATAAACACACACTCTCTCCGTGGGAAAATTCTTCACTGCCAATATTATTGGATTGTTTTAGGGACTCCAATTATCAGGCGATTAGTGCATGCCATACCCTCTAAAACTGACCATAAATCTTATTCAGCGGATCGTTCGGGATTAGATGATGGCCAGTCTTCAGCTCTGATGAAGTCCTAAACGTTAGTTTCCAATCACGCTTTGGTGGATAAAGCTTTATGACCCGGTGCTGAGTCTAGCTGAAAGGACCATTCTTGATTATATGAAACACGGTGTTGTTAACAGGCTTAACCACCTTCTCAAGAATCGTATTTTGATACATTTGTACCGATGTTTTGACACCTTTTTCACATAAATATGTCTCGGTCACTCCTTGATAGGTAACACCCCACGAAACCAAACCATCACTGAAGTCGGATAATGTCCACGTTGTGCTCTGCTGACTAATTAGGAAGTTTCTGTAGAGCTTCGAGCATAAACTCGGTCATTCTGCTTGTTAAACATTGCTCAATAGTAAAAAAAAAAAAAAATTGTCAGTAAATAAAAATTTTCTATGACTTCCCTTTGCGTACTGCTCCATTTCTACTTTGTGTAATGCTATCACAGCAATTCGGTTCTCTTATCACCATATTATTATGTATCGTAATACATTTTTGAAATTTTATCATTGTATTTCAATTGGTTCTTATATATGCATCGATCGATGGAAGCTTTCTGATCTGCGTCTCCTTGCATAATATGCGCTTATTTTGACTAATATAAGGCATACTTTGGTCACTGTGGGTTTATCGACAATTAATGTTCTTCAAAAATCATTTTTTTTTTGAGAATTTTAAGTATTTTTTCTAGTTTATTTTGGGTAGGTAGGTACCTACTGTAAAAATTAAATATTGCTGTTCCAAAGAGTTACTATTTTAATTCATCCCTTCTTCGTCCCAATTCAAACAAAATTAATGCATGTCAGCGTGTGTGGTCGTATCGGCCAGATGTCACGTACGCATATAAACCAAATGAACTTTTTGTGAACTAGTTTATTTCGGTGGCGGAGCGATAGATCTTTAAGCACGAATGTGACAGTTGGCAAGTCAACCAGACGGTTGGCAGACCAACTTAAAAAAAGTGTTCACTCGACTGTTTTGTTTTTTGTTTTGTTTGTTCTCAGTTCACTTATCACCTAGGTAGTTTCAGAAAAGATAATTCTTATATAAGATCCTAAGGATGATTCTTTTAATCATCAATAGTAAACAAATAAGAGTTTGTTTATATCACGCATGTGTATTTTTTTATTAATTTCGTAAATTTTTTCGACCCATGTATCGAACCAAAAGTACCTATGTACTTAAAATCCAAAATCAAAACGTAATTTAATTTGAAAATGATCTTTCGCATGGAGAATCTAAAACACCTGTACGAGTATATTGAGTTTAATCTCTTAATTTCGGCATAGTCACAGAGTGCTTCCCAGTTTTAGCGCTATCATTTAATTGTTTTAAATTAAAAATATTTTAATGTTTCTGTAATGTAATTTCCGAAAGTGACTTCAAAATAGATTTGTGAAAGATTTTTACGAAGATTCCCAACTTTCTTATCGTCACGCTCTAAATAAGAACAGCATTCCATGCGTTGCACTAATGGTAGAAAAGGGCTTTAACTTTTCACTGACAAATTTATGATCACGCCATAGATCACAGGTTTATCACAAATTATGTCGAAATACTTTTGGTAGATCAATATTCATTATTTTAAGGTCACAGAGTGAATTGAGGTGTAGTCAAAACAGTATTGTGTCAAAACAAAAGAATTTACAAAACAATCTTGCCTTTTAAAATAATATATTATTATGTATTTTTTGATAATGAATTTATGAACGTGATTTGTATAGAGAAATCAAATAATATTCTACGTGAAATAATGTTCTTAGCATTAAGAATGCTTTTAGCATTAAGTCCGCCTCCTGTACATTATTACATTGTTGTACAATAAAGTTATTCAAAAAAATCTTTTAAATCATTTTCAGGGAGTGTTCTACCAATGAAAGATCTTTTTCAAAAGAGACATAGGTTGTAAAGCAATAAAAATATGCGATTTTCCCATGGGTACCAAAAATTAGAATATGATTATAAAGTTCTTGATAAGTACCTTACTTGTACTAACACGGTCCAAAAAGGAAAACTCACCAATAATCACAAAAAAAATTTAACCATAATGACATGAAAAAAAAATAGTTTTCAAATCACTCAAATACGAAAATTGCTCCATGATATTATAATTTGATGGCTCGGAATCAGTATGCAGTTTACCATTTTTATGTCGGCTGGTCATTAGTTTTCTGAAAATCGATCTTTAAACTGAACAATATCAGGTGAACTCACTCGAATTATCGTTAGTCGCTAGTCTAAGCAATAAATTGCGAGATTTAACTATCAGTCATCCAATCTCTTTGAATTTATTTTAAGAGCTGAATTATATCTTCGAACGCTTTTAGCTGTGAATGTTTTGCTTATAATAAGTCTGATAATTCAGAGATAACTTTGTTTCTTTTTATCTTTGGGTATATTTTTTTTATTAACAAAATAGGTAAGTAATCATAAAACATAACATTTGTTTCCAGATTATCTCCATTCCCAATTAAAATTCACGAAATCTTATAATTTTAGCTTTTGTAAATATTTTCAAATGGTTAAAGTTGGGTAAAAGCTTCGAAGGAAAGCGACTTGACACTTTTATATTGATGTTTATTAAGACAAATTGATTTCCATATTTTATTAAGTAAACAGTTCTGTTGAAATGGTAAGTTTGCAAGAAAGGATAAGAATTCAGTTGATGTAAGAATAAGTAATTAAAGTTTCTCTTAAATTGAGCCATAGAACACTTACCACATCGTTCCAGTCCGCATCACTATCTTCATCAGGTATCCGTTCACTCTTCCCGTAATCCTGGTCATCCCTAACACTCTGCAGATCCTTGGCCACCCCATCCAGCTGTTCAGCGTCCATCATCCCCCACATCTGCATTGCCGTCAGGAGCTCTTCGTCATCAACAGTCAGCACTTTATCTGGCGCCAAAGAATTAAGCTTCTCTAACTTATCATAGAGTTTCTCATGTGGCGATTGTTCTTTTAAATCGGATAATTTCTCCAATTTCTCGTATAGGCGGTCCAATCGGTCCGCGAAAGAAGGGGTGTTGGTAACGTAAGCTGTGCGCGTTTGCACAGAGAGGAGTACGAGGAAGATCGCGAAGCGCTGCATGGCGTGCGGCAGCGGCGGCAGGCGGAGCACGACTGGTGGCCGCCGACGGGTCGTCTGCGCCGGCGCACGGGCACATGGCGCGCACGTTGCACCCGCCGCGGTTTCAGGCACTTTCAGAATGCTGTACAGACTGAAGCTTTTTTCATTCATTAGCTGTCGGAAATGCACACTTTCATCATTGTTTTATACTTACTGTTGGAAACTGGTCGCCATAGAGCACTTATGCTTTTTAAGCTAACTGTCAGTTAGTTTTTTGCTCCATCGAATGTCATTGAAAAAGTAACCGACACTATAGAAATACATTATTGTTCATTAGTAAAAAAGGTGTTTTTTCATTCTTAGTCCACGCTCACGTAGCTAATACCTACTCTTTTATTCAATAACAACCAGCGTGAACTCATGTAAATAAACAGTTTACATACCTACCATCTGATACATACCATAAAAATAATAAAAGATAATAATTGTTTGATACCACTTTACTTAATGCAAAATTCATTGTTTGAAATGAAACATCATGTATGACACACAACTTGTTTGGTTTTTGTGAGTTGTGTTGTGTGTAAGGATAGAAATTATTGACGTGCATCTGCTCAGATATTAATGAAGTAGTGAATGCTCAGATATTGTTGGTAACTTGTAGTGTATGGAACTTATTGGCAGTTGAAATTGTTCAGATGTACTTGGTCACCTTGTCCGGTACAATATCTGACGGCGACTGTACGAGCAAAGGGTTAACATTTGGCCTACGGTGCGCATGTTCTGCTTTAAATAATATGACCTACATACACTAATTTCCAACTGTGTGAAAATAAACAAAATAACGTCCATCTATTTAAATCGATTAGCAGCTACTATTATTACGGCCTAATTTTTTATTTAAACACGAGGTATTATTTAAACGTTATTAATTTTAATTAACCACGTAATGAATAGAATAGGTTCAAAAGAAACGATGAGATTTATATCAGTTTTCAACGTCAAGAAACGCAGCAATCTAGCTAATTTGGGGCTGATTTTTCAATTCCTAGAAAAAAATAATTCGCTTGATAACGTATTAAATTGCTAAATTGAAATGTTTGTCATTCGCTTGTCTGTCAAATGTTTTGAATGCCATTTATTTTATTTGGTTAATAATTTAATTTAACTGATTGATATCTGTTGTCTGAGGATTGAAAAATAAATTAGAGAGGCTAGTGGGCGCTGTATGCTAAAATACAGGATTCAGATGCTACAAATTGTTGATTGTTATCCTGTTAAATATCCTGAATATGTAACAACATTTAAAGTGTGTGGTAATAAATAAATTGATTTTATAAAAATAAACTAACATTTAGAATTTCAACGTAACATTCAATACGCTAATTTATTATTAATATAAAATGTAGTGAAAAATTAACTTCGTCAAAGTATTCATATATAGGTATACCTAAACAGCATGTCCTCTTTTTTTGTAGCATAAGAATATGGTATCTTACTCAAATGATTTCTCGGAATCCGATGTAATATGCTCAGATTTCACTTCAAATATTAAGGCCGCCCTTGCAGTGCATCTTTTTATTGTGATTAAATACCCATTAGTCTTGCTGTCAGGAATTTTAAATAAGGCAACATATTATTTCGATTGGACATCATAAAGTTTAATGTCTTCTTCTTCTTTTTTTTGTTATGGCAAAGTTTAATGTCACATGATTATTTATCAATTGAAGAAGAATTATCTTTTTCTGCTTTTCAAGGTGTCACTGACGTAGCTGGCCACATGTTTAGTTTATGGTTCTGTAATACGTATGTGACTTTATAAAATAAAAAGACAGTTTAATCCTTAACACAAGGTAAGAAAAAAAGGTAGACCTTGCAACGAGAACAATCTGTTAGAAACTTTTCAAGGTCTGTTTTTTCCTGGCTGTATTTTTTTATAACATCACATACATTGCTCCGATTCCAAAGTAAGTAGCTTAAGCACTTGTATTATGGAAATCAGAGACAACGGTGGTATTACAAACACCCAGACCTGAGCCAATATAGAAAAAATCGTTTTCTAAATTGACCCAACCGGGGATCGAACCCAGGACCTCAGAGATGGCGACACCTTGAAAACTGATGTACAAAGCCACTCGACCACGGAGGTCGTCATTATTATTAGGTACAGGAGTCGTCAAGACATGACATCAGCCTTTTTTTAATGTATCCACTGCTGGGGTACAGGCCTTCCTTATGGGTGGCTAGAGGATGGGCCATAACCTACCCCGCAGGCCCAATTTGTATTGGTGGATGTTAATGACTGCAAGTGCAGCCGGGACCAACAGGTTAACGTGTCTTCCGAAGCACGGAGAAACTCAAGATAATAAATTTTTGGTCACCCATCCCATGACCGACCCTTGCGAAAGTTGCTTAACCTCCACAATCGCAGGGCCATGATCAGTACCTTCATATTATAAGACAGGATGACTAATAAATTTGTGTTTCTAATAAAATGGAGATTTCACGCCTTAGTTATGAGGTCACTGCGCAAGCGCCCCGATTACTCACATTGTACTTATCTAATCCGCCCGCAAACCGCCGCAACCAGGCCAGCGCCACGGTAATGTTAATCAGCTGTTTGATCAGCTGATTCATTAGCTTTTTAAGATGATAATAGAGAGAAGAGATAACTATCTGGGCCCTATTTAATAAACGTGACAATTTATCACCTGCCATTACAATTTTACATCTATTGCCGGTCTACCACGCAAGAGGTCCCGGGTTCGATTCCCGGCCGGGCAGAATTTGAAATGATCAATTTTAATTTCTGTGATGGGTCTGGGTGTTACTATGTATAATAAGTACCTATATATTTAATAAGTATAGAGGTAGTATATCAGTTGTCTAGCACCCATATTACAAGCTTTGCTTAGTTTGGGGCTAAATGACGCTGTGTGTAATTGTCCAAGCAAAAAAAAATGTATTATAAACTTTGTTTTAGTTTTTATATTTTTTTTCTAAATGTTTACTGTTTGTTTGTAATCCATTTTGTTAATTTAGTTATAAAAATTTTGCTTATTAACTAATTAGGTAACTCGAAAATTTATTCATATAACGACTTCGCATCGTTGAAGTAGCAAGCAACATCAATTCAGACAGGTACAGTCGAGTTCAATAATATGTAGCACATTTGACAGTTTATCAACCTTATGCCTTTGTAATAAAAGTCAACATCTGTCAAAAGTGCTTACATATGAATGAACTCGACTGTACTACATAATAAAAACACGGTCAAGAACGAGTCGGACTTGTTTACTTTTTAGAGACATCGTTTTATTTTTCCTGTAATCTTTCTAAACAAACTTCTATCACGTAAAATATTTTCAAACTAAAACTATGCCAAATTTCAAGTTTTAGAACAAGCATTAGTAGTTCTCGAGATATTCAGCTGTGACAGACAGACAAACAGACTGAGTCGCACCATAAGGGTTCCTTTTTACCATTTTGGTACGGAACCCTAAAAAGAAAATTTTAATGAACATAGTTTTTTGATATTACATGTCTAATTAGGGCAAACAACGTACCGGCTCAATTAATTGCTCAATGAAAATGTAATAAATAAGCTATAAATGGAATATTGCTGATTAAAGACGCGGTTTGCAGAATCGGAGTCAGGGGTCGTAAACATTCTCTTCTCGGGATGAATAATATACTATAACTGCAGTGACACTTTGATGTACAACATAATTAGTTGCTTATATTATGCTTAATTATATGATATACAAATGCCGAATATGGTAGATAGGGACCATCAAACTGAACCAACTTTTACTATGGGACCAACTTTGAAATAGCGAAAAAAAAATTAGCTGTTTCATACATTTTGATATTTTCGTAATTATTCTTTTTCGCGATTTCAGAGTTGGTTCCATAGTAAAAGTTGTTCAGTTTGATGGTCCCTATCTACCATATTCGGCATTAGGGGTATTTTTGTAACACGTTGTATATTTAGGAGCTCGGTGGCGCAGTGATTTAGAGCCTGGCCCAGTGATTGCGGATGTTAAGCAACTTTCGCAAGGGTCGGTCATGGGATGGGTGACCAAAATGTATTATCTCGAGTTCCTCCGTGCTTCGGAAGGCACGTTAACGTTATTAAGCTGTTGGTCCCGGTTGCAGTCGTTAACACCCACCAATCCGCATTGGGCCTGCGTGGCGGGTTATGGCACATCCTCCTTATCCACCCGTAAGGAAGGCCTGTGCTCCAGCAGTGGGGACATTAAAACTGTCTGAATTTGATTGTAATTGATAGCAAACCTCGTGTTTTATCGTTTGTTATGAAACTATTTGTCACGAAAAAAGGTATCGTTCCTACCTGAAACTTTTGAAAAAAATTTTAGTAATCTCTCATTCCCCATCTGCACAGTTATCACTTTTTCGCCCTGTCAGTTAGTAATCGATACAACGCACATTTAATTTGTTTTATTGGTCTTTCATTGCCATTGGTAGTTTATTTAACAATTTTATTGACATATAATAACTATTCCATCATGATATGATTCCATCGGCAACACGTTGTTGAACAAGATGGTAATATCACGTGATTTAAATCCCGGGCTCCCCTTACCATTAGTGTTTGCAGCATCCTTAAAAAATATGACAGGGCAAGAGCCCCGGTTTTGGCCGTTTTAAGAGATTTTCTATGTTCAAAAATTCGCTATTATTGAAAAAATATTGTAAAAATGTCGGTTTAAAACATCCGAAGGGAAGGAAGTTCATTTATCTTTCAAGTTTTGAAGAGGTATGTGAAGACTTTGAGAGGCAATAAGTATTTTTATGATGTTTTAAATATATAAGGTGTGATTTCACTAGTGTTGGCCACCTTTTGCCTAGTTGTGGCCATATACCACCAGTTTTGGCCATTAAATTAATTAGAGGATTTTACCAGTTTTTATATGAAAATAAGACAAATAATTATGATTTCTTAGTCAATGTTATTGTTCGGCCATTTTAACAGTTGACACATTCTCAATATTCCTTCTTCAGGTATTTGCATGTGCATTTTTATAAGGCGAGTGGGCGGTGCACAGATTTCTTGCATAGTTTATTATCTATTATGTGAAATTTATTGCTAAATATTGTTTTTGCATTCATAATAATGGACTTCCACAATATAACACCTGATTCTAAATAAAAGCTTCTTCTTTACATTGTCGTTTTATATTTAATTAATTGTTGGTGCTATTTTATCCGACAATAAAGAAATAAAAAGCTTGTAAAATCAAACCAGTTCAAAATCGTTAGGTAGCAAACACCAAAAAGAAAACAAAGTGGCCAAAATTTATTTTGGAGTCAGTTGTGGCCACAAGGATGCGGCCAAAGAACCCATGCTAAGTACCAAATTAGCGCATAGTTGTGGCTACCCCTTTCCAGCACTAGGTATTCAAATACTACCGAAATAACCTCATAAGTAACAAAGTTTTTAGACATTCAGTTGTAGAGCTTTAATCAAATCCAAAGCATAAAGTACTATTGTTGACGTTGCAGAAAACGCCTCGCCGCACCAGCGGCCGAAGAGTCGGCGCATGATTTTCCATAACAAAATAAAGGAAACTTTTCGTTTTTACTGCACAAAAAAGTTTAAGTATGATTTTTTTTGCCACAGTCTATAAAGCAATTCTGTTTTCTATCCCCAAATGGTTTTTTTCTATCCCCAAATTACCCCATTTAAATGGCCAAAACTGGGGCTCTTGCCGTTATAAAAAGGTTTGTGATAGATGGCCAAGTTTATTTATGCGTGCCCCACATGCCGCGCGTTTAGTGAGTTCCCGCGAACGCGCGAATAATAAATCTACGTATTAAATCGAATTTTATTGGTCTGCGACTACCGATAAAATTTACTATAGAGCAGTACGTCGGCTAGTAGCCGACGTACTGCAGAAACGTCGGCTAGTAGCCGACGTTTCCGCATCTGTAACTCTATTCTATTATAAATGTTGACCTAGATGTCTCTTCAAACACAAGCTATCGTCTATACTTACAAAATAAAATGTCATGACCTGACTGATTCTTAATCGCAAAGACGCATTGGAAATCTCAGAAAGAATTTTTGAAAATTGTTATGTGAAATGGAATTCCACGCGGATGCAATCGCGGGTGGAGCTAGTGTAGTGTTAATCTATTTTTACGCGATATTGTATTAAAACATCTACAGTGATATGTATTAGAAATTAAACTAGTGGCTGAGTGAGTGTAGACCTCGCTCAGATTGTAATATGTTGTTTAAAAATTAATCTAAGAGATGTCGCCACGAGGTTGACACTGCTTTTGATAAGCAGTACTATATCTGTTTGGTAGGTTATTCTTTTATTATATCTATTCGAAGCTAGATGGCGCTTCTAATTTTGAACATTTATCCAAGAGGTAATTTCACAAAATTTCGAAAAACTGGCCTGACAGCAAAATTCTAAATAATTATCGAACCAGCTCTCAAAATTTCACGAGAATCGGTTGAGAAACTTGTAGAGGAGAATAGCCGGAAAGACAGACATACGAAAGAGTTTTTGCCCAAGCTGAAGCAGAGACCTTCGCTCACCTCGGTCAAAAATACTTAAATGTTATTGGTTTAAATACAAGATGCAACAGCGACCATGTTGGCCATAGTTATTTCCTTCGATCGCCAATGAGCAGCGCAGCCTGTCTATTCTGTAACCAAACTCGAACCTCACTTCGAATCTCACTTCACTGCGTGGGAATTTTAAATCACAAATGGGCAAATGCTTAGAATAATAAATGATAGGCTGTAGTTTAATCACAAAAGATTTAAGATAGCTACGGTAGCTACCTAAAACCTTTTGCGATCGGTAAAGTAGCTTATAATCATCTAATTTGACGCGAAGTGAAGTGAGGTTCGAAGTGAGATGCGAGTTTGATTAAAGAATCGACAAATATTCAAAATTCATCCATAGACAACTAAAGGAACGAATAGATTACTTATACTATTCTTCTGTTCCTATTAAAAGCCAGCAGAGTAGATCTCCGGCACAGATAACTAAATAGTTACTACTTCCGGTAACCATCTATATATCTGAACCTCAACAATGCGACATTTGCAGTGACTGCGACTGCATGTGACTGCATTAGTATGCCGACAAGCGGGGTCAGAGGCCGTCATATATCCACTACTTGTCGTAGGTATGCCGTATAGACAACCCTGTAATTATGTATGGCTGTATCGTAACTTGAGACTGAGAAACACATAGGTAATTTTGTGGGACGAAGCTATGAGATTTATAGGGGCCAAATGTTACCTATGTTCCGTGGACACTGTGTTTTGACTTGGTCATAGAAAAGTAATTTTGGATTCCATCAAAAGAGTTTGGGGATGGCCATCTATCTATAGGTATCCAGCTGTAAGGGTCGCGCAGCCGATAGCGATATTATTTAAAAAAAAACGTTAAAAAAAATAACAAAAACAACTTTAAAAATAAACAGCTCTAAAAAGTAATATTGAAATCTCTAAGAAGTAATATTGAAATCCAACTAATTACTAATAGGCATGCATGCATATTTGACATTAAAAACATCTTTTTGACATACATACGAACAGGAACCTCCGCCTTTTTTGAAGTCGGTTAAAAATAGGAATGTTTTCTCCCAAAAATTTGACAGTCACGATTCACGATTAGTAATAAAATTAAGAAACAAATTAATTGTCTTCCTTCGACGTTTTGACTTAAAAACAAATACCTATGGAAATATGTCATGAAAATTTTTCTAAGACAATTTTTTTTTTTAATATGTAGTAAAATATCAACATAGACACACACTGTAGGTATACTGCAGTTACTATACTAAGGCAATTAAAATTGGTTGAAGCATGAGAAAAATATTTTCACTACGTCTAAATAATTATTCCTAAATTGATTTATGATGCATTTACGAAACGGCAAATAAAAGAAGATTAATTTACCGGAGCCTAATAAAGAATGACTAATGCTGTAACAATTACTAGCAGAATTTCTAGAGTAGGTACACGGCCAATAATGTCCTCTTTTCTCAAGTTCCGTGAAAGTGGCCGACACAAAAGCTACTTGTGTCCTTTACTGGTTCTTAAAAGCAAATTTCTACAGCGTTGGCCATTTCCTGGAACGAACTGGTGTTATTCATCCTTTATTTACCGACTTCAAAAAAGGAGGAGGTTATCAAGTCGACGGTATTCTTTTATGTATGTTTTAACATAACACTACCAGTTGTTAACCGATTTCAATTAATCTTTTTTTATCTGAAAGAACATAGTTCATGTGTGATCCCATAAAAAATAACAGAGATCTGCCTAGTAGTTTTTTCATTGTCCTAAAAATATAAATTATTTGACTTACCATCGCAGGATTTTTTACGGATTTTCAGGCATAGAGGCATAACTTCTTTTCATAACATACTTGTACCTTTTAATAGCTCCTTGGATGCTTGCTATATTTCTAACTTACTTTAAGAAACAAAGATTCTCTGAAACAAAGATTCAGCGGTCAGAGCATTGGACCGGATATCCAAAGGTCGCGGGTTCGATTCCCGTCCGAGAACATGATCTGGTGCGAGTCGTATTTTTTCTAGTATATTATTTGGTATTATATAAAATAGCATTGTCAATGCTTAAATCTCAAAATTTAAAAAGTTATATAGCTTTCTCATCTTAATCAACTGTTTAAAAATATCTGGAAAGGTATTCAGTTGATGTCGAGGTAATTCCTTGTACAATGGTGAGATGGCGCTGGCTTGCAGCGTAAGAGTTGATATACTAGGAGAAATTCGACGTTCCCACTAGTGACTCGGTAGCTCAGCGGTCAGAGCATTGGATCGGATATCCAAAGGTCGCGGGTTCGATTCCCGTCCGAGAACATGATCTGGTGCGAGTCGTATTTTTTCTAGTATATTATTTGGTATTATATAAAATAGCATTGTCAATGCTTGAATCTCAAAATTTAAAAAGATTCTCGGTTTCATAGTAACGACTGCAAAAGGATTTACAGACAAAATGTGAAGTCAAACTTTTGTATCAGCTTTCAGCAGCTTAATTACAGACTGAGAGACTATGCCCGTTTGCACTAAACTTAAGAATCGCCTAAGTCTTTTCCTAACTACAACTTGATCAAATTAAGACGGTGTCATTAACTAAGCTGTCACGCAGCTTTCATGCGCTTATTTATCTTGGTCGAGTGTTAATGACAGTGTTAATTTCATTTCGAATAAATTAAATAGTATAACAGAAGTTTTGTCTAAAAGAAATGTTTGAATAAAGACATTTTACGCAAGGAACTAAATTCATAATTTCGTGGCAGTTTGGCTGAAGAATAGAAGTAGGTAAGTGTTTATGTCATTCAATCAGCATTCAAATTGATCACAAATTTTTGAACTAAAAAATGTATTCTGAGTTTATTACACCGTCATCCATGCGTCCGAGCAGCAAAATTAATGTTACTTCACTCACAGTGATTTTTCAGTTCAAATATCAAATGAATTCTGTCGAAACGTCCCTTTGTTTGCTCTTCCAACATTGCTACATCGTCCATCACAGACATAGTGTACATCAGTCATGCCCTGGTTTCAAAAGAAAAGTTGATTTTGTAAAACTCATGGATCAGAAATAATTGGGAAATCTGACGTTTCTGTCCCGAATGCAAATAGAAAAGCGAAACCCGTAGTTCAAAGCTACATGTAGAAAGCTTTCTCAAAAATATTTCTTTGCTACTTTAGCACTTTTTTAGTAGAAAAAACCTATTGTTTTCTTAAATATTATAATAAGTGCGTAAAAATACATGTAGTAGCTAACCACGTGAATGGTGTAATTTTCATATTTTTGTTTCTTAGCTTTTAGTACGTATAAACAGACGTAGAAACTTGGTATTGTATTTTTGTAAAATTGTGATAAATTGCTGAAGACTTTTGTTTTCCATGGTGTCAAATCCGATCGCAGGAGTTTCACAAACAAAACACCTCATTATTATCTAGAATCTAGTCTAGAGTATAAGAACAATACCAAATAATATACTAGAAAAAATACGACTCGCACCAGATCATGTTCTCGGACGGGAATCGAACCCGCGACCTTTGGATATCCGGTCCAATGCTCTGACCGCTGAGCTACCGAGTCACTAGTGGGAACGTCGAATTTCTCCTAGTATATCAACAATATTATAGAACAATATTATACTAATTCTGTGGTATAAGTTTAGCTTAGTATTTTATTAACAGTTTTATAATTAATATAAGTTTTTTTTATCTTCGGTTATTAAAGTTCTTAGAATATTGTTCCACGATAATGTCGGAGGCAGAGCAGACTGTGCGTCTACAGACGTGGACACACTATGAATGACAATCGACTAATAGGGTTCACACTTTATGAGCGTCTGCTTGATTCACATCGATCTTTACTGCAGAATCGCATTCTGGCAACTATCAGTAGGAACATTGCATTTAAAACAATTGACGAGTTCCTTAATCACTAGAAAAATAGTTATTATCTTTATTCAATATTTTAATTAAATTCATTTATCCATCTCCATATACAAGGTGTTACAAAAATATCCCTAATGCCGAATATGGTATATAGGGACCAAAAAACTGAACAACTTTTACTGTGGGACCAACTATGAAATCGCGAAAAAAAAAATCAGCAGTTTCATACATTTTTATATTTTCGATTTTAATTTTTGTATGAAACAGCTGATTTTTTTTCGCGATTTCAGAGTTGGTCCCATAGCAAAAGTTGATCAGTTTGATGGTCCCTATATACCACCATATTCGGCATTAGGGGTATTTTTGTAACACCTTGTATATCCGCCATTTTTTGTCATCATAACATATGGGAACTATTTTCATTCTTATAAGATACAGAATGTACCTATTCAATGTGAGTCACAATCAAATTAATAAAAACATGACGTTGTAAAAGTTTTAAAGTCTGTTACATAGTTCTCGTCACCATTCTCGTCTCCAATACCAAGGATAGTGAAATATTACGGTACAACCCTGATCTTCATCATGCCGCCACATGCTCACCACATGTTAAGGTCGACACCCTTCATACCAACTTCAAAATGCACCTAAACACTCCCTTATTACCTACGTTACAAAGTTTTAATTATCCATTCCAAGTGCTAGAAGCAAACTTAATATCGTATCTGTATGGGAATTTCAATAACAAGGACTCGCCATTCCTTACAAATTGCTTAGAAATCACGGATGAATTTCTACTTTCTTTAAAATAGTACGATTTATATTCTAGTTAGTAGCAAAAATTCATTGAAAGTTAATAAATAAAATAGTTATAGATCCGTGGAATATCTCCCTCAGTACCACAAAATAAAGTGCGTATGTTTTTCTTTGGAAATATTAATGTTAAAGTACATCTATGAATTTAGGAATAGATCAAATAATACATAGTATATCAGGTGTTAGTCTTACCTTCAATTGTTTTGGGTTTTGTCGTGTTCCTGGGGCTCTATCAGCTAGCTTACATTGCTATCGTAATCGCTCTGATTGCAACTGCAATTGCAATACATTGCTACTTTACTTTTGGTAAGTTTTTATCTGTGCCAAAACGAAGTAGCAATGTATCACATACATTTGTGAAATTACAGTTTAACTTTTAGCCGATAGACCTGCAGATAATGAACTAGAAACAATTAAAATATTGGTGTTGATGGCGCTCAAAGCTCATGTAAGTGAGAAAGGGCCAGTATTATATTATGATATGATGTTAAAACTTGCACTGGACTACTCGTGTTTAAAGGTCAACATAAAAAAATGAAAATTCTAATAATTAGAGTTTAATATTATTCTGTTTTTATTAACATCCAGATTTCACTGTTTGATGTATATTTTGCTTCACCAATTCCCGTCTCCCTAGACATGTCAAAAGTTGTTAATAATCGGTACCTACCAGTGGCGAGGGGTGAAGTTATGGCGAAGGTAAGCCGTTCTTCAAAAATGTTATGATCTACATACTGGATCAGTAGGGGTGGAACTTCAAAAAGGTAAGCCGATATGAATCGGCTTGTACCTACTTACTGGTACCTACTTATAAAGCAAATTATTTTCTCTCCGGTAACGATGCATCGTCTTCCAATATTTATCTAGCTGCATTAGGAAACTGTGAAGTTTCGCAATCAGCCTCTAAAACTTGCAGAATGGACAAATTTCTAATAGGTACAGACTACTAATTCATACATTTACGAGACAGTTATTATATTATGCCATATAACAAAGCATTTGACCCATCAAGGTTCACCAGTTGGGACATCTCATTCGTAAATATACAGGGTGTTACAAAACATCCCGCAATACCGAGACAACTCTGAATCCACATTGGCCCACGTTGTGGATTATAGTCCAACGTCCTTAGGGCTTGTGCATCAACAGTAGGGATGTCAAAAAATACAAATGATGATGATGATCTTAAATAAAACGCGATTGGGCATAAACAAATGTATTTAGTTCTTAACGTTAGCGGCGGGGGGCAGATGTAGCCTGTCCGCCAAGTCCTTGGGCACATCCAGGTAGCTCCGCTCGAGGCCGACGGTCAGGAGGAGGGCCCGTAGCCGGTCTACCTCCACGTGGTCACCCTCGCTCGACCAGACAGTCATGGAGGAGTTCACGTATGTTGTTTCACGGAGAAGGTCTAGGAGAACCGGTTGGCTGTTGGATGCGATGCCTGCTCGGACCTAGGAGTGTTAGAGACGTTAATATAGTTCACAGTTTATTTAGACCTTAAGCTGAAAATCATAGACACGTTAAACTTGTAAGTAGTGATAATTTGCTGTCCCTACATACATATTTCACGCTAGTAAAAAATTACTAATTAATAGTTTTAATATTGATCTTCAAAATAAATTTAGGTTGATGCTACTCAGGAACTCATCCACACAAATGGTTTTTGAATTAAAATGTGTTCCTAAACAGTAATAGTGGCAATAAATTTAATATCGAAGAATGAAAGCAGGAGAAAGTCAGACAGATACAGTTTCACATTAATGATATTAACACAAACGCATTTAAGCTGCCATGAAACAAACTACTTCTATTATTGTTTAACATTTCACTCCAAATGACAACAAGCCTGATTCTGTGTAACTGAAAGTGAAAATATGCGACTGTCGAGTGGAGTAATTAACACGTCTAGTTAGAAATGTGATCGCTGCTCGGCAGCAGACGGAGTCCGGAGTCGAGCAAATAAAGCTGTTAAGAAAGACGATAAATCCCACGCATAGTCTCCACAACAAATAATAAAAACCAGAAGGGCGGATTGTAATATTGCTGACTAGAATTAACCACAAATGCCACCTATACCACAGAATACATATTCAAAAATACCAAAAATTACTTAAGTTTAGATAGTCATTCCCTAAAACCTACTTCTTATAACTAGTGGCTCCTTAGAGCAGTAGTCCTCGCGTATGTAACATTTTTAAAAATATCTCCGTCATTTCGAAAAACTGAATCGATAAAAAAAATCTATATAATAAAAGAAGCTGCTCACAGAATATTACGAAAATCTGTTGAGAAATGCGACCTGTAGAGGAGAACAAACGGACAGCCGGACATCTCCCATGTTTCTGAAAATCTCCCATGTTTCTATCTCCACAGGGTTCTAAATCTATTCCGACGTTCCTTCAAGCGGAGACAATTAAAATAGTGGTGGAAGTAAGACGACCTTCTGCAGTTTCCTCGTTATGTTTCCCGCCGACCAATTGTTCAATCAGGGGATCCCCTACAATTAAACAAGTCTATTTATAACGGTGACTCGCAACGTCGACCACTTGCATAACTCCTATGATGTTTCAATGTGGAATATTAAAATCCCATCTATAAAAAAGCTTTTTAGACTACTTAAATATCGAACTCATTTAGGTCATGCATTTATTTTATGAGCCTCAAGATATTTCCTACTGTTTTGATTATTAATCGGATTGTATTTTTAAAAAAGGTATAGGATACGACATCTTTCAGTCATTTTTAAAATTTTGACGACTCTGTTTGAAATATACAGGGAGAAAAAAGCAGCCCTTGACGAGTTTCTTGCCGGTTCTTCTCGTTACAAGCTCTCCCGCTTAGGATTTACGAACCGATGGCGTAGCTTCTTTGACATTCACAAGTGCTTGTAACAGCCTGAATAAATGAGTTTTGAATTTTGAATTTTGCGCAAGATATCTTTATCGTGAAAGTGAAACTCTGTAATGTTAAAAAAATATGTTTTCAGGTGATAAATTCAGCTGCAGTCTTCTACTTTCGAAAGCTAGCACTCCATTGCATTCATAACACCCGTAATTGTATTAACTATCCGAAGTAAGAGACACGTACA
This sequence comes from Catoptria pinella, assembly GCA_963556745.1. Lineage (NCBI taxonomy): Eukaryota > Metazoa > Arthropoda > Insecta > Lepidoptera > Crambidae > Catoptria > Catoptria pinella. Next base: position 13,454,199 of record OY750765.1, read on the forward strand.
CTACAGTAAATTCACTAAGTTATACTCACATGTCGAGAGATAATAGTTTCCTAAAAACTATACCAAAGAAGAATTTCTTCCTGAGAATGTAAGAATCACTTTCTTACACAGTTTTTCAGAAACGTTATTTTTACCAGGAACTCAACGGTCTGGTTGATGTACCTAGTTCTCGCATAGCTTGCGCAGTATGGTACCGATGTGCTTACGGTCATCACGACTGTAATGACCTTCGGTGATGTTCGGAAGTGACTTAACACTGTTATACTTTGTATCCCAAATGTAAGCCGAGTACCCACTCAGGTTCGCGAACCTGCAAAGTGTGTAAGTGTGCGAACCTCGGCGCGTGCTCCGCATTTTGCGATTCGATGCGAATGTGAACACAAAGAGAGGAATTAGAAGTTCGCAAAGCGTCCACATTGAGCATGTTGCAGATTCGTGCAGCGAGAGGTTCGCAAGCCTAAGAGGGAATTACCCAGCTTACTCATTTTCAGCAAGTTGCTTACAAGTATACTGACTCTGTTCTCAGAATAATTGGTGCGATATGGTGCTTAAATATTCAATAAGGCCAACCCTTTTCAGCTATAGGTTTTCCGTGATATTCTTACCGGAAACGTGACCGTCTGGTTGATATGGTTCTCATGCAGCTTCCTAAGCATGGTGCCGATGTGCTCGCGGTTGTACTCGCCCTCGGTGATGTTTCCGCCGTAGTTGGTGGTCCAGCCGACGGAGAGGACGGCGCGCGGGTGGGTGGCCGCCAGCTGTAGGAACTTGTCCGCGTCCACTGGCTTCGTGGTGGCTTTCACTGGGCCCGGGAGGATGTCAGCGTTGAGCCACAGGGGGAAGGACCCCTAATGAAATTGATGAAGCGGTCGATGTATACAACGTATTACAAAAGTACCCCTAATGCGGAATATGGTCTAATATGGGACCATCAAACTGAACAACTTTTACTATGGGACCAACTCTGAAATCGCGAAAAAAAATCAGCTGTTTCATACAATTTGATATTTTCGTAATTATTTTTTGTATGAAACAGCTGTTTTTTTTTCGCGATTTCAAAGTTGGTCCCATAGTAAAAGTTGTTCAGTTTGATGGTCCCTATACACCATATTCGGCATTAGGGGTACTTTTGTAACACGTTGTATAGCCTATGAGAACTTCGAGCTGGGTAATCAGGTTGAAGTTCTCATAGGTTACATCGACCGTTTTTCCCCAACCCCTACTATGGGTACTATGACCCCATCTACCCTTCAAGGATAAGACCCAAGTATTATTATTTTACTAAATAAAATTTTACTAAATAGTCTTCTGTAATAAAAATTAATGCGATTTACAGTTTTGTATGTAAAAATGTAATTAGCATTTATTTTGAATTGGGTTAGTATTTTGAAATTTTTATTTAATAGAAACCTACACAAATACTGTCTTAATCCGAAAAACATCGCAAGAGTTAATTATGCTCAAATTGCAAATTATTTTGGTATTACATTTGTATGGAAAGCTCCCTGTTCGCCGGACTCTTAAACGATAATAATATACCCCCACGCGTCGAAATTTAATGACTTTAAACGAACATGAGCATCTTAATTAATTCTGTCGAAGTGCAAAAGTTCAAAAAACAAAAGAGTGGCTTGTGAGTCAGGAAAACACTTTCGCTCCATCAGCGAGAAGCAGGATCAAACGGATGCGCGCGCGCCGCTCAATCGCACCGGCGGCGATACGCGGAAGCCACATGGCCGCATGCCTTTAGTTAAGGCGAGTGTCAACTTAAAAGCTATAAAAGCTTATTCTCGCAGAGTGTTTTAAATGCCAGCTTATATATGCGACTTTAGTTAAAAGCTATTTTTTTCTGACACAGGCTGACTGAATTATGAGAAAATATTAGAAAAACTGTCTCGTCGTCTGTCATCTGGATTTATTGGTTATTATAGATGATGCACGCATACATATATTTTGGCCTTAGATGAAAAGGTATACATACATAAAAATTCATTGACTACATAATAACTATTAGGTGAACTTTATGTCAAAAAAGTTTTTAAACTCTACTTTTTAATAATGCAGCTTTATATGCACAATTTAGCAATAAGTCCGACAATAAAGAAGTCTTTGCTGATATGCAACCTATTACTGGCTTCATTGCACCTACTGTGAGGTTATTTATATGCAGTCAATTGATGTTGATTGAAGTGATTTATCTAATAGTCAGTCTGTCCGTCGTAGTCACAGATTCAATAAGTCGGAGCGGTTTCCGCGCATTGTTTCCATTTAATCCAATAAAATATGTCTCTTTTCAGAACCTCGTTCAAGTTACAATGCGTTTTAATTATGATTTTATCTCCGTGAATTTTAATACAAATAAAGTAGACATTGTCTTCAATGTTATACAAAGGAGAGAGGTAGGAGCCCCTAATTTGAATGTAGGCGTATCTCTTAAATTGAAAAAAAGACGCGAGGTAGATAAGTGTGTAAAAAAAGCAAACAAATTTTTAGATATCAGTAGATATTCCTGCTTCTTCGATTATGGCGCGTCTATTCCGTATTTGGTATTTTGTGGGCATGGAGCACTTTCATTACAACAAGTAGGTACCATTATAGAAGACTACCAATCATTTTCATCTCAAGTATCTACATCTATACATTTGATATCATTATCTTCAGACAGGTATGGGGATACGTTTGGGTAGAATTTTTCCTGGCCCCACAGTCCACACCCAATACGGTCAAGTGAGGTAGCCCTTGTGTCATGTTCCCGGAGGCGTCATTATGGGCAGTACCGCTCACCATTACGCGGGCAATATTTACTTAGACTCAATTATTGAAAAAAACCTAATACCTCTGTCTTGCTAAACGGCGCGATGATAGATTGTGCTTTCTCAAACGCCTCTATAGACTTGAAGTCCAGCTTGACTCCCTTCGGCTTCGGGTTATGATTGTTGTGCTGCTTCACCGACGAGAGAAACTCTGACAGGCTGAGGTCCGAGGTGGTGGCTGGCGGGTGGGCCATCACGGGGATGGGAGGCCCGTCCTTGCCTGTGATGTGGCCGACGACGATGTCGGCTTCTAACATTGATACGTCACCTGCGGGATAAGAAAGTTATTATATTAAGAGCACTCAACATTCCACATTCCCATTGGACCCGCGTAGTATTATCCACCCCCTTATAGAAGGCCAGTGCCTGTATTATGAGATTGCACAGTTACGTATACTTTAAATACTCAATAGCGACTGTAGTAAGCAATTTAGGCACAGCAACTCTGGCGGTAAATACACTAAACTAAGTTTTATATAAATGTCAACTGGTCTTATCGAGTTAAATAAGCGTAAACTTATAATCCGCCTACTGTGCCCTAACACCAGTGGGGACATTTTCCTTGGTGGTAAGTTAAGCGTAAAATGGCGTGCGACCAAACCAAGAAGAATTAAAATATCCTGAGGATAGGAAAATTATTTAAGTTTGCATGGTTCGATTACCCGTTTCCTCGTGGTCCTACTAACTTGTCCTACTAGTGGGAAACCCTATTTCTCTTAGTTCTACTAGTAGGACAAATTATACTGGCCTTAGGGTGCCATTTCGTCTAATGACTAGTTACATGTCCAATCAGAACTAAAACGCTTTACTGCAATAAAACTTTTGAGACGGTAAATGAGGCATATCATTGCTTATAGCGAGATGAACTCACTTGCCCCTTGAAGGGGCAAGGCAATTCACCAAGAGGTAAAAGAAGGTATTCCCTACTAAGTAGGTTAACTCATTCAAGAACTGCTTAACCCCTTCCCGCCAGCTAGATCGTTCAGCCCCAATTAACGCAAAATTAAAGGAGCGAGCCCAAATCCGTCGCGCGCGATTGTTATTAATCGCCGCTTCGGGGAACTAACTGCTCGAGAGACCTACCGGGAACACTGGCTATTTCTGTACGCAATGAACGAGGGACAGGAACACATGAATTCTCTATTTAAATAGGTAGTAATTTTATTACCAGGCAAGCAATATCATTTGTTATTGACTTTTTTACCATCATTAACCTTACCCGTAGTGAAATTTTTTGCTTGTTTCAGCTCAAAGGCGTTACGTATTATGAATTTACGCTTACTATTCGATAGCGACTGTAATCAACATTTGTGTAAAAACTTTTAGTTTAGTGTAGTTACCGCCAGAGACGCTGTGCCAAATTGCATACGAAATTGCTTACTATATACAGGGCCGGATTTAGAGGTGTGGAGGCTCCGGGACAACAGGGGAGTGGAGGCCCCTAATTATTTTTCGAATAGGTTATATAATATTTTTCTTGCAAAGTGTTTCAAATGACACACACCGCTAGTAATAAATAATATTAAAATCAAAATTACTAGGTATGTTTTCAAATCGTAATATTAGGTAGGTACTCTTTCGTTGTGTAAGATTCTTTTTTTATAAATACTATTTATGTGGAGGCCTCTCTGTTGTGGAGGCCCCGGGCAGTTGCCCCGCTTGTCCTCCCTGAAATCCGGCCCTGACTATATAATCGCTATTGAGTATAGTAATGGTAACTGTGCAAACTCATACTGATCATAGTAAAATGAAATAAGTACCTACTTAAGCATTATTATGTATTAGGTAGTCAAATAAATCAGAGTATTCGCTTGGATTGTGAAAGATCGTGTATTCGGTTTCCATTTGAGACATAGTTAGAAATGAGTTGCTTTATTTCTAGTACCTACCATTTTTTTTTCTGATAGCCCAAACGTTCATTAATTGGCCCACACACATAGCAACTTGCGCTACTACTCATACGATATTATTATAGCCACTAATATTGTTTTTACTCTTTCCCACTCACGCGCAGTACTCAGTAGCTCAGACCAGAAACATCATGTTATATAATCGTTAAAGTAAGCAAGCACTGAAACCGCAGCTGCTGGCTGTACCGGAATGCTGGATGGTAGGCAAATTAAGTCGAGGTAACACTTAAAAAGAAGCTTTTTTCCCAACTTGTTACGCTACGCAGTAAAATAAACACAACTAAAATCTTCCGCAAAAACGGAAATAAAAAATTTAAGATGTGACTAGAAAATATTTTATTTTTAATTTTCGTTTTCTCAATAATATCTTTTTATTAGGGTTCCGTACTTGAAAAAGAAAAAACAGAATCCTTATAGGATCACTTTGTTGTGCGTCTGCCTGTCAAAACTCTTTATCTTTATTGTCCCATACTACAAGTTCAGAGAAAAGTCTGAAAACTAAACATTTGTAATTAAATCACAAAAAATATAGTCTTTATTTAAGTATGTACCTATAAATTTGTACGGAACCCTCGGTGGGCGAGTCCGACTTGCACTTGTCCGGTTTTTTGTTCTAAAAGCTTTTAATTACCGATTTCATTTGACGTTCGTTTATATACGTACACCTAATTAATAATTATGCAGATTTGAATATATTATTTCTTGGTTAAGGAGGTTTTACTTTTTTTTTATTGCTTTTTTATCAATTGAAACTTTTTTGTGGTATGTAAGCGATGACAATTCATGTTTCTAAAGTTTGTATAGACTGAAGTATAGAGATTTCCATATCTCACAAAATAAACTAAAAATTTGTAGTAACAACGAAAACCAGCGATGATATTAAGGCAATGTAATTTTCTAGAAGCACCTCGCCTTAATAAAAGTCTGCCTCTAGCGGCATTAAAAATAATGGATTTCTTTTAGAACATAAAATTCTCAAGTACAGACTATTTGATTTTGTTTCTGTTCTATCAAAGTATCTTTGAGTAATAAACCATCGTAGCTACAGGAAATAATAAAATCTATATAAGATACATGTATAGTAAGTAGGTAGGTAGTAGAGCTCGGTAGCGCAGTGGTATAACGCCTGGCCCAGCGATTATGGAGGTTAAGCTACCTTCGCAAGGGTCGGTCATGGGATGGGTGACAAAAAATTTACTATCTCGAACTCCTCCGTGCTTCGGAAGGCACGTTAAGCCGTTGGTCCCGGCTGCATTTGCAGTCATTTGCACCCACCAATCAGCATTGGGCCCGCGTGGTGGGTCATGGCCCATCCTCCTTATCCACCCGTAAGGAATGGCTAGCAGTGGGAACATTAAAAATGGCTGATGGTTAGTCACTTTGCCTGCAGATGGTAAAATTTACAAGACTTCTAATATGCGCTAATTAAATATACAACTGTTATGTCAGCTGTTTCACACATTTTGATATTTTCGATTTTAATTTTTGTGTGAAACAGTTGATTTTTTTTTTCGCGATTTCAGAGTTGATCCCATAGTAAAAGTTGTTCAGTTTGATGGTCCCTATCTACCATAATATTTGGCATTAGGGGTATTTTTGTAACATGTTGTATACTCCGAATAAGTATCTACAAAAAATACTGACTTGCTAGTGCTTTTTCCAGATAAGCTTTGTTGTTAACAGCGTGTGCCCAAGTTACTGTAGTCAAATTCTTCATTATTTCTTCGTCACAGCTCGCCATGTTGGCTGAAACAAATCAAAAGACATTTATTGTCTTTATTTAACAATATTTTCTTTTCAATCATAAATTTTTAAATTCAAATTGGCATATTTTATTTTGATTTCTGGCAACATTATGTTCTTCAATCAATGGCAATCTTCTGTCAATTTAATTCTAGGAATAAGTCATTTTTATCTGTGCCGTGTTACGAAAGCTTACTCAAAACAAAACAAATCGTTAGAAGGTTATAATTATTTACATATCGAAGCGCTTTTCAGAATTTTACTGTAAGTTCATATTTTTTTGTTCAATAACTCACTCAGTAATTTATGTAAAAGTACAATTAAGTACACAAATGATTCGGCGCAACAATAATATCAGGAATGAATATCAGCTGATTAACAGAACCAATAATGACGTTGACGTGTGGCCGTGTGGCGCTAGTAGCCATGTTACTGTCCGAATTCAGTTGTCGTCGTATCAAAATATTTAAGTAAAGAAACAAATAACTGTTGTTTTATGTTATATTCTTATTATATGATTGATGCTGTAGTTCTTAATAATTTATTTCAGTATTTATTTATTTATAGGTACATTAATTGCATTACATGCGACTTAACCTCGAAGGAACTAATTATCGCATGCGCCTTGCTTGACTGGCATAACAATGTGAAAGAGAGGGGCAGACATTTATGTACTCTTATCATTAAAATATTCGTTAGCAGAATAATAACATTTTGTTGGTAATAATTGTTTTAAAAAATTTATAAACTTATTGATTTTTGGTTCGGCTTTTGGATTTTCTGGTAATTTATTATATTTTTTTATTGACATCGGGTGAGGAAACGAACTATGTAATTTTTATATCGCGGGAAATTGTGACGAAAATATCTTTTATTATAATACTTATTGTTATTTCAAATAAAATACTTATTTAAGAAGAAATGTGTACGTTTTCTTTTTAATAATCGCCTATCAGATTATTTGCTGCAATGTAACTTACCTACTCGTACAATGATACAAAATAAAGGGGCTAACTTCAGAGTGTTTGCGGTACAAAACGACGTATTTTAATCTGTAAAATATACTCTTTGCCATACATTCTTGAGTGAAGTTGCAACGGATCTCTGTCTATTGTAAATTTAATCGCATTGTAACTACATTAGAAATTTAAAACGCCTGCATATTCTGAATAGCAGTAGATGCTCATCTTACTCACTTGCTCAGTTTGATGGTGTTTAAAAAAATACTTAAATTACTTTAAGATAACTACTTTTAAGAGTACAGCGAACAGTGAGCTTTCCATACAAACTTAATACAAAAATGATTTGCAATTTAACCATAATTAATTTCTTTTGTGATGTTATTCGGATTAAGACAGTATTTATCTAAGGCTCTATTAAATAAAAAATCCGAAATACCTACATACTAACCCAGTTCAAAATAAATGCCAATTTTTTTTCCAACAAAACTGTAAATCGCTTTAATATTTATTTGGTCTGGTATTTTGGATTAATATTTATTAGAATCCTAGACAAATACTGTCTTAATCCGAATACTTAACATCACAAGAAGAGCTAATGATGCTCAAATTGGGTATGGGAAGCTCACTTTTCGCCGGCCTCTTAAGTAAGGTTTAAAAGTTATAAAATTTATGAAAGTTTTACAGTCGAGAACAGAAGTGGATATTATTTTTATATGAATAGATACTTAGAAAGAAATATTATAATCACTTTGTCAGGGCCTTTATTCAGCGAAGTATATACAAGTAGAACCTCAATTCAAAGTTATTTACAAAATTCTTTAATGATTTTGGAAGTTTTTTTAATATTAACATGCAATCGAAAATTTCAAATGAATTAACAGAGTAATTACCTACATCCTTAAAAAAGACGAAAATGATGAAATAATTTTTCATGATCTAAATCTAGCAAAACTTATGGTACGACTTTAAAACATAAAATAACTTTAATTAAGTAGTACCTACTTACATATTTTAAATTAAAAAACATACCTACTATCACGTCAGCAAAGTCATTTCATTGCAGTTATTTGTAATAAGTAGTAAGTAATGTAATAGACTCTATATTAGAACTTCTCGTCTATATCATCATCTCGTCTACGCTAATCTTTTTTGACTAGTAGACTAATCTTTTTATATTATATAGTTGTCATTGAAACTCTACCTAGCTAGCATTTAATCTTTTCTAACATATAACTGTAGCTCTTATAGTATGACAGCTGCCCACATTCTACCTACGCCACTTCACACAGTTAATCTATCCAGACATGATATGACTTATATCTCACAATATCATTTTGACCTCTGGAGTATCTCTTGTCACAGATTATTTATTTTATCTGATATATTAGACAAGACATCAGGTATACTTATTTTATAACACCAGAATCAGTCGCCTCGAATCACTTGGAGTTATGAAAAGTGTCTTACTTAACTTTTTGAGATGCAAAAACATTCAACGCGCTAGTCAAGCAAAATTATATATATTATATAAAATTTTCATCATTGGTTGTTTCGATGAATTGAAAACAAAAATGTTAAAACAGACTATAATTAACAAAATACAATAGGACAGGTAATAAACGTTAAAAATGTTGTTACTTAGATTTATTGCCAGAAAGATATGGAGTAAGTTTTATACCACCTGAGCTTTCAATTCAATATTATGATCTGCTGATGTGCCCGGTAAATAAATTATCAAAACAGAACAAAGCATTAATACTCTGGTTATATTTAAAAAAAGAAGCATAAATCACTTTCAAAATCGGAAACAGAAAAGAAATAAAAACTTTTTACAAACCTGCCACAGCCAACGTAAACACCAGCCGCAACATTTTCGAGAAATTAAAAATAATAATAAATTACTAAAGGAAAGAATTAAAACAGCCAGCACTGTAGCATAGTCGCCTGGTCGGATGGCCCGCTCGGTCTGCTCCTGTTATTGGCAAATTGATCAATTTAGCACCGATTACGGAGGTAACCGCGATTTGTAGCAAGGCCTTGCGCGACGGGGAGTGACAACTCGAGCGTTTTCTTTATCTTTGTTCACGTGTTAGCTGGATCCGTGACTCCACTTGCTTTAAGTGAAATATTAAAAAAGAAATAACGAAATTGTCAGATAAGTATTTTTTTTTTTTAAATTTCCATAGTTTTTGACGTTATTAGAATAAACTATATCGGGATTTACACCATGTACCTGTTTATTTTTGAGACTCCGATATTTCGGCGCAGTTGCATGCGCCATGGTCACGGAAGAACTTCAAAAATAAACAGGTACATGGTGTAAATCCCGATATAGTTTATTCTAATAAGTATTTTTTTTCTTGAACTTTGAATCTTCCACATTTTTAATGCCATAATAAATAAATTAAATAAAATTAAAATAAATATAAATAAATTTTAAATATAATATAAATTTGAAAGGAATACTATCTAAAGGAAACTTAGTAGCCAGTGTTTTAAATAGCTTGCACCTTTGTGCCAATTTAGTTTTTGTTTTTGAGCCCATTTTGCATAGGTAATTGAAATTATTTTTCTCATGAATCATTTTTAACTAAAATTACTACCTACTAAACAAGATGAAAATCATGTCAACTGAACCTCGTATTAAGTTCAATTAATAAAGAAAATCAGAAATTAACCATTTGATTTGATTATAACCTCATGTGTTAGGATTACTAACTTAAGAAGAACGACGCAAAATTGACTATTAGGATTTTTTATTTATATAAAAGTTACATATAAAAGTTAATCATAAAACATCCCTATAATCAAAATCAAGAAACCTTGTCTAAAACTAACGTTAATCAAAGCAAAATGCTTAAGTGCAAAAATAAATAATATTTAACAAACTAAGTTTTATCTTCTGCGTGTCAGTACATCAAATGCAAGCAATTTAAGAAATATTAAGTAAGTAATAAATAAATAAATTAATGCTTGGACTATTTCACACAGCGCCATCTAGCCCCAAACTAAGCAAAGCTTGTAATATGGGTTCTAGACAACTGATATACTACTTATATACTTTTTAAATACATACTTATTATACATAGTAACAGACCCGTCACAAAAATTAAAATTCATCAATTACATTTCTGCCCGGCCGGGAATCGAACCGGGGCCTCTGCGTGGTAGACCGGCATGTTGAGCACTGCACCACTCAAGTCGTCTAAATTAAAAAAAAAAATTTTTTATCTCACTACCATTGTATCCGACTGTACCGGTCGGAAGAAGCACGTGACGTCAGTGTCACAGATTGTGCTACGCACTAGATCTGTCGTCCGGTTTCTGCCGGCCATCTCGAAGGAATCTAGACTGCACTGGGCGAATTATCTCGAGACTACCGGAAAACACTCCTCAAAGTCCGGCTATACATCTACATCTTAAAGATCTACATTCTACAAATGGTCTTTGTCTGACTTGTATAGGCTACGCGCCCATGACCGAATTTTCTCGCCAGATTATCGGATCGCAGACTTTCCCTTTGTATTAGTGGACTTTTTGTCGGTCGTGTGCGTTACGACATTGAAATTATTAATATTGTATCATTTTGCGTCTCCGAATGTCAATGATGGGCCGTAGCCTTAGCAATCGATGACACCGGAGGTAGCTAACCGAAACCCGACCGGAGCCAGGCCGCAGCTTAAGAACAGTGAGCTTCCCATACAAACGTAATACCAAAATGATTCAAAATTCAAAACTAATTTATTCAGTCTAGGCTGTTACAAGCACTTGTGAATGTCAAAGAATCTACGCCATCGGTTCGCAAACCCTAAGCGGGAGACCTTGTAACGAGAAGAGCCGGCAAGAAACTCGACAAGGGCTGCTTTTTTCTCCCTGTATATTTCATAAAGAGTCGTCAAAATTTGAAAAATGAGATTTGCATTTGATTTGCAATATAAGTCTAATAACTCTTCTTGTGATGTTATTCGGATTAAGACGGTATTTATCTAGGTTATTAAATAAAGAATCCAAAATACTAAACCAAATAAAAATTATTGCGATTTACAGTACTGTCTTAATCCGAATAACATCACAAGATTAGTTTATTATGCTCAAATTGCAAATCATTTTGGTATTACGTTTGTATGGGAAGCGCACTGGTCGCCGGCGTCTTAAACCAAAAGTACGTCTCACATTTTTCACACGTATTTGTCAGAAAAGTACAATCATTACGAAAATCTGTCAAAACGTGATAGGTATATGAATACCAGAATAAATTAAATAAGTATATGATTATTACCTTTTTACTGTGGGTAGGGTATGTAATTGCACTAATAAAATAAAGATAAAATTTTAAAATATTTAATTAAAGTTTATGCATTGGTTTTAATTAGACTATTATTTATCTCGACTGCATTAAATACTTACATCAAAAATGCATAGCTACGTAAATAATGTACAAAATTATTCATATTTCTTACGATATTTTAATGACGATTTTTAAAAATAATACAGACATATGTTACTTAATAATAAATTATATAACTACTAAATTCACTGCTACAACGAAGCAAGGTTTTTGTTAGTTGCTGATAAATAAATAAATAATATTTGACAAAATCACATACATTGCTCCGATTCCAAAGTAAGTAGCTAAAGCACTTGTGTTATGGAAATCAGAGACAACGGTGGCATCACAAACACCCAGACCTGAGCCAATATAGAAAAGTTCGTTTTCTAAATTGACCCAACCGGGGATCGAACCCGGGACCTCAGATGGCGAAACCTTGAAAACCGGTGTACGAAGCCACTCGACCAAGGAGGTCGTCAAAATAGCAAAATACTACGTGAAAATGTATGAGTACCTATAATAAAATTATGATAAACAGCCATGTAAAAAAATATATGAAAAAAGTCGATGATATTCACTAGGTATGTATATAATTTGTACCCTTAGCACGAACAGAAAAAAATAGCGTGCATTAAAACATTCGATAGAGTAATTATCTATGGAAAATTTCATTTCGCTTTTCGACGGTAGATGGCGCTTTACTAATTTCCCATAGAAAATTACTCTATTGAATGCACTGTCTTGAAAATTTTTTTGTAGTTAACATGGAGGTCAGTGATTGAAACGCGCGTTATTTTTTTCGATAGCTGTTCGAGCTAAGGGTACTGTTAATCCTTACTTGTCTTATTTGGCTCTTTACTTATTAGAAAAACCGATTTTAAAATACAACAAATGGTTTTCCACACATAAGTAGATTACGAAAGAAATTACTAATTATTAGTGACATTTTGATTTAATAAGACAACATTTAATTAACGATTTTATAAGACGTAAATGACAACTGTCAAAAGCTGTTTTTTTACTAAAAAGGACAAGTAAAGATAGAGTGACATAGATAAAACTATTATATCCCGTCTCAGCTTGTACTGCCAGATAAGCAGATACAATAAGCAAACTTATTTTTTTAAGTTAGCGCAGCTGCTTAACGTTGCTTCCAAACGTAACTTTTGTAATAAGTCTAATTATAATAATTATTATGCTATGAAACGTAGACTGGAATTTTCAGTTGAAATGTAAACAGAATATAGGTTTGTATGTATAGATTTATTATTTATGTTATTACTAATGAACAGTTTTGTGTCACTCTTACCTCTAAATTGTGAGTATAGGTTACATACCGTTCAACATTAATTACAAACTATTATTTGGTTAAAATATTTTATACAATAAATAACTTAGAGAGTATTTAGAGATTACGCTAATTCGTAATATTTTCTAAACATTAATACCCATTTCATATATTCCTAAAAATATAAATATTTTTCATTTTTTTTTAAATAGGAGCAATTTTACAGTTAGGTAATTATTTATAAGATTTTCCCCAAAAAACTAAGCTTGTGATGTGATGGAATGTGTGAGGGTTCAGACCATAAATCAAATCAAGACCATAACAAATGATAGAACTGGGTAAATACCCAGTAAATACCCAATACTGGGTAAATACCAGAATCCATTCCCAAGTCAAATGACTTGGGAATGGATTCTACTTTTAAGGTATAATAGAGCAAAAAGGGAAGCAGAATAAACCCCTACGCGATTTGGCTCAATTTGACGAATATTGCTATGATTTCTAAGAAAAAGTGGTAAAAAATCAAAATGCTCTAGTTATAAAATAGTGTTGATTATTAGAATCCATAAGTAATTACAAAAAAATGTTGTTACTGAAACATTATTGTAATTAAAAATTTTTACTTAGATAATCACACTTTTGCGCGTCAATATACCATCAACGTGTTAGAAAATCAAACTGAACAACTTTTACTATGGGACCAACTCTGAAATCGCGATAAAAAAATCAGCTGTTTCATACATTTTGATATTTTCGATTTTAATTTTTGTATGAAACAGCTATTTTTTTTTCGCGATTTCAGAGTTGGTCCTAAAGTAAAAGTTGATCAGTTTGATGGTCCCTATATACCATATTCGGCATTAGGAGTATTTTTGTAACATGTTGTAGACTTACATAATGCGCGGTTAGAAATGTGTCGTCACTTTTCTGATACTTTTTGTATGGGGCGTTTTTCCACGCGGCCGCCATGATGTCATTATTCAAAGCATTATTATATCAATAAATATTAATGGAACAGCAAAAAACAATCACTGATATTTCTTTTACGATGCACTAACTTAATTAATGGAATAAAAAAACTTTGTCAAGTACTTAATTGCAAGGGGGTGCAGAGTTTAGCTACGAAGGGGGAACCTTTAAAAAATTTGTCGTGGTGTTGCGGGATGGAAGAAGCATATGGGAATGCTAGGGTATGGTCGCTCGATGGGAAGCTCGATGGCGCAGTGGTTTACCGCCTGGCCCAGCGATTGCGGAGGTTAAGCAACTTTCGCAAGGGTCGGTCATGGAATGGGTGTCCAAAAATTTATTATCTCAAGCTCCTCAGTGCTTCGGAAGGCACGTTAAGCCGTTGGCCCCGGCTGCATTTGCAGTCGTTAACACCCACCAATCCGCATTGGGCCCGCGTGGTGGGTTATGGCCCATCCTCCTTATCCAGCCATAAGGAAGACCTGTGCCCCAGCAGTGGGGACATTAAACATGGCTGATGGTCTATGGGAAACTGCGAGCAGGTAGACTTTATCAAGATTATGTGCTAAGCGCGTTCTATCCACCCATAAGGAAAACCTGTGCCCCAGCAGTAGGGACATTAAAAATGGCTGATGGTGATGCTGCGAGCAGGTAGACTTTATCAAGCGCGTTCTATACGCACAGGTAAACGCCGGTGTACGCGGTTTTTCTGGATCTTTACAAGGCGTTTGACCTGGTTAATTATGACCAGCTGAACATATTTCAACCTTCCAATACGGGTATGGTCATAAAATTAGGTCAAACCATCTGACCGAATACTATCAGGGTACTATCAGGCGAATATTTACTTGAGTGCGGCATGAGGCATCTCCTTCACTTTTCAATTTATACGTCAATGAGCTCATTGACGGTCTCAGAGGCACTGGAGTCGGCCGCTCGCTGATGATGTGGTGTTATTGAGTTTGTCAGGCGCGCGATTCGTAAACTGCAGGCGATGTGGGAGGAATATGCCACTAAGCCAGGACATGTTAAAAGTAATGTGATGGATTTTCGAGCAGGAAGGAAAACACCAGCTACTGTACCACCTGTTAAGAAGCTTAATACTGCTCCAAATAGAGTGATGAATTTCAAATATTTGAGGCACATTGTAAATGAAACCATGTCAGATGACCTTGACATAGAACAAGAGCAGGAAGCATTGGCAGTCTGATGTAATATGCTTGTCCGCAGGTTTGCTAAGTGTACAAGACATGTAAAAGTAACCCTATGTCGGAGTTTTTACAATTGCAGCCTGTGGTGTGACTATACCCAAAAGACTGTTTGCGAGACATGCGCTGCGAACATGTGCCGTTCGCAGCGCTTGTCTCGCAAAGTCTGTATCCGCCATAATATGCACACGACAGGCGCATCAAGTAAAACAGTTGAACTGCGAAAACAGCTTTTATTACGTAGCACTTAAAAACGGTCTCAAGATTAACATGTATAGTCTGATGTGCCATCGTCTGCTCTAGATTTAATTATATATTCTTTGGTTAACAAACACAGCAATACATTCTTTAGATTAAATATATGGCACAGTATAATTTCCTTACCATTTTAGATATGGCAATTTTGAAGAAAAGCATATTTTTTTATAAAATTATCAAAAATATGATAAGCTTTTTGTTTGAAACAACAAAAATAATTATAGTTATTGAGCCATTCCTCAACAAGTTTAACATCAATTATTATGTCGTTACTATGTAAATATAACAAGATTATAATAATGTAATTCAAATGCATTTCTATATTGCAAAATAAATAAGTAATTATTAAAAATATTTAGCTTAGTTATACTTAAAGTTTAATACTTACTCACAAATATTTTTTTTAATTCAATTCAAAAATTAATTACCACGCTTAACATTCATAAAATTTTCCATACATCCTTAAATCTAAGTATCCAATGTTTTACATAACGTTTTCGTTTTATAACATTCTAGATAATATTGTCATTTTTGTACAAATAAAGAGTATTTTTTTGATACTTTCCAATTGTCACATGTATTCCGCAACACAATAGTCACTATACGTACAGCCCGATTCAAACTTTATGACTTCTGTGAACATCGTGCGAGACGATCAATGTGTGTGAGAGAGACGTACGGCTACACGCATAGTGGCTCACTTCACAGCGACCAATAAGATTGAATCGTATTATACTAGAACATTGTTGTTCAAATCCTCTCTGAATTCTAGTCAGGAAACAGTTCAATTTGAACTCTTCCTACTAACTTGTTGAAGTCTATTTTTAACCGACTTCAAAAAAGGAGGTGGTTATCAAGTCAACAGTTTTTTTTTATGTGTGTTTTTGAAGTATCTTTCCGGCAGCTGGTGGCAAACTTGTAAAGCCTAACAGTATCTAGTGAAGACTGCTAATAGTGTCTGTTGCATTCACCTAGTGTCCTAGTAAACCACTTACCAATAAATCATTGTCAATCACATAGAATTCAACATTAGTTCATTCTTTTTTTTCTTAGATCTTCTCTAAACCTCCAACCCAGTTGGGTAATAATTTAATTTAAGCTCTCCTCCAGCTTGTTAAAATCTTTTCTGAAATGTCTAATAAGGCATTTGGAGCTATAAACATTGTCTAATAACAAGTAAACTACTAATAATTGTCTTTACTTAGAGAAAACCTTAACCAATATTTATTCACTGTAGATCACATAGGATTCAATTTTAATTCAATCTCTTTCGTTTCCAAATCCTCTTTAAACTTCAACCCTGTCGGGCAGCAGTTTAATTGGAGCTCTTCTTACAGCTCGTTCAGGTCCCTAAGAGAAGAACTACCCTTAGTGCGTAACGCCGGCGGCCACCGCAGCGACACAGTATTATAAACGCGAGTATCGGCGCGATGGCTTCGCAGGCGGTGGCGCCCCAGATAAGCTCGTGCTTTTCAGTTATAAAGCGATAAAACACTACCTAACCAGAGTCACTCCTCAAAAACTAGCAATCACATGGGATTTAGCTTCAGTTCATCCTCTTTCTTCTCCAAATCCTCTTTAAACTCCATCCCTGTCGGGCAGCAGTTCAATTTGAGCTCTTCCTCTAATTTACTAAGGTCTTTCTTAAACTGCCTCTTAGGGCAGCACGTGGCGACGGCGGCCACCGCGGCGAGCAGCAGCGCGGCGGCGGCGCAGGCGGCCGCGCCCCAGTCCAGCGCGCGCCGCACCGCGCCCAGCTCCCGCGCCGCCGCCCCGCCGATGCGCACGCGCTGCTGCACCCACAACACGGGGAACAGCATGCGGGGCACGTGCTCGTATATACTGGAAAAGAGGATTTCACACTTTTATTGCACTATTATGAAATGGTACACGAGATGCCAGCAAACTGACATGACCACCGGAACGCGATATGATATAGCGATTTAGCGCATGGACAGTTGAGTGTCGATAAAACACTAATTCACGCGACAATCACGATATATATTATAGTCTATGCTACGGAGGCTGATTTCTAAACGCTGTGCATATGCCTTTTTCCCTTTCATTGAGCACAGATAAATTGAAAACAGATAAATAAATTTAATTTTTCAATTTAATTATTTAATTTTTAATTTATTTTTTCATTGGTCATTATTTTACGTTGCTACGTGAAAAGTAAGTAAAATATAATATGTAATAGTTATCCTATAAACTAGCCACGATAATATTATTTTAAGGTTTTACATGGGGCAGGGGTTGAATCCCTAATTACAAGTTATTCCATAACCTAGTAGGGTCAGCTAAGACTTTATTATTATCTCCTTTTGCCTTAAAATCTGTAACTTTTCACTTGTTTACTGTAGCTATAGCTATTTCTGTTGTGACTTTGTAATTTTGGCATGAGTAAAGAGTTATTATTATTATTATTATAGATAAATTGGTTTGGTAGAGATATGGCGTAGAGAAGCTTGATGACACAGTTGCTAAGAGAATTCGCACTGCGATTGTGGTGATTAAGCAACTATCGCTAAAATCGATCAGATGGGTCACCAGAAATTTACTGTTACGAGCTCCGTTTTCCGTTCCGTTTACTAACTGCTCCGTTTAAGCAGTTTGCTTTTGCAGTCGTTAACACCCACCAATCCGCATTGGGCCAGCGTGGGTGGGTATCGTCCAACCCATTCTTTTACCATCCATAAGAAAGATCTTACTGTCTACCAATGGGTCATGTCATGATGAAAAGTGAATAAGAATTCTAAATAATATGACCCTATTCTCAAAATAGATTCAAGGCCATAATACTAAACAACCAAAGAAAGTATATTTAATTACTGAGAGCAAAATAACGTTTGGTAGTTGTTTGACGAACGCAAAATCTGAATGACTAACTTGTTGAGTATAAAATCGCTAGCCCCATAATTTTTTTTTGTCATTTATTACATATACAATTACTATAAATGCAATTACTTTGACACAAATTAAATCAATGTCCCACAAGCGAACACCTGGGAGATAGTGGGAAACTGGTATTTTTATCACATGTAGCTAGTATACGTTGGAACGAGTTTCACTCATCACAACTTACAAGTTGTTTATCGACTAACGCTCAATTCCATGGGCATCTTACTTTCGATCGGAATTTGTGAAACGGTACAAATAACATGATCAAGCAGAATTATTTCGGGAACAAACTGAACAAAGAAGAATTATCTCAAAAAGGGTTAAGTTACTTATATGTCACCTACAAAGTATGTAGGTACACACGGCGGCACCTTAGACTATACATGTTTACCTTGAGACCGCCTTTATGCCCTAAGTAATAAAAACTGTTTTTGCAGTTTAACTGTATAGACTGACGCTGCCGTGTTGTTGTTTTCATTTTACTTTATTAGCCGTGTGTACATAAAGATTTTTTCATTCTACTTCATATATTTTTTTTTTTTAATTCATAACTAATAAAAACTTCATTTCTTGTATTAAATTGCAGCTATTTGCACTTCGCACAATCAACCAAAATAACAACAAACTACAATTTTCATGACCTTAAAAATAACGAGTTAATTTACTTCGTGTCAACTGTCAATGGTGTATGATTCCAAGAAAACCTAGTAGCCCTTTTGACCTTTTCGGATAAGATAGTGATACTAACTAATCGGTTATAATAAATGAATGCCAAGCTAAGCCTATTTTATTAAGTATAATAATTATTATCCGTGACAATTGTATATACAGCGGGTTATTTGTAAAACACCAAGTAGAATACTAACATCATAATCACATTTTGTTCTACGACTTTTTCCGAAAACAGACTAAAAACCCGGCCAAGTGCGCCTCGGGCCACGCGCAGTGTAGGGTTCCGTAGCCCATGGTTCATATACTTAAATGTAGATACTACCGGTTTCACACACCTGACAACGTTATTTAAGTAGTTCCCAATGAGGAATTTGTACTGCGCCAAGTACATTTTATAAGTTGGTCGACTGTTACTCATAAACTTGTAAAGTCTACTTAGCTGTGATAGTTTTCCTTTTAACTTCGTCATATATACAAATACCGTGAATTGTTTCACGTATCCAGTAACAACCATTTGGCTGGCAAGGGGGATACTTGACTCTAACAAAATTTTGCACTTTAAAGCTTAATAATTCACAAACGGATACCTCAAACAAAAAACTGTTTATAAGCTAGGCTGGAGACGGACATGACGATACTATAAGGATTCCTTGTTGACTACGGAACCCTAAAAAACGACTTTCCATACAAATGTTCGAACAGCTGATCGAGTTCTGTATCAAAAGTCGATTTTTCTTTGTCTGTTTTCGGAAGTCGTAGAACAAACGTTGTTGTTAATGATGTTAGTAATCTACTCATGCGAGGTTGTCGGTGTTTTACAAAAGAACCTGTATAAATAACAGGTTTTACTAGGGATTTCATTCGCGTCGTGGAATTTCACTACCCGTGGGAGTTTTCGATAGTTATAATAGTCTATGATCTTCTTCAGGTCCAATCAATAACTGTACCATACATAAAATATTTTTCAACAGTTTAGGC
The DNA here is from genome assembly GCA_963556745.1 of Catoptria pinella. NCBI lineage: Eukaryota > Metazoa > Arthropoda > Insecta > Lepidoptera > Crambidae > Catoptria > Catoptria pinella. The sequence continues at coordinate 13,474,228 of OY750765.1, forward strand.
GGAAAGAGTAAAAACGTAAGTAGACAGACAGTTTCTTTTGCATTTATGGCTGCCCGCTACTTCGTCCAATGAGATGTCGCTTCAGTTCTAATACAAGCTTTCTTTTCCTATTTCATCTCATTAGGGTCAAAAACAAAAATGAATGTGGAAGAATATTTCTTTTCGATAAACGTAGGCTATGGTATTACCCCGTAGTCCAGTTTCTATGGTCCAGTTTCCACATGCAGTGTACTTTCTATGATTTCTGTAGTTACTTTTCTATTTAGCTAATTTCTAAAATAGCTTCTATTAAATCTGTATTAAAAATCAGGTAAACTGTATTGAGCTTGCATATCAACACAACACACACGCGTCGAAAAGATGAAAAAAAAACAAAAAAGCTTTTTTGTCATATTTTTTTAGTTTTTGTAAAAAAACCACTCACGCTACGTTGGGGCTCGGCTCCAAGTAGACATTGACCTGAAACCTCGCTGCCACGTCCACGGGGATGCCGAGTCTCTGCAATAAAATAAACAAATAAAACATTTTTTTTTCGTAAATACATTATTTTTTCATTCCCTCGTAGTCTTTTATAGAAGTAGATATCGAAATTGCTAAAAGTGGCCGTTTTAGACACAGTTTCTATCTACTTATACAAATGACTACGAGAAAATGTAATGTATCTTCTAAAAATACTAGACAATGGGTCTTAAAAATTTCCACGTTAAGTTTGACTAAAAAAGAAAAACCTCCTTAAAAAAACCCGGATACAAAAAACAAAAACAGTTTTAAAATAAAATACCTTTAAAAAGCAAGAAATAATATTCAAATTATTAGTGACGCATATCCTATTATATCATATTAATATAACACGTCTATTGAAGTCGGGTGGAGCGGGAGGACAACTGATTTTCTTTTTATTTCTAATTCTAAAAGTTTTTAATAAAGCTAAAAAACTTACCGGTTCGACAGCGAAGTAGAAGGAGTGCTTATCAGGATGCGGGTCCATGCCGGTGACGGCCTCCCGCAGCGCAGGGTCGGCGTGCAGGAAGTGCGGCAGCGAGATGAAGGTGGGCGACCCGAACCGGCACGCCGACACGTTCATCACGCCGCCCCACGCGCACGCGCCGTTGCAGAAACATGAGTTGCTCGATGAGAGGGACGCTGGAAAGAGAGAAATAGAGTCGTCATCAACCATTTTCTGGTGCGTACACATAGATTAATGTTGGGTGATTGCCAAAAGGCACGTTTGAGTGGATGGAAAATTCACCTATAGTTGGCGATCAGCATCTCATCGCTGATGAGATGATATCCAGCGAGGGAATGAAAACTGGTACAAAGGGAAAAACCCTTATAGAAAAAAAAAGTTTCAGTAATTTCCATTAGTTCTTAGCGTATAAAGAGAGTAGGTACATTTGAATAATTTAACCCTTGTCACGTCTCTCTGGAAATGTTCACTCCTTTCGATTATTAAACAGTAACATATTTTTAAAGTCTGATAGGAATAAAACTGATTTTCTGTTTCTACTGATTTTCTAAAGTATTAAATAAGTTCCATGTAAGATATGGTAAAACTCACAGTTATCGAAGCTGTCCCCTGAGATCTCGTACTTGTGGTACTGCAGCCCTTCCGACTCCCCACTCGATCTGTAGTCCAGCTCCACCGTTCGGCATAGGTCCGGCAGGAACATAGTCAACCGGGACTCTTCCGAAAGGTCCCGGGGGAGGAACTCGCCAACGCTGCCCGCTAGCTGGTGAATAAGGTCTTTATTGTTAACGGTTATTCGGTCACATCGTCTCAATGGAGGAAAACAACCAGTGAATCTCCAAAGATAAAAGAGTTGTGCAAATAAGCCTATTGTGTTATGAGTTCATCTAATGATACAATACTTAAAAAGGGATTAGGGATAATTGTTTTAAAAGCTCATGACAAGCCGAACTTCTGTTCTTTTGTTATTTTTTTTATAAAATTTCTTATTAATTGAATAAGGAATCTAAGATCAAAATCGAACAGCATAATGATAAGTTTTTGTCATTTATAAGATATATTTTTCTAAATAAAATCTTAAAAGACACATTATTATCTGAACACACAATGTATATCGGGATGTAATCTTACTCTGGCACATTCCCCTTCATAGTATGGCAACTTGTTCTGTCGGTTCCACCGGAGTATCTGGCCTGGTAAGGATCCACCGGTCTTCCCAGTCGTCACCTCCATATATCCATCGGTGTCCAATGAGTTGTTTCTCTAAATCCATCAAAATACAGATAGGTACAGTAGTGAAATTAGACAAACTCTTTTGGATACCTAGCAGTTAATAGGTAAGTATGATGTAGAAGAAGATGACTGCTAACTATCAGGTAGTTGTGTGCTTTATCTGGTGCTGGATGGATGGAGGTCCAGAAGTGGGATTATTGGTAAAGTCTAGCAGCAAAAGTGCAAAGCTTAGGGTAGTAACCATCGGGCAAGTCTCTATAGTAAAAAAATGCTTGATAACTAACCTCATAGAACCATCCGAACCTATCAACAGGCGGTGCACCCCCAGTGGTGCTGGCAGGTAGACTCTTGGCGAGGTCCAGCAATGGGTCTTCATACCCTTCGAACAGCAGCTCGCGCGCCGTACGCGACACGGATACCTTCTGGCCGAACATCGCTAGACCCATCGATAGGCCTTTCTGCTGGAAAAATCCCCAGAACCGCGACCGGAACACAGCTGACTGGAAACAACATATACCTATAATTAATAGCAAAAACTATGGTGGAGAGTCAGTGACATAGTGAAGTTATTAACACACGTATTCAAGAATAATACTTAAACGACCCTTGCCTGTGCAAACGCACTGCGTTGAAATAGAGCTCTGTGATTGGTTCGTCTGGTTTAAGGGTTACGTGTGATTGGTAGTTGGAACGCTGTACGTCCGCGGCCACTGTGAGACCTCATAGTGATGTTTGTGTAACGGCCAAATACTCAAACGAATCTTTAAGTTAAAACCACCTTAAATTCAAAAACGTTGTCAGATTTGACAGAAACCCTATGAATCTGAGAGCTTCCTTAAAGTTAAGGAGACCTTAACTAAAGATTTTAGCTAAGAAGCCTTTGAGTACCTAGTCTGTTAAGATACACCATATACATAGAAAATCTAATTGAGAGCGAAATAAGGCAAGAGAGAATCAATCCAACCAAAAGTTGGTGGGTATCGCAAATAAATCTGTTTCATTTCACGTGATTAAAATTATCGTGCCTCTGAATTCTGTATTAAGTAAACTCGATTAGCGGCTTATCTAATAAACTAGACTTATTATTTATATATATAAGTATATTTATTATTTTATAGGCAACATATGTTAATGAGTTAATGTTGATTCTATTGGCCTATAGTCCATGATAACATTAGTGGCACAAACATAATCAATAGGTACACCAATTATTTAAACATAAAATTTAAAAGGCTTTGTCATAATAAATAGAGCTAAGTGCTAAAAATAAAGAACCAATGATTCAGATTTTATATTCTATTGGATTTTGGCAACACTGCTGTCAATATGGAACATGTTACTGACTGAGCGAAACGCGTCAACTCGCGCGCAAAGTCACGTCATCTGGGCAAGGTCTAAGAAAATCAAAATTACTTATAATTTTTCATTTGAAGTTCACTTCAATGAGTGGTGCAGTGGTCAACATGCCGGTCTACCACGCAAGAGGTCCCGGGTTCGATTCCCGGCCGGGCAGAAATTGAAATTATGTATTTTAATTTCTGTGACGGGTCTGAGTGTTACTATGTATAATAAGCATATATTTAAAAAGTATATAAGTAGTATATCAGTTGTCTAGCGCCCATATTACAAGCTTTGCTTAGTTTGGGGCTAGATGGCGCTCTGTGAAATTGTCCAAACATTTATTTATTTAATTTACTTACAGCAGCAATAACGTTGAGCGTAGTGATGTTGTCCTGCAAGGTGCCATTGCTGGTTGAGTCGAAGATCCAGCTCCTGAGGGTGCGGTAGGCGATGGAGTCGTTGTTGGTATGCCACGTCACGTTCACGTGTCGTCGGTGCTCACGGAACCGGTATGGACCTGGTGACAATACGTCCATGTAAACCACAACAATGGAGAGAGAGACTCGGATACAAAGAGAAAATGAAAAGCAACACATGCAATAAACAAAAGAAACTAATTTACAAAATTCATTATTTGACTTGCGCCCCCTAACGGGGTGGTTTTCCATTCCTATACCACGAGAGATGTAGCTATACGGTTTTTTTTATGTCTTCTCTTCAACGCAGTAATGATTATAACGATGCTTATCTATACTAACTATAGATAGATGATAGGGCTTACCAGTGGCGAGGGGTGAAGTAATGGCGAAGGTAAGCCGCTCTACAAAAATGTTATGATCTGCATGTGTGGTGGTGGGGTGGGATTTCGGAGAGGTAAGCCGATGGGAATCGGCTAGTATGGACCCTTCGCTACTGGTGCTTACCTAGTTGAACCAAGTTAGGCTTCTCGGCGGGGAAGTCGGCGGCGTTGGTCCAGTTGTACAAGTAGATCTCGAAGTACAGCGGAACCGCTGGCGCCTCCCACTCCTTGAACGACCGCGACGAAGGGCTCAGGGCCAATTGCTGCACAAATAATATTTATATTAAGTTTAGGTAACTGTTAGGATAATTTCAGTTAGAAATTCTGATCCATTTTTTAATTATACGATTAGATAGTGCTTGCTATCTGGGACCTGTAAAACAGGCCCTTATTACTTTTAGCGCACGTTATCTATTGGTCTGTTTTGATAAAAATAATAATCATTTGACAACTGTGCTGTGCATACATACAGTAAAATTATTTAATGTTTTTTATAGTTGAAAGTATTACCAATAAAACGATGACATATCGTCGTTTCTTTTGGTACATTTCTCTACAATTTCAAAGTTAGTGGATTCCTATAACCTATAAAAATACAGAAAATGATAAATTTCCATTTAAAATATTCAACCAATATTATTTTCTTGTTAGAGAAAAGGAAGTAACATTTTGCAATGATAGTGATAATAAGTTACTTATGATAAAATAAGCTTTTTATTTCTATTCAGTTGAAATGAAAACGACATTCATTTTATTAACCCGTCCCGACGCCAACGCAAGGGCAAGACTGTACTGCCACTCGACCGCTGTTGTCGTTATAAGCATTCGTTAATTTGTTTGCTCATCGTTGCATAACCGTCTGTCGCTAAACTCACTAATTGTCTCAAGAAGGAATCTTCATGATCGACCAATTGTCTCGACCACGTGTGTCGATCGAAAGCTTATCCCCGATTGAACTTATTGTCTCAAGGATAAATGCAATTAGTTGCTGAATTCAAATTGATTCGTACTGACCTAACGGCTCAGCTGATAGACATTAATTGGGGATACGTCAGTTATCAATGGTTACCTCGTTTGTTTTATTATGCTAATTGGCGGCGGATGAACTGGGATAAACAATCTCATTTGTTTGTGAAGTTTTAATTACTTGTTTCTTTGTATTTGGGGCATTGGCACTTTGGTACATATTAAGCACTGGCTTTTTAGCTAGTCAGATCGGTAACCATTGTGGTAAAATACAATTTCAGTATAGGTAATTAAGCGGAAGTAAAGTAAATTAAAAAATTGCTTTATTCAAAAAAACTTAGTAATTAAGCGCTTTTGAATCGTCTATATTTTTCTACCACCCGTTCCAGACTTTTTTAACTCACAAGAAGAACATACGCAAGAAACTTATCAGCTTTAACAGAAATAAGTAACGATCTTTACAAACTTAAATATATCGTTACCAAATGCATATGAATGAATGACCATGAGCCATTTTTAATGTCCCCACTTTTATGGGTGGATAAGGAGGATGGGCCATGACCCACCACGCGGGCCCAATGCGTATTGGTGGGTGCTAACCACTGCAAATACAGCCGGGATCAAACGGCTTAACGTGCCTTCCGAAGCACGAAAGAGCTCGAGATAGTAAATTTTTGGTCACCCATCCCATAACCGACCCTTGCCAAAGTTGCTTAAGGGCCCGGCGCTAAACCACTACGCCATCGAGCTCCTCAAATAATAGATAAAGAAAAATACTTAAATAGTCTTTAAAATATAACAGCACCTTTTTGTAAATAGTGAGCGTCGCTCAATATAGGATAAATACGTGATTTCCAACACTTTTTATTGGTAGATATTATTTAGTGTTTCTTTACAAAGTTGCAATCAAAGGCCGACCTCGATTACATAAACATTCGGGCCAACGGAACCATTAATAATAATCTTTATTATATTACAATAAAAACAGATAGTTATACCTAAGTTTTTCGAACTTCATACGACACGACATTATCAATAATTAAAAATATTTTAACAATGTACCTTACCTGTGCTTTTTAGGGTTCCGTACCAAAATGGTAAAAAGGAACTCTTATGGTGCGTACAGTCTGTCTGTCCATCTGTGACAGCTGGAATAGATGACGTTATCCCAACTAAATATTTTGCAAATAAGAAAGAAATATTTTTTTTCTTTAAAATTTGAAATGCGTCTACTACGGTATCATAATGAAAGAGCGCTGTTTGCTCATTTTCAATATTTTTTTCGACATTTGATAGAAAATTTAAAAAAAATGAAGTGGAGCTGATGGTGAGGTACCAGGAGAACTCCTAAACAAATAACGTCCCTGCGTCGGGAAAAGCTGTATTTTGTAAAAAGTGATGAGCAATTGTCATTAAGCTATTGTAACTTAGATAATATCGTCGCTAAATCTAATAATAAATAACAATACTGAGTATTATTGTCTGGAAACCACGGAAAGGTTTCATTTCCCAAACAGGCCAAGCGTAAAATAGGTACACACGACGGCACCTCAGACTATACATGTTGACCTTGAGACCGCCTTTATGCACTACGTAATAAAAACTGTTTTCGCTGTTTAACTGTATAACCTGACGTGCTGTCGTGTGTACTTCAGCAATATTTAAGCCTCACTCATTATATTCAATGCTTAACGTAAGTTTTTCCCATGGCAATAAAAATTATGTCAAGTTCGTCACTATTAAGGGAAATGGGCGTTGAAAATGGAGTTTGTAGTAATCACGTTAGGCGAAATAGGGCTAGGGTTACCAAAAATCTGAAATTTTCCGGATATCTTTTGGGATTATTTGATTTTTTTCCGAACTTTGCCTGAGAATGAGAAAATCAAACATTTTAATTTATTTCAAATAAAAGTTTTAGATTTTCTCATTCTCTTATCAAATATTATCTCATCTCACAACAAAAAAATTACCAAAATATGTAGGTACATAGTTCAAATATTTAAAAAAGAAAAAAAAAAGGTGAGGTTGGTAACCCTATAAGCTAATTGATAAGCCTCAATCACGTGGAATAACCGTTTTAAAGTATATGAGCAGTTGTACCGCACGACTTGGTTATGCTATTAGACTAATAGGGCTTCTTGAGTCACGTGAGGTGCCTTAATTTAATTTCGCATTGACCACGTGAAGTTGTCGCCGAAATATTTTTTTAATTGAGTCTCGACAGAGCCGCTTTTTAAGTCAAATTGAAGAAACCTTAAAGGGCACCTCTAACAAACAAAAACGAAACAACTTGTTTTGTTTTGAATATTTATGAATTTGTGTCGCAGAGAAGGGTCTCTAACCTCCAGCTATCTTGTCTCTATGGTACAGTAATTCTTCTCTGACATATTGTAATATAAAAATACTTATGGTTGAGAAAATACTAGGTTGAGTTATAATTTCTTTATTAGCTATCACTAAGTCTCGTATGAGCCGTTTTAAAGTTTTTTCCCCACTACTGCTGGGGCAGGGCACAGGCCTTTTTTAAGGGTGGATAAAGAAGATTATCCAATTATCTCTACTAGACTAGAGTCAGGTCTACACTTATTTTTGTCTAGAATACTCCAATCGATATCCGCGGACCTGGCTGTGGCTAGCGCACCGGCCTTTAAGGTGTCGCTGTCTCTGTTTACCTCCGTTCTGGGTGTTTGTGTTGCCGTCGTTGTCAACGTGCTCAAGCTCCTTACTTACGTAGAGATCAGGTGAAGTTGTCAATTACGTTTACGTACATAATTTCCAAATTCTAAGTGATATAGCTTAAATAAAATAAATTGATGATATTTTTATAAAAAATAATACTCACCGAAGCGAGCACGGAGTCGAATATGAGACTCCAAGCGAGAGCGGCGCTGAGTGCGGCCACGGCAAGCAGCGCCCCGCCCCCCGCCACCAGCCACCGCCAGCGCGGCGTGCGCCCGCGCATCGCTGCACTGCAACAACGGCACAAACATAATTTAATGAATTAAGGCTCCAGGCAAGCACGGCGCGCCCGCCCCTCGCCACCAGTCACTGCCACAGCGCGTATATTATATTCAACATACAATTTATAGTAAATAATCTTAAATGCGATAAGCTCGGTGGCGCAGTGTATAGCGCCTGGCCTATCGATTGCGGAGGTTAAGCAACTTTCGCAAGGTTCGGTCATGGGATGGGTGACCAAAAATGTATTATCTCTAGCTCCTCCGTGCTTCGAAAGACACGTTAAGCCGTTGGTTCTGTCTGCATTTGAGTTGTTAGCACCCACCAATCCGCATTGGGCCCGCGTGGTGGGTCATGGCCCATCCTCCTTATCCACCCATAAGGAAGGCCACAGAAGATGGCGGACATTAAAAATGGCTGATGGTCAATCTTAAATTCATTTTTAGTGCAGTTTTGGTGCATTTAATTTTATTATTTGATTAATTTATGCTATAAATTGCATGTATTGCATGCGTAAAGAATAAGAAGTATTTGAAAATTACAAGTTCTACTCAAGTACTAGTTTATAGATACGAGGGTTAGAAATCTTGTAAAAGACCTAATGTCTGGTGCCATTCGATCTGATTCCGGCTACAAACAGTTGTCCAACAGTCAAACTGTTCGTCCAACCGTCCACATGTGGAGAGAATGTTCGTATGTGTTTGAACGTGTTGGATGGTGTTGGCGCTCGATCGCTCCGATGGCGGTAAATCGAGAGCAGATCAAAGGAGTTGGCCAACCACACACAAACAGACCCCCCACACATCATAAGGTGACTTCACTCAAGAGAGGCAGACGCGTTGACACGCCGTGCCGCCCCGTTACTAATTATTTTATTTCGAGCCCATTGTTTTAATTTTACGTCGGCTATTATAGACTTTAAAAAACTAATTGTAAGCACTCATAAGATAAAGCGCAGAAGCACCTATCACTTCAGCGTCCGGCATAGTGAAATTACTGAATGAGATTGGAACGATGTGTGAAGAGTCTGTTTTGATCGATCGACTGACAGCTTCAAGTCGTCCAACAGTTCGTGTTGGAATGTTGCACTGTTGGAGTGTTGGACTGTTGGAATGTTGGACTGTTGGACGACTGTTTGGAGCCGGCATCACATTATACACATTTCACTCACAACACAGTTTTTTTACTCACAACCGATTCGAACCGCAAAAAAAATTGTCATCTGAAAGAAGTACTTATACCTAACTTTTTAAGTAACATACAAACGTTTATGTATTTATTATGTAATGTCAGTAGTAAGGGCTGACAATGAGCCAATGAGCCAACTAGCGCCGCCAGTCGATTTTATTTTATTTATTCTAAATAAGCCCAATTTCTTAAAAAAGGAATCAGTCAAGGTCTTGTTAATGAAGTCTAATGTTTATTGAATAACGTTAGAACATTACAAAATGCGTGCAATAGTTTAAAAACGGGTTTGAATCAACAGTGGCCACTTTTAACAAAATCGCGTTTTTAACTGTTTGAATGCCTTTTCTAACAGTGTAAAGTTATTCAATAAATATTAGACGATATTAACAAAACCTTGACTGATTCCTTTTTTAAGAAATTGGGCTTATTTAGAATAAATAAAATAAAATCGACTAGTGCCGCTAGTTGGCTCATGTCAGCCCCTTAAGTGCTGCTGTTTCGTCCGGCATCTAAAGGTCAAGAGTATCTCGTTATTAGTTTAATATGTCATGAAAATTTCTCCTGGGGTTTACTTAAGTGGATTGGAGTCTGACCTTGCCATAAATAACAACCATGCCAGTAACTCGACTTGTCCTTGATCGCACGTGTCCTTTTATAAATCTCTTGAACATAACATCAAGTACATTCATCAACGCCCGAGCTCGCTTAATGAAACTGATTCATAAATTTTCGTTCATCTAAATTTCTGAAAAAAAAAATTTAAACTGTCAGTAAATGTTGTGTATATCTATTATTGGCATGCATGTAAGAACCTGTAGCTAATAATCTATAAGAAAGTATGTACATGATATTCTGTTGGTGTTCCTTACTAAATAAATAAATAAAACTTCAACGTGAACGTTATTGTAACAAATAAACAATACATAAAAAACATGATAACTTCATAAGAGATTGCTATTTGCTACGGAGCTATGAAATAATAAGCTACGAAAAAACAAAATATCGTTAAAAACATCCGTTTACTGCATAATAATACGTCTTTCTTTGTCCAGATATTAAAGAAGATTTGAAAAGTAAAAAAACATAACATTCAGGGAACATGTATACAAGTTATGTGTTTAAAAAATACGTTAGTGCAAAGAAATAACAATTAATGCGCTTTGCGCATGCAAATGAAATTGATGATAAATCTTACAAAATGCGCCCCACGTTTTTAGGTTTAAAACTTCTGTATAGGGTTAGAAATCTTTGCGGGAGAAATTATTTCATACTTTTTAGTTCGTTGTAAATAAGTGTTTTTTTATGAAAAAACTTTTATTTTCAGTAATTTCTTTATAAGGTATTTCATACGGTGGTGTTAGAAATTAAATAAAATCACTTTGCCACTCGTTTTTGCTGTGAGTTTTTACGCGCTTAAAGCGCTCTTTTCTTGCTGGAGGAGTGCAAAATAATTTACCACTCAGTGACAAATATGATAAACACAAAATATGAAAAATATATGAAAGGTTTTTTTTACGCGCCCTATCCTAGAATATTTTTCGAACAAGGGGTGAGCGAACATACAGGCTACTTCAAAATTATAATTTCATAACAAAGTCTTGTGAAATATGAATAATTTGATAATAATAAATGTTTGTTTGACTTAATCAAGGAAACAGACATTTATTTTTTTCCAATAATGTATATGGATTTTATGAGAATGATCTGTTTACACGCATATAACTTGCAGTAAGGTACTAATTTAACTTTGTAGGGATAATTCTATTACGCACGTGTGTGTTATGGGTCTGATTATGGCTCTAAAAGCGATGTAATAAGGCTCAATATACGAGCAAGTGTGTTGAAAAAAAATTTTTTTAATGTTTGTATGTTTAAAGTTCATTGTCTGGCGAGTGTTATCCTCATATTTGGCTTCACCTGGAATTCAGCACTCTAGCTGGTTGTGGCAATTAGCTCAGGTTGAAGACCAATTTAGCAAAAAAATATCAGTAACTTAATTAGTAATTGTTTTTATCAGTAATAATATAATACTTATTATCAGTAATAATTATGCTACTAAAATATTTTTTTTGCCATATATCAAATATTATTTTTTCATTTACATTATTAGACTAGTTCTGTGGTTTTTTGGGACTATGTCGATGCATGTTGATTTTGCAGTAATTAAAACGCATACATATGTACTTAACCACGACCCTGACATCATGACATGCATGCGGCGGGAATATGAAACATCGTAGGTGATTTGACCACATCACAGAGTAAACACTATACACGTGGAGTCAGTGTGTGAGTCACACACATGCACAACGACTCGGTGACAATCAATAAGTAGGTAATGAATGAAAATAACAACAGACCTAAGATTAATAGTATTTTTATATAGCTCATTCTATTTTTTAATGCCAGAATAATCTAACTTAATTTTAATGAAATTCGAAAATTCATTGAAATAATGACAACAACGTCTATTGAAGTGACAGAAAATTGGGAATTCTGATCGAATTTCAGTACATTTGTGATAAAAAGAAAAATGATGCAAACTCCTTCGTTCTCAACAATATCCAAATAACTTCTAGAAATCAAAAGATAAAAAGTATTAATATCAGTTTTTTATCTATATGTGCTATCTCCAGATTTTTGTTATATCTGTTTTAATGATAGCGAAAATAGTTTCCTAATGAGTCAAAATTAGGTTTATCGTTACAAAAACGTTAATCGGCACCCGTCTAAAGAAAGAAGAAAGGGGACAGGATATTTGCCACTTTATTCTTACAGGACACAGAAAACAGAACTGTGGTCAAATATTTGGGACATTAATTTATAGTAAAACAATTTCTTAAAAAAATATAAGTATTTGAGTTTACGTTTAGGTTTTTTTAAATAGTAGTCATTATGGTAAAGAATCTTTCATAACGTTTTTACACATAGATCACTGCATTTCTTATTACAAAAGAAGTAAATTAGTATCTAGGGTAGATATCATGCGCAGACGCACACGGGATCGAATACACCACAGACGTGCTTACGATTACGATTTTTTTGAAATAATGTATTGATGTTGTATATTATTATTACGTACCTACCTAATACATTTAAATATTTTTGTCACCATTTAATAGTACCTACAGGAATTTCCCTCTAAACAATAAAATAGGATAAAATACTCTAAAAAAACCCACTATAAAAAACGAAAAAAGTATAAAGAATGTCCAGTAAATTTAACCTAATAAACTTAAGAATAATTCACATAATAATTACAATGTATGTGTTTGTTTACTACGTAACTGCGCACGAGTCGATTGTGTGTCATTTTAACACGTGGCGAGATCTGCGTACTATTCCTTGCATCTACTTATTTATAACTTTTAAGCACCGAATGAACCGCTGACAAAATTATAACACATTAAGGAAATTAAAAAAATAAATTAAAAGGCACTTTTAAAATGTTTAGAAATATTATGAACTTTTAGTACTTATGCGTTGCATGCAAGGAAGAATTTCCGCACATGACAAAATCCTCCTTATTTTGTATCATTTTTATTGAAAATAATATAGTAAAAGCTAACTATTGGGACTAAAAACTTGAAATTTTTTTTTTTTCTTAGGATGCGCAATTCCACGCAGAAGAAGACACGGGCGACCGCTAGTATATTATACACAAGGTGTTACAAAAATACCCCTAATGCCGAATATGATATATAGGGCCATCAAACTGAACAACTTTTATTATGGGACCAACTCTTAAATCGCGAAAAAAAATCAGCTGTTTCATACAAAAATTAAAATCGTAAATATCAAAATGTATGAAACAGCAGATTTTTTTTGCGATATACCATATTCGGCATTAGGGGCATTTTTGTAATACCTTGTATACATGCTGCAAGATAACCTGCGTGTTTTCCTAAATGAAGAAGGTAGCGATAAGCCATGTTGGAGGGTAATTTGCCACAATTGGCCTATTTTCCAATAAGACGTCTACGAGATGGCCGCTTAAGGATATTAAGACTTCCGTTTCTTAATATTTCACATGCTTTGTGACTTTCTGGCGGCTGTCTTTGATACGTTGCCGGTTAACAACCTTTGTGTGAAAATTTTTACTTACTGTCCTAATTTTCAAAATTTCAATCTTTTTTTCCCCTTCTCCTTATCCATGGAAAGGCCGTGCTCCAGCAGTGGGGACATAAAAAATAGCATATATGGGACATAAAAATGGTCGATAGCAATCTTTTGAGAATTGGTAACTTTATAAAGTTTTTTTATACTACCTGCTCGTCAATGGCATATTATGTGTCATGCAAACCTTTCCTTAAGTAAGTTATTACAGCCGTGGGGCCGTGGGACCGTGGGGTCTAGCCGGGTCATAATGTTGTACTGAATACCATTTTTTCCCATGGGAAATAATGTGATTTGATTTTGGAATACAACCCATGTAGTAGTGCTTGATCGAGGTTGGTTTCAAAAATGTTTAGATGCAATCAGACTTTATTCTGATTAGGCTGTATGTGCACTGCCTACAAATTAAAAAAATGTTTGTTTTAATGTTTCTAACATAACTTTTAATTTTAGATAAATATTCTTAATTTTCCATATTTTATAATTCTACTATAAATAAATACTTAAGTACTTTTTTTATAACAGTCATTGATTTCAATTGCCTCGCAGAAAGTATAAAAAGTAGAGTATTCATCGCGGGCTTAAATGTGTATTTGTCTTGGGCGATCTTAAACCGCCCGGAAATATAGCGCCCGGGACATAATACACTACTTTAAGCCCTTGTTGCATAATAGACTATTTTGTTTTACACTTGTTCATTAAAAACACTATCAAAAATTCTACTTATGTTTCGATAGGTACCTACAGATCGTGAGTAAGTACTTTAATCGCGATACAATTTTTGATACTCACCCCTTGATAAGTGCTTTGTTAAGTGCCTTGATAAGTGCATTGTTTCACAAATTTCCTCAATTTTCAGCAAAACGAAACAAGCTGGGACAAAATGGTTAAATAGTACATTAATTCATCAATGCCCGAGCGCCCGAATGCGGCCGGACAACAACGGAATATTTATCTATTGTGTTTCATTTTGCCGGGCCTTGATGGGATATAATCAGTTTCAATAATGTTATTATTTATTTTACTTTCTTTAAATATTAATGTTGCTTGTTAAACGTTCATAATAATATTACGTAGTCGGAAAAGCACGCGGACTTATTATACTAAAAATAATAAAGATATCAAGGCGAGGAACATTTTACCATCAAAATTACAAGACCTGAATGAACCATTTTTTTGCAGTTGTATTCGACAAAGCATCTTCTCCATAAGCATTACAGACATTTTTTGACCACTAGCAGTATTAATTTTTTTTTCGTTAAAAGTCTTATCCACGTCTTATCAAATCCTTATCGAAAAAAAATTGCAAAACGTATCTACTTAATAAAAAATATTAAAAAGCAATTATTTTACCGCTATTACTTACATTCCCGCCTAAGTTTAGCATAACACGCAAAATTCATACTTCAAAAAGGCCGTGAACTTTTTCGACTATTATCTATTATTTGGAAACATCCCAAGTGTACCTAATGTGTTCCAATTTTAGAAAAAGTAATAAAATTGAATTGTTGTATGGCCACGAATTAAAAAGTCTTTGTGATGTCCCTTTTCCAAATTCTTAACCTTTTCCGATTCCACGGTTGCCAACTTAAAAGTTTCGCCCCCAAATTTACTCTTTAGTGTTAAAAGGGACTTTTTAGGGGCTTCAAACAGAACTTGCAAAATCGAAAACAGGGCGTGTTTTTAGTTTTGTGCGTAGAATGGAACGCACGATATAAAACGAGCGAACTGCGCGGTGCGTTGACCAATCATTGTTCTTTCATTCATTCACGTCACTCATACATACACATACACATACAAATAAAGTAAATACATATAAAATTCCATATTTAGGGGTTTTTAGGGGAATTCAAAAAAAGCTTGGGGGAACACTGTCCGATTCGTACCCTTTAGTATCGCCCGCACCGCATGCCTGTTATTTAATCTTCTAAGAGTCGGTTCCAGATAAATTTCTTCTCAGATAATTTATTAGAGACTCCATTCGATTTTAAGATTAAACCAGAAGATAGGTACTATGGGGAACCTGTGAAACATTCCCTAAATCACAGAATGCTTATATACCTAGATCTTTAAATATGCTGCCCCATTTAAAAAGATTATGAACTATCTGATTGAATCAGGACAGGAAGAGCGAAGTACCAAAGGATTTAACCAGAGCTGAGTGCGCGCGCACCGAGCTGGCCCAGCTCAAGTAAATAATGACCGCATCCGCTGCTCCAAGATGTTGAGAATAAACGAACTAAGGAATCATAACTCTTTCTTATTTCAAGGAGCTATGGTATGAGTAACGGCAAACTAAGATGATGTGATCTACAGCACGTATATTATTATTTCAGGTGATATTTTAGAATTATTTAGTTTGGATTTATTGTTTATTTTAATTCAATTCAAATAACACCTGAATTAATAATATACGCGCTGTAATCCGTAAAAAGTGTTTTATTTCTAATGAACAAGTACGCGCGGAAGTCTTTGAAGTGTATAATTATGATGTGGTCTACCAAAAGAGAGATCTGCTACACCATTTTAACGCTTGTTGTGAGGAGTTAAGGAATGCAAAAAGACATAGGATGGTAGACTACGAGGTCTACCAATGTGAGTGTTAAGGCTCGCTCTGACCGCTATTATTTTATTTCAACGAGGTCGTGAAACAATTCTAGTGTGTTCGTAATAAAATGACCTTATTATTTACGTTGATGTTTCTGAATCCGTAACGTCATTTCCTTTACAATGTTCTTTTCCAGGGGCTTAGGTACATATCGCATAAAAGTGTAGAGACTAAAAGCATCTTTTCTTTCTTGAATTATAGGGTATTCTCCCTTGAAGATCCCTGCAAAACAATGACAAACGATATTCGAATGGTGTCGCTGGAGTTGTGTATTGGTCAACATGGCTCGATTTAAACCAAGCACGAATGAAAGGGCAATTTACAGCTGTTTCAAACAACTGTTTTCTTTTTAATTTGTGGTAAAATGTATGAAAATACTGAATTTTTTTTAGCTATAACGTGTGTGTATTGTTAAATCAAATTAACAATTATTAGTTTGCAAAAAGAGACAAGTAAGAAAAAACAAACTTTAACAAATCTCATGCGCACACGCACCAAATAAACAAGCAATAATAATACGACTTAGTTTTCGCAGGTTTCTGGTTTGCCTTGAAAATGTGGATTATGAGTTTAAGACATGAGATTTCGTATGTTAATCAATGGTTATATTTGATAGGTTATCATGGAGATCAATAAACATGAAGACAAAAAACTTGTTGTACTTATTAAGAAGTGTTTATTTTCTAGAAACATTGTCTAAATTTAACGAGTCACTCAGTAGCTCAGCGGTAGAGCATTGGACCAGACTTTCAAAGGTCGCGGGTTCGATTCTCGTCCGAGAATATGATTTGGTGCGAGTCGTATTTTTTCTAGAATATTAATTTAGTATTGTATAAAAATAGCATTGTGAATGCTAAAATCTTGAATCCATAGGAGCTAAGAGTGACTTTAGGAAAACATTATTGTACTTATACAACTAAAGATATTAATTATGACTTAATTTCCAGTAGTTTCATTTTCAAATATCGAGCAAGTAAGTATACACATTTTTTTTGCAAAACAGACAATAGGAATTATGTATGTTATGTTTTAAAAACGATCAATACAAAATCATGATCAAATTAAAAACCCGCTATTTTGTCGATTTCCCCATCGATAGTTTAAATAAGTACAACTGTTCAAATATAATATTATTATCACCTATTGAATATTAAAAATTTACTGTTTTAATAATTGTGATTTAAGATATGAAATTATTCATGTGGTGTTTGTTATTAATGTCACCGTTGCTATCTGTAGTTACAAATAACATTTCTCTAATTCTCTCCTTTAATAAATAATAATAAGTTAGGTAGTTAGGTACTTAATAAACTTATTATCAAGGGACTAATTGGGTCCAATTTATTATTGTTTTAGAATCCTTCCAAATATTTGTACAGTATTGCCTTGGGATAGTTAGGTATCTACCTACTATCTCAAAATACGATACTTTTAAAAAGGCCATAATGACCGCTGCAGTTTAAGTTTGAATGCCGTTAACGATACTTTTAAATGGGCCATAATGACCGCTGCAGTTTAAGTTTGAATGCCGTTAATGATACTTTGAAACGGGCCAAAAGGACCGCTGCAGTTCAAGTTTGAATGCCGTTAATGATACTTTGAAACGGGCCAAAAGGACCGCTGCAGTTCAAGTTTGAATGCCGTTAATGATAGTTTTAAACGGGCCATAATGACTGTTACAGTTCAAGTTTGAATTCCGTTAACTAATCTTTTAAACAGGCTTTTATTTCTGGCAATTTGTGGCTGCAATATTGTGACCGGCAGGCAACATTGCTAGGAAATACCAGCCATACTATGCAATATTTTAATTATGGCTCGGCAAATATAGCCACATATTTTAACATTTTCTTAAGTTTTGTTGTCTGAATCGTTGGTCAAACTAATGCAGACATATTACAACATGTAGCCCAAATTGATTAAAATGTAATAAAATGTTTTTGTGGCCGAGCAAATATTTCCGATAGTTGCAGCAACACATTGTCGAAAAATGCCTGTTTAAGATCACCTTTAGTGACATCGTCAGTCATTAAATACTTATCCATAATTATTTTAGTGTTTTGTTCATTATTTTTTAGTTAACAAACTTTATTAAAACAGACTAGCTGTAAGTACCTACCTACCTACCTGGCATGCGTTTCAACAGATTGATTTTAAAGTCATAACATGAAATTATTAACAACTTTCTATAGAAAAAGTTATAAGACTGCCGCAAATTTGTCTAAAAATACATTTTCCTACAAGGTATTTTGGATGAGGAGTTTCAGAATAATTCGGAAAGGAAGTGAGTTTGCTTATTATTTTTAGGCATTTTGTAACATTGCAATCGTTAACTTGGTCGAATTTATATACTTTTGTCACGAGGACTTTTGAAATATTCAACAATAGCATTAATTACTAAGTGGTAGGGAGAAAAACAGAACCATACAAAAGAACTCTTAAGGTACAATCAGCAATTAAAGTCACTTAACACTTTATATACTACTTTGTCACAGCAACTTTTTGATTAATTTTTCAAACTGTGAGATATTCTGTCAAAAAAGTTGTTATGACAAAGTACAAAAGTGTTAAGCTACTCTCGTTGTTGACCGTACTTACTTTTTTAAGTATAATAATTGAACTCTTGAATAGTTAGTATTTTCCTAATGTCGTTACAAATCATCGATGCCATCTCAAATCTCTGTCAGCTTGTTTGTCTGTTTCTACTTATATTATTGTTATTGCTAGCATCTACGTCTCGAAACAACTTTTGAATGCTTTTCAATTTGCAACAGCGGAACAATCAAACGATATGTCAATATATTCATTTACCTACCCACTCGAGATTTACGTCGAGATATGCTAGTCATCTTATTGTGATCAATTTAGTGATGGATATTTTTAAATGACGATACCTAGTCGTAAACAACACCAAATTCAGTTTATGAATAATGGTATCAACCGTTTTGCAGTCCAATAATGTCTTCAAATTATAATGAAGTACTGAACTGTGTTATCGATGTTTTTTAGTTAACACCTTAACACATTAAAGCATTCCAGTAACTGGAATCCAGTAACTGGAATGCTTTAATAATAATTTTAATTCATTTTTCGAACAGCACCAATTGGTGCCGTAACTGGAATGCTTTTGGTGCGGTTCGGGTGGTGCGGTTCAGATTAGTGAGGTAACTGGAATGCTTTTGGTGCCGGTTTAGGTGAGGTGGTGATTTATAACACCTACAAGTTAACACTTATACCTAAGTCAAAGACTTATTATAATTAGTAGCGTACCTACTTAGTACCTATAAATTATTTCTATGACAGCTGAAAAGGTACTGAAACGTCGGGAAATGCAAAATCAAATTAATAACACTTCTTGAAAATCATTATACATAATAGCGACAAACACTCTACTACCTATACTTAAAACTTTGATAAAATTATAGAAGGGTGCTGCCTATTTTATCCCTATTTTATTTACCCCCTTACTAATAAAGATCGTATTGCAGATGTATAGGTTACACAGTGTTTTGTCCCTTTCTTTTTAATGTCAAACTTAAATAGTTTGGCAGAGAGTCACCAATGTGTAACTTATACATCTGCTATACAATCTTTATTAGTAAGGGGTTACTGAATAACATGGTCAACTACATAACAGCTGATTGAAGTGAGAGATAAAACGTAGTGATTACTTGCTCAGTTCAGTAATGAAAGCATAGATTTCACGATCTTTTCTAACATACTGACAATTAATGTCAGATAATGTTTTCTTTTTTCGGAAGATGTGGATATCAGCCAGTGGATTTTCTTGTTTTGTCTATGGATTCTTCAGAACGACAACATCACACACGGTACGGTACTCACCCGTAGGTACACACGACAACACGGTAAGTTAAACTACGAAAACAGCTTTTATTACGTACTGCATAAAGACTGTCTCAATGTCAATACGTAGATATAGTTTGAAATGCCGTTGACTGTAGATTGCTTTGATCCCAAATACCGCTAACACTCGCTGAGACAATAATGCATAAAATGTTCGTTTTCCAAATTGACCTAGGTGAAGATCGAATTCGGGACTTCAGAGATGGCGACACATGAAAACCAGTGTAGGTACAGTCAAGTTCAATAATATGTACGCACCTTTGACAGTTCACCAACCTTTATGCTTTTGTAATAAAAGTCAACATCCTACCAAAGTGCTAACAAATTAATGAAATCGACCGTACGTACCTATCTAATCTAACTATCTATAAGCCACTCGACCATGGAGGTGGTCAAAATAATAATTAATTTTTCTCCATTACTTTATTCAGAGCCTTTTAATCGAAATGTTATTTAAAACACAATATATGATACACACACAATGTTTTGTCCGTTTAGATTAAAAGTTATGATTATAATATACACTCGTTCGACTCG
Organism: Catoptria pinella; assembly: GCA_963556745.1. Lineage (NCBI taxonomy): Eukaryota > Metazoa > Arthropoda > Insecta > Lepidoptera > Crambidae > Catoptria > Catoptria pinella. Next base: position 13,494,802 of record OY750765.1, read on the forward strand.
TGTTGAGATACCAAGATTACCTACTTATCACATTTAAGTAGGTATAGTTGAACTGAACATCCTGGAACGGCTAACTTACCATGACAATTTCCGCAAACTAACAGATAATTTACTTAGAGGACCTTATATTAAACACGACTCTACAAAAACATAATAGTTTCATCAATTTATACACACCTGTTTCAACAAAAAAAAATGTTTTGATTATCAGTAACTATTGTAATTTCACTAATCTTCACGTACCTACATAATAGATAATAATGTTAAATAATAACAATGCCTTAATCTTACCTCCTAATTCTCCTGATAAAAACGAATAAAACTTCACAAATCCCAATTTCATGAACTGTCTGAAACGCACATTATTTTGTAAACACTTTAACACTAAAACACTAAATGACTAAAAAATATCGTCGAAGTTTGTTCGTATTGTCATCGTATAATTACGCGATCTAAAATTGGGCATACAAGACGCGGGCACCCGTCGTCAGCGAACGCACAGTTTGACTGAATGGACTCAAGATAAGGCGACACCCGTCGATATTATCACGCAAGTACTTACCTACTATCTATTAGTCGACGACTAATAAATAACGGTTACTTTATTGTCAATCGAAGCCGTGATGTAACTAATATGTTTGAGGATAAGTCTTTGTAATTATTAAAAATTGAAAAATCCTTACTTAATAGCGATAATGGCTCTGTTGAGCTGTAAACCCCGCCTTTTCGTGACAATTTGATAATTCTTCGAAATGGCTGAAATACTACTTTACCCATATAATCACAAATTTTAAAAATTTCGTAAAGCTGAATTGACAAAAATTAACCTTAATATTTGTAGGCTCACAAATCACGAGAATAGAGGAGAACAAACGGACAGCGGGACAGATATTCGAAAGCATACCGATCATCATGACATTTTGCATAATTGTTGTGAGGAGTACAGAGAAGCACATAAATCTTAGCACGCGAACAAAGTCGTAGGCGGCCGCTAGCTAGTATATTTAGTTAAACTACTCGACTCACCCGTAGCTTGTCAGACGGGACACGAAGCCGCACCCTTGGGAAAATGGGAATCTTATTTGTGACAAAACTACTGCAAACAGAATATATGATTAGGAAAAATTAAAGACATGTGAAATAAAAGTGTGAACTACCACTACTGGAAGTCAAACAGGGAACGTCATTGCGTTGCTGCTTTACCACTGAACCACAGTGACACAGAGCGCCACAGAATAAATAATAATACTAGCGGTACTGGAATCCTAAATTCTGTAAATTATTATTTATAAAATAAAGAATATTGGTAAATGAACACCGACTAGGATTAACCTGGCCTAATAAAAACAAAGATGAATGTTTACTATTTACCATTTCGTCTACTTGTTAAAATAGCTTAGAAGAAAAAAGTCGTAAGTTGACTTGTTTAGTCAGCACGTTAACCCTTTGGCTGCTCAAAACTCACGTCGTGAGTCGAATAATTGCGACAGGTGTGCGCGTCGACTCTCCTAGCGAGTCGGACGTTTTGGCGGTTGCGCCAGTGCTAACGACTCACAGCGCGAGTCCACCAAAACAAAACGGCTGTGCTCGCAACTCGCGAGCGGAGTCCATACAAATTCTTTGAAAACTGAGTTCAAGATTTTACCCGAAATCATATTTTTTGTGCAGGTACCTAGCCTGTCGTAAATATTAATTGTTTTATTGAAGTCAGAAATGGCGTCGTTCATATTCACTTCTCGTTCTCACTCTAAACACTACATCTATCGCTCTCTCACTCCCACTCATTATCTGCGCGGGTTGTATAGTTTATTTTAAAAACTCGCTAATCTCCACTAGATTGCAGGGTAGCTAAAAAATATACTAACAAGTAAGTATTGAAAAAATAAATAAAAATGTTTAAACGTATAATTTATGTTTAAACAATTTATAAATAAATGTTTATATAGGAGTTCATTAGAACACAAACATTTAAACATTGATTTTTATTTATACATATACAATATGTAACAAAAGTAACCGTAATGCCGAATATGGTAGATAAGGACCATGAAACTGAACAACTTTTACCAAGGGACAAACTTTAAATCGCGAAAAAAAATCGGCTGCTTCATACAAAAATTAATTACGGAAATATCAAAATGTATGAAGCAGCTGATTTCTGGTATATTATTTTATTTGTTGAGATGAAAAAACATACAATATCAATTTATTATTATGGACTCCCGTAGCGCATCCGTGAGCACAGGCGTCGCGTCAGTATGGACTCGACTGGCATGTTCGCCGACTCACGTCGAGAGTCCACGCGCACAATCGTTGCGCCAGGGCCCGACTCACCTAGTCGGTCCGGTTAGCACACGCGGTGCAATTTATCACTGGACAAACGCGTGTGCTATGGACTCGCCTAGCGAGGCGAGCGCAGCAGTTAGCGGTACCGTGCGAATTTAGTTCAGCAGCCATAGTGATAAATTTTACAAGTGTTAGACGTTAAAATGGATCAAGAAAGGACATGTTATTTATTTTATTCTATTTCAATAACATAGACGAGCTGTTCAAAACTAAAATCACAACCAACCTTCGCGGCGCATCAACTGTTTCTCTGGGTCGCTCGCAATAGACTAAAGGAGTTGTGGTGCATGCACCGTTACTTAATGAGCAATTTTTCGGTACTGTACCTACAGCCTGTCTATGGAAAAAGGAGGATAAAGTAGTGTATAAAAATCCTTCATTTTCGAAATAAAAATAACTAAATTTAATACTAAATAGTATACTAAAAAAAACGACTCGCACCAGATCATGTTCTCGGACGGGAATCGAACCCGCGACCTTTGGATATTCGGTCCAAAGCTCTGACCGCTAAGCTACCGAGTCACTAGTGGGAACGGGAATAATTTAGTATTATAATAATATAAAAATTGCATTGTGAATGCTAATATTTAGACTTATGTTTGGAAACTAACGCTCTAATAATAATATCGATACTGTTGGAGTTTCAACCCTTAAGGGGGTGAAATGGAGTAAACGGGATCAGAAGCGGGAGAATTTTATAAACTGACTTGAGGCAACGAAATTGGTGCGGTGCGGACCAACCTAAATACGTAAACCGGCTGATCGGATTTTGATGAAATTAAAACAGAATACTTTATTTCCTGGTTTAAGGTTCGCTATAGATTTTCGCGACGAAGTCGCGGACGGAAGCTAGTATTGAATAAAAATACACATTGAAAACGTAATAAAACTTTTATTTTTCTTCACCCTGCACAATGGAATGACAATAACATACTGGTTCAATAAAAACATGTTAATTTCATAACTACCAGTAACTGGGCTCGTTTGAAAATCAAAGTTATCAAATTAAAAGAAAGAACCAAAAATGTAGGTATATCTAATAAAAAAACCACTGGCTTCCAAAACTGAGTAAAAATTAAATGGAACGTCATACATTACAAGACTATACCTGGATTAAAAAAACCTGTACATAAACATCTTTATACAAGGTGTTACAAAAATACCCCTAATGCCGAATATGGTATATAGGGACCATCAAACTGAACAACTATTACAATGGGGCCAACTCTGAAATCGCGAAAAAAAAATCAGCTGTTTCATACATTTTGATATTTTCGATTTTAATTTTTGTATGAAACAGCTGATTTTTTTTTCTCGATTTCAGAGTTGGTCCCATAGTAAAAGTTGATCAGTTTGATGGTCCCTATATGCCATATTCGGCATTAGGGGTATTTTTGTAACACCGTGTATAGGTATACAACGGTAACAATAAAAAAATATTATGGATTTCAATATTTACATTGCTTAATGCTAAATATATCTTAAATCCAAGAAAATAAGGCTACAAATTGTAACAACACAATAATTATGCATAAAAGATGAAAAAAATTGCCAAATGTAAGTACCTACGTAAGTTTTTCTTGTTTAATTTTAAAGATTTCTTGACAACAAAGAATGTTGTAATTTCTATTCATAAAACACATTATTAATTTTCGAACAAGAATATTAAAAAAAAGATTTTCATATTTCAATTTGTAACAAATCCGTTTCTGTACACTCAACCGCACTGAAAGTAGATACTGTGACAGCTGTTAAGCTAATTTGCACTTTATTTCAAAGCACAAGAGTTTATATTTATTTTAATTTCTTTGCACATCGAGTATCCTTTTCTTCTTCACTGAACTTTATCAATATATCACCAAACATCAATAAAGGTATAAAATTGGGGAAGTACATATATTATTATGTTGATTGTAATTTACTTACATTTGGCAAATATTTCAAATCACTTATTAATAGTTAAATTATGGCAAAGTTCATAAATATGAATCATAAAGCTCATACCTAAGGCTTGATTGCTAACTTCTTTGGAAAGAAATACTTTTTTTATTTCATTATATTAAATCTGCAGTTAAGTTTATAAAGACATAACTATCTACGAACAATACATTATAATTACTAAACGGTGATTTGCTTTTTAGACCGAGCGAGCACGAAGCGCGAGCGAAGCGTCTCCGCTTCGCCTTGGGCAAAATTGCTTTAGTATATCCGTCAAGCTGTCCGTCTGTTCTTCTATACAGGGGCCATACTGGCTAAAGCAGCAAACTTCGGAAAGTCTGCCGGGCCTCAAATTTAAACAGATAAATCGAGCCCCAATCGGGCCAAAATGGCGTACCCTAATTCATGATGTCACACGAACATCGATATCTTCTAAGTAACTTCGGCGAATAGTACAATACGAAACTCCATACTTCGATTTATCTGTTTTAAGTTGATGCTCGGCAGACCCGCCGAAGTTCGAAAAGTTAGCCGGTAGGGCCCCAGGGGCCGTACCGGCTAACGCATCGAACTTCAGAAAGTCTGCCGAGCTTCAAATTAAAACAGATAAATCGAACCCCTATTGGACCAAAATGGCGAACCCCAATTCATGATGTCACACGATCATCGATATCTTCAAAATAACTTCGGCGAATAGTACAATACGAAACTCCTTACTTTGATTTATCTGTTTTAAGTTGAAGCTCGGCAGACCCGCCGAAGTTCGAAAAGTTAGCCGGTAGGGCCCCAGGTCGCATTTCTTAACCAATTCTCGTGAAATTTTGTGAGCAGGTTCGATAATTATAATTATTTTTTTCAAAATGGCGGAGATATTAAAGCAAGGTATACTGCTCACAGAGCCAATAGTAATAGTCGTCCTTGTCGATCTAAAAATGGACAAGCACTGAGTCTAAGACGTTAGCACTTTATTTTCAGTCTTACTAAAATAGGAAATACAGTTCAAAGTGGCAAGGTACTACAGCAATGATCTTATTCCCTTCTCATAAACAAAAGTGACAGACACCAAAGATTTAAAAGTTCCCATTTAACACGTCTAGATAGACATTTAGTAAAATACTTGATTTTACAAGGACTCTAAAATATTTTTGTGAAATAAAAAACAAATAAAATTAACATAAACAGTTCTAGAAAAAAGTTATCAAAAATCTATGGCTAATTCAAATTAAGACTATTTAATTACCAAGTCAACTGTTTGGAAAATACACATTCCTCACTTAATTTATAAAGTAAATCAAAATACAAGGAAGACTTTCAATTGTAAAAATCAACCTACTATGTAAAAGTCATATTTTTAAAGATGTAATAACATATTAGAATAAACTATATCGGTATTTACATCATATACCTTTTCTTTGAGGCTCCGATATTTCGGCGCAGTTGCATGCGCCATGGTCACGGAAGAACTGTCGATTGTTGCGTGCGGGTACATGTTATTGGCAGACGAAACGGTCTACCCTCCGTCTAAGTCTTATATTATTACGCTCGATACCGGTACCACTGTCTGCAAACTCACTACTCACTCGAATCAATGGCCCTACCATGAGTTGATGCAAACTGTTTACGTTACCGTAAACTATCGGATGTACTGCTCACAGTAAATGCGAGGGAAAGAGAGAAGACGATAGTAAACTATCGTAACCATCGGTAACGTAAACAGTTTGTATCAACTCATGGTAGGGCCACTGTTCTCGACACACGACACTCACTGTATCAAGCGAAATGCCGCTTTTATGATTTTTGTTGTTACACAACCGGACTACTGGATTCCAGACACTGGACAATTTAAAGCCATCTTCACGATTGAAATGTTTGTATTTGGTAATTTCAATCGCTTCCCTGACCATTCTTGGTATGTTGCGTTAAAAATAAAAAGGTACATGGAGTAAATCCCGACATAGTTAATTCTAATAACGTCAATAACCATGGAAATTTAAAACAATATGTAATACATATTTCTGAAATTGTAATACTTAATTTACACAAGAGATTAGAATATAGATTATCGTCGTTTACCACTGTTATATTAACAAAAATCAGTGTATGTACTAGGTGTGCGACTGCGACACAGTGTTTCAACTATTCTTCATTTCAGTTTACGTTTCTATGGCCCTCCTATTAATTAACAGAATATAAACTTGGTAAAGTTTTACAGTGTTTGGCTACTTCATTCAAATCTCCGAAAATCCAAGTAATAAACAAATCACTAAAAACTGTAAAAAGCTTACAAACATTATTTGATTAAACTAGGCTTCAATATAACTCTTGAAATCTTTTATTTACTTATAAAAAAAAAGAAAATAGTGATAAAAAAAACCGTAGAAACAATAAGTCATTTTGATTGTCGATTATCATAAAAAATATGTACAAAATTGTGACATTTTTATTTTAATATAATAAAAAAGGCGACAATACACAATATGGTTATCTATCGCCTTAAGGTCACTTCTTTTAATTAACAAGGTAGCAATCTAATGAACACACTCCTACTCAAACACGACATATAACTTGAAACAATCATAGACAAGAATATCTGCCCAAAAGATGTTTTTGTTCTTACAACTTTACTGCTACTGCGCATCTCTAAATATATACCAATATACATATTACCGAGTTATCATATTCTAAATATGATTGCAACATTTGCAACACCACGGCACTTTTTGCGTGTTGCCAACACTAAATTCACATTCCTTCTCCTAAGATAGATTGGCAACCTTATTTCTTTTACTATGTAACTTAAATTTATAGCCAATTCGTTCAAGTCTATCTATAAACAAGTCCATAGTCACCGATAGGTGTCGCCTTCGTCACTGCTGCGGAAGAGTTTCAGAGGAAGAGCTCTGTTCCAAAATGGGGGCAGTTTCAGGAGATTTCAGTATCCTCTTTGTCAGTACAAACACACCCCATATCAGAAGTACAACACCGATTCCCTGTGGGACAAATTAGTAATTGTAATTAATGTTTGTATGAGACGACCATAAGTTTTAATGGTGCCTGGCTTGTACAGCCAGCGCCAAAATGATATGAGCATTAAAACCTATCAAAATACCTGATCGTTTAATAAAAATCAATCTTATTTTTTTTAAATTAAGGTGAACTTTCGTTTGTTCTCAGACAACAAATAAAAGTGAACCTTAATGTCTTGAGATATGGCTGATTTCAGTCAAATGCTCAGGTATTCTGGTAGGTTTGATTGAATGCTCAGCCTCCCTACTCAAATGGCCAACATTCTATGCGTTAAAACGCTACGCTTACTATTATAGCTTTAAAATAAGCAGTAAACTATACAATTACGTGCCGTTAAGCTTGTCAATTTCATACAATACATCAAAGTCTGTGATTTACATAAGCTTGCGACATGTGGTTTAATCGTCACTTGCTAATTTAAGGTTTAATAGTAAGCGTAACGTTCACACGTATATAATGTTGGCCATTTGAGTAGGGGGGCAAATCATGTTGGCGCTAACTGTACACCGGTGGTTTACTAAATAAAACATCCTGGACAAGAGGTGCGCTACAAACAAGACGTGTGCTACAAACAAAACGTGTGCTACAAAAAGGTGTAGTTGAGTGCTACGGACGGTGCGTGCTACGAAGGTGTGTGTGTGCGTGTGTGTTCTGCTACAGAGTAGACTTGCTAAAAATATAATACGGACTACGGGAAAATGTCTCCTACGGACAAATATTTGCTACGTGTACAAAATCGTCTGCTATGGATGGTAAGTGCTACGAATAAAGCCTGTGCTACGATCAAGGGGTGTGCTACGGAAAGGTGTGTGCTACGGACAGGTGTATGCTACAGACAGGTGTATGTTACAGACAGGTGTATGTTACAGACAGCTCTAACCCGGTCACAATCACAATATCTGTGGACCTCGCTGGAATGCGATTCCTTCCGCTTCCCCTTACTATTCAATCGCATATAAATTACTCTTGATTCTCGCTACGGACAAGGTGTGTGTTACGATGCTACGACGCTACGAAGCCTACCACTAGCTTACCGTTGTATCGGGGATTGTGCTACGAGCTACAAAAGGTGGAAGCCACTTACCGTAAATACGTATAATTATAGGACAAATGGAGTTGTTTGCTACGGAAAATTGTCTGCTATGCTACGAGCAAGGTTTTAAGCTACGGACTAGCTACGGACAGTGTACGGCACTTACCGTGAGCACATACAGCCCTATCGGCGTCCAGTAGCGCAGTCGCAGCGCAGTCCTCGCCAGGCGCGCGTACTCCGGCGTCACTTGCAGCTCTTGGCGGAACCAGAACATCGGCACCAGGGTGTCGTCTTGAGGCAGCTGGTTGTTGATCCTGGCCATAAATTATGAAATAAATACAAAGACATCGAAGAAAACGTTACATTGTTAAAAATGGTTGTAAAGCGCGTAAAGTTACACACAGGCGACTCTCTGTCAAAATACTCATTTTTTTATTTGTTTTTATATTTTGTCTATGTATAACTAATGATATAGGGAACTTTGTGATTGTATGAATCTGTGTGAGCGAGATAGCATGACCGGCCAGTCGCTTTTTACAGATTGTTTATTTATCCGAACGAGCTATAAGTGAATATCGGAAAAGTTTATTCATTTCTCATATTCGGAAAGTGATGTATATTAAAACTCTGCGTTCCACCCTAGGGTGAAGAAATAAAATTGAATATTGAAACAAATTACTTTAATAAACATTTGGAAAAACTACGTCTTTTTTTACTTTCCTTATATTCGAAATGAAAAGTAGAGCGTTTAACACGGGTAAAAATTGCTTCTTTTCGAGCCTCGTCTAACAATCTACTATTTTATAACAGCTTTAGCCGATAAAATGGATGCAAAATGATACGTTTATTAATATTGTTAAATGTAAGCATCATTAATTAACGCTGAGTACTGACGTGAGTCCGGCGACGTATCGCACCAGCAGGTTGATCTGCAGCTGCGCGGCCACGCCCAGCGGCATGCCAGTGAACATCTCCAGCGACATGCGGAACCTGTACTCACTACAGGAACAACTTTCATTAATATCACGTACAACGTCAAGATTGATTGATTGTACACGAAAAAAACATGATACAAACAGAAACAAAAGACGGAAAATAAAACATACAATAGGCGGCCTTATTGCTACATGGCAATCTCTTCCAGGCAGCCATGGGTGAAAGAGCAATGGGTGCATGGTAGAGGAGAAATATAGATAGTGAATATATGCTAAAGAGTAAGAGTAATATTGCTAAGCAATTATATTTTTGGTTACATTATTAGGCAGAAAATTTGACAGATTTCTGTTATGATTATACTTTTTCTGTCAATACAAAAAACTGGCAAAATTAAAATCCGACGAAACGAAAATCTGTCGAAACGGAAATAAAAGAAATATTAGTCTCTACCTATGAAATTGGCGTTCTTTTCTCACAAATAGAGAACCTCGTCACTTCTATGATTTAAAATATTCATCAAATGACTCCTCTTTTTGCTAGCAGAAATGACCACTTTTTTTAACTTAGCCAAAACTTATTTTTTCGCTTAACCTAAGTACGTTATCTTAGTGTTCAAACATTAGTGCATAAAAGTTTTAAAACATTTTCGCTCATGGTTGTTAAATAAATTTAAAAAAATGTTAGTATAGAAAATGCAACTTCAAAATTCTTAAAGCCGATTTGTTATGTGGTTTTCGGCGTAAATTAAAAAAAATGTTAGAATGGAAAATGCAACTTTAAAATTCTCCATATATACTATTAGCCGATTTGATATGTGGTTTTCGGTGATGTGATAGTACTAACGGAGTGGGTTGTAGGCCATCAATCTTGCTGGGGTAGTAGGGGTCCGCGTCGAGCATGTGCGGCAACGACACGAACGCGGGCGCGCCGTACCGACACGCCGACACGTTCAGGAACCCCGACGGCAGGCAGTTGTGGTCGCGGACCGCCGCGCAGTAGCACGCCTGCCGACAATGCCAGGAACTTTTTAACCGACTTCAAAAAAGAGGGAGGTTCTCAGTTCGTCGGAATGTTTGTTTTTTTTATGTATGTTACTCGATTACTCGACGGCTGAACCGATTTGAAAAATTCTTTTTATGTTTAAAAGTATATACTTCCAAGTTGGTCCCGTTGTCATGAGGTCAGGATCTGATGATGGGATCCTGGAGAAATCGAGGGAACCCTTCAAATATCAATTAAACAGGAAACCCCAGATGCTAGCTAACAGTGCGTTCAGAATATTATTTTTGTAAGCTGATAAATACTCATTGATCCCCAGTTAAAGTGATTTAATAGTGTAGTGCATCAACAGATTTATCTCCAGCTCTACTAAGTTGCAATAATAAAATTTGTTTTCTTTTTATTTTTCAACTTTGGTCATGGAAACAATGCATACATGTAATCTCGTTCAACTGAACCCAATTCCCAATAATAACAATCGGTTCCTTGACCTGGTATTTTCAACATTAACCGCTTCATCCGTTACAGTAAAAGTGGCTGAACCTCTTTGTCGATTGGATGCTCACCATTTAGCTTATCAAATAGACATTATTAGGGTAACATTGGACAAACCTGTGAAACCCAAATATAAAAAAACGCTACAACTTTAACAAATGCGATTACGTCAAAGTACGATCTGATTTAAGTGGTGTCGACTGGGACGCGTTACTGTCGCCGGCAGATAATAACACTAGTGTCGATATTTTTTATAATAAATTAAATGAAATTATATCTCGTCATACAGCCTATACTAGACCCACTTCTTATGAGTATCCATCTTGGTATAGCCCAGCCTTGATTCGCTGTATTAAAGAAAAAAATGAGTCGCACAAACTCTACAAAATGTACGATAATCCCAGGGATTACGACGATTTTTCAGTACTCCGCAAAAGAAGTAAGCGTTTAATAGAAAAATGTTACAAATCCTATCTATCTTCGATTGAGGACTCGCTATCTGAGGATCCTAAGGCTTTCTGGCGATATGTGAACGAAAAGAAAGGCAGAGTTTCTATACCTGACACAATGACATATAACGACAAGACTTGCCAAGATGGTCAGGGAATCTGCGCATTATTTTCCGAGTATTTTGGCTCAGTTTATATTGCGCCTGGTAATGTAAGTGAACCAACATATTTACCGCATGCTCATAACTTTCCCTTGCACCACTTTGAGATAAGTGATCGTGATATTTATCTTAAAATTAAGCAGCTGAATGTGGGCAAGGGCTCAGGCCCAGATAAAATTCCTCCAAAATTTATAAAACTTTGCTCTCAAGAACTTTCTAGACCTTTAGCCATATTATTCAATAAGTCCATATCATCCGGCACTTTTCCTACTCGTTGGAAGGATGCTTACATTACACCTGTTTTTAAAGCTGGAGACCGAAACTCATGCACTAATTATCGCCCAATCAGTATACTCTCGTGTTTGGCTAAGCTCTTCGAATCACTTGTATATCCTTATCTTTATAATCACTTCATTAAATTTATATCTAACAGTCAACACGGATTTGTGAAAAAAAGGTCTACTTTAAGTAATTTGCTGGAATATAAAAACTATCTTTGCAGGGTTTTTGCAACTGGGGGCCAAGTGGATGCTGTGTATCTAGATTTCAGTAAGGCCTTTGACAAAGTTAATCACTCTTTGCTATGTCTTAAACTTAAACATTATGGAATTCACGGGTCTTTGTTGAGGTGGATAGAATCTTATCTGCGCAACCGGTCACAACTTGTCACAGTCAAAGGTTATTCCTCTTCTCCGATATCTGTGTCTTCAGGGGTTCCTCAGGGATCGCATCTTGGACCTCTGCTTTTCATCATCTTCGTTAGTGATTTACCTAGCCAATTCTCATGCCCTGCCCTCCTTTATGCTGATGATCTCAAAATATTTACTAATGTCGAAGACACACGGCAGACCATAGCCCTACAAAAAGATCTTGAGGAAGTTTCGCAATGGTGTCATGACAATGACATGAATCTAAATGTGGATAAGTGTTGTGTTATCTAATTTACCAGAAAAAAAAACAAACTCACCCGATCATATTACATCAACCACAATGTCTTGAAGAGAACAAATACTGTTAGGGATCTGGGTGTGATATTTGACGAACAGCTGTCCTTCCGTCCTCACAATGATCATATCATAAAAAAAGTCGCCGACTTTTGGGCTTTATATTGAGGACTACAAAAGAATTCAAAAAGCCACAAAGCACTCTATGTCTCTTTTACAGCTTAGTTAGAAGTGTCCTGGAATATTGCTGTCCTGTTTGGTCTCCTTATTATAAGGTTCATGTCGATAACCTGGAAAGAGTTCAGAAAAGATGCCTGAAATCCCTTTCCTACAAACATAACCTCGGTCGATCTCTCACAGATTACAGTCAAAGGTTGTCTAAGTTCGGAGTCATTTCTTTGGAAACCCGACGTAAAAGATATGATCTTCTTTGTCTTCATAAAATACTCCATGCATCCATTGTTGCACCTGATCTACTTTCATCATTGAGCATTAACACACGATACAGGTCCCGCCGTCCCAACACTTTTGCGATCCAAGTTTATAAAAACAATACGTCTTATTATAACCTTGTGGTTAGGATGTGTCGGACTTACAATGAAGTGGCGCGTAGTAGCAAGGACATCGACATATTTAACCCTAATTTCGCGCAGTATAAGAAGACTTTAACTAGCCTTCTTAAAGACCAGAGATCAATCCCACCCTAATCCTATAAAACTTAATTTGTATTTGTATTTGTATTATTATATCATTGATTTGTTAAAAATAAGTTGTTCCCAACCTAACTCTTAACCTACTTTTCGTTTGATTGTGAGTATTTGTTAGTTTTTACATTAGATAATAATTAATCATGCTGTGTACACTACTTGTGGATTATTGTCTAGTCTAGCTATATCTTATTCTTGAAGTTGTCATTTTTTTTAGAGATGATAATCGACAGATTATCATCTCTAAAAACACTGACAGTGTACCTATTTATAAATAAATAAATAAATAAATAAATATTATAGGCACACCTATAGCGATTTTGGTATTTTCTTAAGTAACTTATGCATTTGCTTTCGGAAAGTACCGCTTTGGTGAAGTGGAACTGATGATGAAGACCATAGATGATCATCGGAATTTCACTGATGCGATATGATTACTTTTACATGGTTGCTAGGCTATTTATTGTTAAGGGGCTGACTTGAGCCAACTAGCGCCGCCAGTCGATTTTATTTTATTTATTCTAAATAAGCCCAATTTCTTAAAAAAGGAATCAGTCAAGGTCTTTTGAATGACGTTATTTATTAGGAAACTCAACAGCATTTTTGCTACAATCATGCTTAAAACATTTACTTACTAGCGACCGCCCGCGACTTCGTCTGCGTGGAAAGTTTTTTTGCTAACCCTCGGGAACAATTATTTTTTTCGGGATGAAAGGTACCCTATGCCTTCTCTGTACCCCTGACAACGTGTATGCAAAATTTCATGATGATCGGTTCAGTAGTTAAGACGTGAAGGCGTAACAAACAAACAAACGGACTTTCGCATTTATATTATTAGTAAGGATTGTAAAAAAGCTATGAAAGAACGAATTCAAAGATAACCTGCCCTTAATTAACGTTTACATAAATATTCTAATTTATCATCCGATATTACGCTAATCTATAGAGATTGGGGCATTCATTACTATGATAATAGTATCTAAGTATAGGTAATGAAAGAAGATAAAAAAGACAATTTTTTTACATTACCTACTAAAACCCATTTATTCGTAACTTCTATCAGTTATACTAGCTTTCGCCCGCAAATTCGTCCGCGTGGATATTCGGAAAAATGGCTGATCAGAAATTGATTAAATCAAAACATGTATTTTTTTAACCTGGTTAAAGTTTACAAAAAAATTCTCCATAAAAATGTCCACGCGGGTGAATTTGCGAGCGGAAACTAGTTTGTAATTCAAAATTGGGTCCAGTTCCCCGTCCCCTTCGATTGGACCCTAAAGATAGTCTCAGGGCTGTGTGTTTGTGTTAGGTACGTACCACCGTTTTTATTCTTAATATAATAAGTTCCTTTATCAATATTGTTATAATCCTTACCGTATGCGGGTAGTGGAATCCATTATCGAATACTGATCGATTGGCTGCGTACTGCACGCCCTCTATCCCCTCCACTGTCACCGACTTGTCTTTGCTCAGGATCATGTATCTACGGAACAAATAATACTTCTTTATTATACAACGTGTTACAAAAATACCCCTAATGCCGAATAGGGTAGATAGGGACCATCAAACTGAACAATTTTTACTATGGTACCAACTTTGAAATCGCGAAAAAAAATCTGCTGTTTCATACAAAAATTAATTACGAAAATATCAAAATGTATGAAAGTGCTGATTTATTTTCCAGATTTCAGAGTTGGTCCCATAGTAAAAGTTATTCAGTTTGATGGTCCCTATCTACCATATTAGGCATTAGGGGTATTTTTGTAACACGTTGTATTTATTTATTTATTATTATTTTTATTTAAATTAAGGTACACACGACAGCACATCAGGTTATACAGTTAAACTACGAAAACAGCTTTTATTACGTAGGGTATAAGGGCGGTCTCAAGGTCAACATGTATAGTCTGCGGTGCCGTCGTGTGTACTAGAACCTATAGTGGCTACTCAACAAATTGTAAAGTACTCATAAGTTTAAAGAGCTATTTTTTCTGGCACAAGTGTTCTTGCACTAAAAAGGAAGGAATCAACCTCTGTTATTGTTAACGCTGAATTGTTGATAAACAAATATTTTTTCCTTTATTTTTTCATTTCTTTAAAGAAAAAACAATTTATCAAAAATTTTCTTTTACGACGATGTTGATTATAAAATTTTAATATAATAGGTAAATTACTGTTAAAAATCATTGTTCTGAGTTTTTGTTAGCGGTTAGATGTCAAACAATAGATTCGGTAAACTGCAAAGTAATTTAGGGTTATTTCAAAAGCAATGTTAACCTAATAGGTGCTAAGTTTACTTTTCCATGTTTTATTGCAAAAATGAATTATTATAATGCGCTGTGAAGTAAGCCAGTATGCGCGTGCGCGTGCCCCACCACTCGCCTCTCCCACCCACTTACGTCGTAATAAGATTGAAACTTATTGTACAAATGTAAAACTAATTCGCTTTAGAAAATTGCCAATTTGTCTCTTTTCGGTTTGTAGCCTAAGCTAGGGGCCCGATCACATGTTATAATGACGTAACCGATAAAAATATATTACATTTAGCTACCCACGTGTTTAACAGTGTGCGTGTATCTAATTTCATTAAAGTCTAGAAAGTTCTAATAGACAAGCCACCTGGCGATAGATTGTCTTATCAAAATATATTCAAATCATTTGCAAAAGTAGTTGATTCATAAAGATTGGAAATAGTTAATTCACCATTTCTTTTAATCGTCTATGATGTAGTTACTACTTACCTACTATAGTTAGGTAGTATTCACGTTTAATATTAACGTTCATGGTACGGACGTACGGTGACGACATGGTACGTCCGCACCATGTACCGTGACGTACCATGTCGTCACGGTACATGGTACGGTTGGAGTACATTTATGACTAGTACTACTCACGTGCATATATCCGGCGCGAAGATATAAACCTCGGGCTGCCCTAATTCTGGGGCCCAGAGCTCGCCCGTAGAGCCCCGCACTTCCCCGCACTCGTCATGGTACATGTTACGGGTGGAGTACATTTATGACTAGTACTACTCACGTGCATATATCCGGCGCGAAGATATAAACCTCGGGCTGCCCTAATTCTGGGGCCCAGAGCTCGCCCGTAGAGCCCCGCACCTCCCCGCACTCGTCACGGTACATGGTACGGTTGGAGTACCGCCACTTCTCTACGTTGCCCAGCTCTGAGAAGTCTGAAGCGCCTGTGTTCATTACAAATACACCATCGTATTCTATAGAGCCATTACGCTGAAAAAGAAGAGTGTAAGATATAGACAATAGATTTATCTATCGTCTGTTTATCCTTACTAATCGTCCTATTTAGTAAACAGCTTTTGACAGTTGTCATACGTCTTTTAAACTTAAATCGTTATTTAAATATGTGTTGTCTTATTAATTTTAAATTGTCACTAATAATTAGCCATTTATTTCGTAAATGTGTAGAAAACCATTTGTTGTATTTTATAATAGATATTTTGAATAAAGAGTTGGGTAAAGATTGTTTACCAAATAAAACAAGTAAGGATCAACAGACTATAATATATAATATCTATTTTAAAAATTAGTTTTTTTTTAAAAGAGCTCTTTGTATACATTTTTAAATCCGCTTTTTATGGCAGTTGAGAGGGTGAGAAGTAGCCATATGCACAGTATAGCACTGTCCTTGTCACACACACTACTGAAAGATTATTTGTAAACAGTTCATGAAAATTCTTCCGACTCTGATGAATAATTTAAGAGCATTCATGCAAACGGCATTTCATACAAACTTTCAGTTCAAATTAATAAACTGATTTTAATGAAACTTCTTACTCTTATGTAGGATACATAGGTTTAAAAAGTTAGTAGGGAACATTTTTTAAAATGTCTTAGATTAAAAAAGATAATTGAAAATTTCTGTTTTTATGGAAAAATCAAAATCAGTCTAATTTAGGCGTAACACTATCTATCGTAAAGGTTTCTACTAACTTTTTAGACCAATGTATTCTGCTTATGTGTATGAAGTTTCATTAACATCGGTTCATTCATTTCGAAAAATTAAGACTTAAAAGTTTGTATGAAATGCCATTGGCCGTTAACGCTCTTAACGATGAATGGTGAAAATTACTAATGAAATTCCATTTTTATCAGTTCACGCTTCGATTTTAGAATGCCGATATGAACTGATGACGAGTAGATATTAATTAATGAAACGTTATATAAAAAATATACAACATAGATAAGATTTTAGTGTTGACCATGAAGTTTACAGTTATCAAGGATTTCCTCATTTTTTCATTTTATGATTGATAACCGCATATACACTGTCTAACTTTTATTTATTTTAATGACTAGCAGTGGACGATTAAACAATTATTTACATTGCTTATAATTACGTAATTAAAAATTCCATTTATAAAATATTATGGGTAATAAAATCATTCCAAATATAAGAGTTAAAATAAACAGTATAGCTGACTCATATCAGAACAAAATATGTGTTGTCTTATTAATTTTAAATTGTCACTAATAATTAGCCATTTATTTCGTAAATGTGTAGAAAACCATTTGTTGTATTTTATAATAGATATTTTGAATAAAGAGTTGGGTAAAGATTGTTTACCAAATAAAACAAGTAAGGATCAACAGACTATAATATATAATATCTATTTTAAAAATTAGTTTTTTTTTAAAAGAGCTCTTTGTATACATTTTTAAATCCGCTTTTTATGGCAGTTGAGAGGGTGAGAAGTAGCCATATGCACAGTATAGCACTGTCCTTGTCACACACACTACTGAAAGATTATTTGTAAACAGTTCATGAAAATTCTTCCGACTCTGATGAATAATTTAAGAGCATTCATGCAAACGGCATTTCATACAAACTTTCAGTTCAAATTAATAAACTGATTTTAATGAAACTTCTTACTCTTATGTAGGATACATAGGTTTAAAAAGTTAGTAGGGAACATTTTTTAAAATGTCTTAGATTAAAAAAGATAATTGAAAATTTCTGTTTTTATGGAAAAATCAAAATCAGTCTAATTTAGGCGTAACACTATCTATCGTAAAGGTTTCTACTAACTTTTTAGACCAATGTATTCTGCTTATGTGTATGAAGTTTCATTAACATCGGTTCATTCATTTCGAAAAATTAAGACTTAAAAGTTTGTATGAAATGCCATTGGCCGTTAACGCTCTTAACGATGAATGGTGAAAATTACTAATGAAATTCCATTTTTATCAGTTCACGCTTCGATTTTAGAATGCCGATATGAACTGATGACGAGTAGATATTAATTAATGAAACGTTATATAAAAAATATACAACATAGATAAGATTTTAGTGTTGACCATGAAGTTTACAGTTATCAAGGATTTCCTCATTTTTTCATTTTATGATTGATAACCGCATATACACTGTCTAACTTTTATTTATTTTAATGACTAGCAGTGGACGATTAAACAATTATTTACATTGCTTATAATTACGTAATTAAAAATTCCATTTATAAAATATTATGGGTAATAAAATCATTCCAAATATAAGAGTTAAAATAAACAGTATAGCTGACTCATATCAGAACAAAATTACTCATTCGAAGCCGAGTGCAGATAGCTAGTTAAAAAGTAACAAAAGCTGCTTGAAATTTTGATCTATTCCTTTCTAATATTTATCTATTTGGAAGGGGGGACGCCAGCGAAGCCGGACGGGTGATCAGTCTCCCTAATCGGAACCATTTCACCCAGTTCCCCAAGTCCCCTGAAAGCTGGAAGCTGGGGGAGGCGGGTTATCGTTTACCCCACCGGCGTCGGACCCTCGAACCTACCTGTGCGCTTACAATACCTGCTAAGTTGACTTATCGTTAACTGCTTTAGATCCTCTTCCTTTAGCTTGTCCGCTCCAAAGAGCTCCCAACGCCAAATACCAAAAACTAATACCAAATGGTATTTGTTTATTACCGTTATAAAATTTCTATTCCCAACGAATACCAAATTTTAAAATTTTGAATACAATTTTTATAAATTTGTAATTGGTTGGGAATAGAAATTTTATAACGGCAATATTCGAAAGGAATAGATCGAAAATTTCGTTTTACATGCAGAATACCAGTCTAGTGAAGCGAGCGTTACGCTAAACGTGACGTAACGTGGAAAGTCCGCCATCCATGAAAGAATTCGCGTAATAGAACACGCAATCGATTGCTTGCTACTCGTTACTCATTACCTGACGACGACCTGAGTGGTGCAGTGGTCAACATAGCCGGTCTACCATGCAAGAGGTCCCGGGTTCGATTCCCAGCCGGGCAGAAATTGAAATGATGAATTCTGTGACAGGTCTGGGTTTTCTGAGCGTTATACCAATAAAACAGTAAAATATCCATAGATACTGACTCTCGTATCGTATCCAGCTATAAAGTGGGTAAATAGGGGATAGTATTTATTTATTTGATTTTTTTAGATAAGTATATCAAGGCATTTAAATAGGTTGACAATCAGCCATGTTAATGTCTCCACTGCTGGGACACAGGCCTTCCTTATGGTTGGATAAGGAGGATGGCCCATGACCCACCACGCGGGCCCAATGTGGATTGGTGGGTGCTAACGACTGCAAATGCAGCCGGGACCAACGGCTTAACGTGCCTTCCGAAGCACGGAGGAGCTCGAGATAATAAATTTTTGGTCAACCATCCCATGACCGACCCTCAAACGATGAGCCAGGCACTATACCACTGCACCACCGAGCTCCCGCAATAGGTTAACACTTTTTAATGAATTCAGATTAGGTTCTAAACATAACTCTCAACTAAAAAACAACGTTATAATCAGTTAATGAGATTTCTTTAATCAAAGTACTTAATAATATTTAGTCATTTTTGTATCTCCATTAAATTATGATAAAAGAAATGAAGCTTACTGATTTGACTAAAAAACAATAAAACAAGTGAATTTGTTTGTAGCAGCATCAAGGGTGACTGATATACAATGCGATTAAATTGACCGTCCCGCATGGGGGGCAGTTCCGCATTTGTCGTTATTGTTCCGTTGTTTATCAAAAGCGTCCCACATTGTCCCCCAAACATCAAATGTGTCCCACTTTTATAACATACGCATAGCTACAGCCACAGTGGAAATCATTGCGCATGAATCTCACTCACTAAAACGAATAAAAGTAAAAAAGAGGTGTGGTTTTGGCCGTTGAATTTCAGATTTTTTGGTTTACGCCCTTTTTGTTTGTTTTGGGAAAGTTGGCAGACTTAAGATAAGTTTCTATTAACGTATATAATACATACGTACATACGTAGTTTCATAGAAAATTCTGTTCCATTTTAAATTAAACCAGTAGTTAGTGCTGACGAGTACCTATGAAACAGGCTTTACGTTCCTTTTTAACCGACTTAAAAAAAGGAGGAGGTTCTAAGTTCGTCTGTTCAAAAGACGTTTTTTTAATATTAGATATGAGTAGGTACTTGAATAATAATTATGCAGATTTGAATATTATTACTTGCTTTTTAGAGCGGTTGCTTTTTTGAAGCTGTTTTTATAGTATTTTTTTAAGGTTTTTTGAAGGATTTCTTTTTATTTTTTTTAGTAAATAAAATAGTTTGAAAGTAAAACCACTTTTAAAACTAAATGCATGATTAAATTTTTGAAATTAATTGCATCGACAAATCTGAAAGTAAATAAATCGTGTCAAATTTTAACAGCGAACTCTGTCCTATTTAAATAATGATTATTATCTTTACATTCATTCTATCCGAATTTCAATCTTAACTTGCTTCAGTTAAGGCATAAAATAAGATTAGCTTCAAACCGTTTATCATGAGGTCACGTTGTATGTTCGTTTATGCAAACATTTGTGTGTAATTGTTAAAAGTTAGAAGCGGACGTATCAAGCGCAATCTTCATATTTTAAAAAACCTATAGGCTGCTACTCAACTCATCTAATTTATTGAAGCCAATGTAGTTACTTGGACAAAGAGATAATAATAATTTCATCATCATCAAATATACCTCATTAGAAACTCCCGTAAAATATATTTGATCAAAGAAATTGGATTTTTTCTAGTATTTTTTCTAATATTATTTATCTTAATATAAAAATAGCATTGTAAATGCAAAAAATCTAAATTTAATAACTCCAGAAGTTTTGGCATACAAATATTATGCAATATCTATGACGACCTGATTGGTGCAGTGGTCAACATGCCGCTATACCACGCAAGAGGTCCCGGGTTCGATTCCCGGCCGGGCAGAAATTGAAATGTTGAATTTTAATTTCTGTGACGGCTCTGGGTGTTATTATGCATAATAAGTATAAATGTTTAAAAAAGTATAGTAGTTTTCTAGCACCCATATTACAAGCTTTGCTTAGTTTGGGGCTAGATACCGCTGTTTGAAATTGTCCAGGCATTTATTATATTATTATTATCTTAGTAAAGTATTACGAAATTCAAACATAATTTCAAATAATTCGCAAACATGAACAGTCATTTCCAGCTCATCTACTTACTTAACAATATTGAACTTTATACTTTAAATTTAAACTGCAAAATCATTCGGACAGCGGTTATCTGCACTTTATGAAACAGCAAGGAACTAAAACTGACGTCACAATTTATAAATATAACTTTGTCGGCCGTTTGCAGCGGATGCGATGTTAATGTCACAGGACAAGGGTTTGAATCCTAGTTGGAACCGATTAGAGTCCGGCGAACAGTCAGCTTCCCATACAAACGTAATACCAAAATGATTTACCATTTGAACATAATATTAACTCTTCTTGTGATGTTATCGTATCGTATTATGACAGTTTTTGTCTAGTATTCTATTAAATAAAAAATACCAAATAAATTAAAATTAATGCGATTTAAAGTTTTGTATGAAAAAATGTTAATGTGCATTTATTTTGAATTGGGTTAGTATTCTGAATTTTTTATTTGATAGACCATAGACAAATACTGTCTTAATCCGAATAACATCACAGGAAGAGTTAATTATGCTCAAATTGCAAATCATTTTGGTATTAAGTTTGTATGGGAAGCACACTGTTCGCCGGACTCTTAATTAAGTAACGGCACCACAATAATAATAATAATCACCGTATCACATTTTGTTGCCGAGTTTGGATGTCAGGGGATATTTTTATATATTATATTTTTTAATCTAAATATAACAAAATACTGACCTCATAAAACCACCCGAACTTGTCGAACGGTATTGTTATAGGCAGGAACGGTATGGAGTTGGCGACATCTAGCACCCTGTCGTCGATGCCGTCGAACAGCCACTGCGACGCGTTGGCCGACAAGAAGATGTTGTCGTGGAACATGCGGAGGAACCCGTCAACCACCACGGTGACGGGCAACCGCTGGTACCGCAGTGCATGCCCTACGGTCTGGACAATAAGGCTCGTTTTTAACTGTGTTCTATGTCAGTAAAGAGGAAAGGAAGGAGTGAAGATGTCGTGGAACATGCGAAGGAACCCGTCAACCACCACGGTGACGGGCAACCGCTGGTACCGCAGTGCGTGCCCTACGGTCTGGACAATAAGGCTCGTTTTTAACTGTGTTCTATGTCAGTAAAGAGGAAAGGAAGGAGTGAAGATGTCGTGGAACATGCGAAGGAACCCGTCAACCACCACGGTGACGGGCAACCGCTGGTACCGCAGTGCGTGCCCTACGGTCTGGACAATAAGGCTCGTTTTTAACTGTGTTCTATGTCAGTAAAGACGGAAGGAAGGAGTGAAGATGTCATGGAACATGCAGAGGAACCCATCCACCACCACGGTGACGGGCAACCGCTGGTACCGCATTGCGTGCCCTACGGTCTGGACAATAAGGTTCGTTTTTAACTGTGTTCTATGTCAGTAAAGACGGAAGGAAGGAGTGAAGATGTCATGGAACATGCAGAGGAACCCATCCACCACCACGGTGACGGGCAACCGCTGGTACCGCATTGCGTGCCCTACGGTCTGGACAATAAGGTTCGTTTTTAACTGTGTTCTATGTCAGTAAAGACGGAAGGAAGGAGTGAAGATGTCATGGAACATGCAGAGGAACCCATCCACCACCACGGTGACGGGCAACCGCTGGTACCGCATTGCGTGCCCTACGGTCTTGTCAAAAAGCTCGTTTTTAACTGTGTTCTATGTCAGTAAAGAGGGAAGGAAGGAGTGAAGATGTCGTGGAACATGCGGAGGAACCCATCAACCACCACGGTGACGGGCAACCGCAGGTACCACATTGCGTGCCCTACGGTCTGGTCAATAAGGCTCGTTTTTAACAGTGTTCTATGTCAGTAAAGAGGGAAGGTAGAAGTGAAGATGTCGTAGAACATGCGGAGGAACCCGTCCACCACCACGGTGACGGGCAACTGCTGGTACCGCATTGCGTGCCCTACGGTCTTGTCAATAAAGCTCGTTTTTAACTGGTATTGGTATTGGTGGTGGGCACTTTTCTCCGCATTTAGACCAATTTGGTCCGTTATGCGTGAAACCTCATAGCATCGGTATGGCTAATCGAGCCATCCCAGCTCCTTCCAGAAGCGCAGAAGCCTCCTGGGGCGTTCACAGGCTTCTAGGAGCGACCTATCCTCTGTGAGGATTTCTGCCCGTTGTGTGGCCAGCCCCACGCACTCCAGGATCACGTGAGCGGCTGTTTCCTCTCGTTTCTAACTGTGTTCTATGTCAGTAAAGACGGTAGGAAGGACTGAAGATGTCGTGGAGCATGCGAAGGAGCCCGTCAACCACCACGGTGACGGGCAACCGCTGGTACCGCATTGCGTGCCCTACGTCTGGACAATAAGGCTCGTTTTTAACTGTGTTCTAGGTCAGTAAAGAGGGAAGGAAGGAGTGAAGATGTCGTGGATCATGCGGAGGAACCCGTCAACCACCACGGTTGCGGGCAACCGCTGGTACCGCATTGCGTGCCCTACGGTCTCGACAATAAGGCTCGTTTTTAACTGTGTTCTATGTCAGTAAAGACGGTAGGGCCCAACTAGCAAAAAGCGGTCTTGTTTTAGTCATGAATGCGTTTTGGCTTTGCTTAATGCATTTTTTAATAGTCTCAGAATAGTTTTGTACCGTACAAGTCCCGTTTTGGGCACAAAATTCAACACCTCTAACCTTGCTTTGGTTCTGCTAACGCCGTTGAAAATGCTAGTTACTCTTAATATAATCTTGAGAACGCCTTATTTCGTGCTGATAATCTTATACTGTGCAAATTGAGAGCAAAATGAAGCTTTGATGTCAGTTATAATGTTAATACAGGATAATTATTTGAATTCTTGTAAGTAAACTTAATTGTGTAAATAAATACGGGCATTATAAGTGAAGTTCTGGTTTGGTGGACTGAGGTGTTGATTATCAAGTTACCAACGGCTGATTGTTGTTGCAAAGGTGAGTTTTTCGTTAATATAGGTAGGTATTTGTGTCAAATCTTTAATGCCCCTTTCAGTTTTGATCAATTTAGATTTTAAATGTGCAATGATTTTCACTAAGTAATGAAAGCTTTTTTAATGATTTATGTTGACTTTTTCTTTTTAGTGCCTTTTTGAATAAACAAAATTATTCAAGCAGTTATTTCGATAGTTGAGCAGCCACAACCTTTTAATGATGACCAGTTAAATAAAGGATCCCATTTAAAACCCACACATGAAGAAGTTGTTCGTTCATACATGAATGTTGTTGCTGTGACTTTAACTCATACAGCCTTTCTGTTTCACTGTAGCTAAAAAGGCGTTATGCACGCGTTATGAGTTAGCTGATTGTGTCAAATTAATTATAATTGATTACAGTGATTACACTGTTGTCATTAAGATTGAATGTTTTATGATTGTGGAATAAAATAAAACTATAAAAATTAATGATGGAAATTTTATTCATAAAATCATAGTCAAGGAATAAACATAACCTACGATAAACTGAAAGGTAAAAATATAAGCAACCAATATTGATTCAAATTTCAGATTCCAATACTAGAGCAATTGCTCTAGTGTAATATACAACATGTTTCAAAAGTACCCCTAATGCCAAATATGGTAGATAGGGACCATCAAACTGAACAACTTCTACTATGGGACCAACTTTGAAATCGCGAAAAAAAATCAGCTGCTCCATACATTTTGATATTTTCGATTTTAATTTTTGTATGAAACAGCTGTTTTTTTTGCGATTTCAGAGTTGATCCCATAGTAACAGTTGATCAGTTTGATGGTCCCTATATACCATATTCGGCATTAGGGGTATTTTTGTAACACCTTGTATATCTTGGAATTCCAATACTAAATAGGAAAAGAAAATTTTGTACAGAACCACTAGCTTCATTGTCAGTAGCACTCTTATCTTGGGTCACAAGATTAACACAAGTTATGTTTTGCAATTTTCGATATTTAGTAATAACTTTTCTTCTAAACACACCGCTCCGTTTTAAGTTCTTTAATTTTTTAAGTCCACAATGTCGTACAATATTCTTCTATGTGATTCAACCTTTTTTTAACAATATGGTGTCTAAAGGTTTTCGCATTTTCATAGAGAAGTGTTAGACTTGGTTATGACTTTATTAATATTAAAGTATTTAGCGTAGAGTTAAAGTCTCTATCTTGCTACCATAGAACAAGTACTTCAATACATCATATTATTTTAATCTCTAATGCGCTTTCAAGATTATTTTACAAGATTATTGGTGTTGGCATTAAATTAGCTTTTAGCAGTGCATTTACAAGCTGGCATACATTTTATAACTTTCCTGTGACTTGTATAGGACTTATAGCATTACAAGCAGGAGCATTATAAGAGGAGGAGGAACAAACAAATTGCTCTTGGGAGTAGGAACTCCCAAGAGCAATTTGTTTGTTGGGGAAGGAGTGAAGATGTCGTGGAGCATGCGAAGGAACCCGTCAACCACCACGGTGACGGGCAGTCGCTGGCACCGCATTACGTGCCCTACGGTCTTGTCAATTAGGCTCGTTTTTAATTGTGTTCTATGTCAGTAAAGACGGTAGGAAGGAGTGAAGATTTCGTGGAACATGCGAAAGAACCCGTCAACCACCACGGTGACTGGTAGTCGCTGGTACCGCATTTCGTGCCCTACGTCTGGACAATAAAGCTCATTTTTACTAAATGTATTCTATGTACTGGACAATAGAGTTGTTTTTAATGACATTTTTTTTAAATACAAGTGATAGACCTTTTGTGAAACACGGTATTGAATCTTGTTATAACCGTGTGTTGGTATATGCGGCGAACGGTACATGCTGCCACAAACCCATGAAAAATTGTAGAACCGGGTGGTTATAACCCTTTTTTTTATAGTAGGGGGAATGCATTTACGCATCCTGAAGGTATGTGGGACTCGCCGGGGGCACTACCCACTAAACCCCCTACTACATCCCGCACTGACACACAGGACCTACGGGACCTTGGTGACACGCACCATGTGGTCCTGGCGGGTGGTTAACCCTGAGGTGATAGGTACCTAATTAATAGGTGATTCATCTCACCGCAATGACGGGGTTGATGCTGGTGACCATGTCGGAGAGGCTGCCGTTGGACATCTCCTCCTGGAAGTGCCACCAGCGCTCGTTGTAGAACGTCACTGTGCTGTTCGCGTTCCAAGTCAGGTTCGCCTGCACAGAGAATTTATAAATACAACATATAACAAACATATAAAACTGGATGGTTTTGTAATTATCATTCATAAATATTTAACAATTATAAATATTGGACAACACGCATACATTGTTCCAATTCCAACGTAAGATGCCTAACACATAAATCCTATTGCTCACGTGTTTAAATGCTTTGCTGTAAGTCGTCTCGGAGTGGAGTTTGCGTCGAGTCGCTGTAATGAGCGTGAACCTTAGGGTCCCCGCACATGGGCCCACTGACCACAACTACAAATCGCCGCCACTGACCTATTCCTGTAGTTTTCATACATCGGCGTACATGGTTGACGCCGGTAGTCACCACACGCTACAAATCGTCGCTGCTCGCTTCTTGTGGCTGGCACCGGCCACTAACGCCGACACACGCAATGGAGTGTCAATAAAAAGTAGCGGCCACCGACCACAAGTGTCTATTACCGATCACAAATGTCTGTCGCGCGCTTCAGCTACTTTTGATGCCGCTTCTAGCTGCTAGTGGCGGCGTTTGTAGCAGTGGCATGTGACCCGTGTGCGGGCAAGCTTATAGCACTTGTGTAATGAAAATTTGAAAAAACGTGCCATAAACACCCAAACCTGAGACAATATAGAATAGATCGTTATCTGGCAAAGAGAACTAGTGTACACACGACGGCACCTCAGACTATACATGTTGACCTTGAGACCACCTTTATGCCCTACGTAATAAAAGCTGTTTTCGCAGTTTAACTGTATAACCTGACGTGCTGTCGTGTGTACAAGCCACGAAGGCCATTAATTCATATCATATCATCATCGATACATAAATCATATCATCATATTTTTGCTCAACAACATGTGTATTATAACAGCCATATTCCTTTGTAAGTAGATGTCAAAATTGCATAAAACTCATTAAAGTAAAGTATTCCCAATACAGAAATCTTCCACAATGCCCCATTTGCAACTATTTACGGTTTGTGTTTAAAATAAATACGCAATAAGTATCCGAGATAAAGACTAAACAACCCATTCAGAACTAACAAACATCACGTACGAGTATATTGTAGATGAGATGTAATAGAGAAGAGTCAAGGAAAATTACTAATAGAATGCATGCTGTGCATGCATAGCATGTAAAGGTGATTCTACACTGTGTAAGTTTTCTGGGTAGGAAGGTAAGTAATAATACTTTTTGTGCATTTAGTAATATTAGAGGCAAAAGATGAAAATAATTGAAATTACACAAAAAAAATCAGTTAGTTTCCAAGTCATGATAAGTTTAAAAATTAGGATATTATGTTATTTGCTTATTGTAGTCAGAGTCCTAGGTTTCTGTATGGCCCTTTATTTTTTTAATAAAAATAATTTTATTTAAAGTAACTTTTAAGAATGTACTTGGTACTAAACTATACTTACCTACAAAAAAAATATACATTATGATAACAAGGCAGAGTGTTAGAAATAAGCAAATATTTTACGTGTAAATGCAGATAAGGTATGTACCTAATCGATCATAACTGGAAAAATAAACGTTTTCTAATACTTATAACATGAAAAATAAATTATTTCTAATACTTATAATATAAGTCACGGACAGGTAGGCGGCGACTCGTAACAAACTCATTATACTAACTTACATAACGTGTGTAATAATATGGCTTCACAATACAAGGTCACGGCGGTTCCAAATTTATAATAAATCCTATAGTTGAGTATCGACATTGTCGTGATTGTCAGCCTCAGAGTTAACTTCATTTCTTTATGCAAGTTAATAAAAAAAATTTAGTAGCTACTTACTTGATAAACCATACATACAAGGTGTTACAAAAATACCCCTAACGCCGAATATGGTATATAGGGACCATCAAACTGAACAACTTTTACTATGGGGCCAACTCTGAAATCGCGAAAATAAATCAGCTGTTTCATACATTTTGATATTTTCGATTTTAATTTTTGTATGAAACAGCGGTTTTTTTTTTCGCGTTTTCAGAGTTGGTGCCATAGTAAAAGTTGATCAGTTTGATGGTCCCTATATACCATATTCGGCATTAGGAGTATTTTTGTAACACCTTGTATATGTATACTCAGTAATTTCGAGCAAATCTTTTAACTCGTTTAAAGTCGAAATTAAATCTGATACATTATATACTCAGATGGGAATAGAACCTCTCGCACCAAGCTCTCTGACCAAGTGAGACTAATAAGCTGAAACTAGAATTATAACTCTCAATCAGTGCGATCGTCTGATAATGCTTTATGTACATTTGCCTATAACAAACATAGTTATCTAATTGTGGCATTGCTTACACATAATAAATAATAATAATACTTCGAACTGACGTGGAATTTGGACTCACAACGATGATTCATTCGTTAAAAGATTTACTGATCGATGTTAATTCAATTCCGTTGTTGAACTTGTTGATATCAAAGGAAACATGCTAAAAAATAATGTATGTGGAACTATCATGTTACGTATAATACTTTTTATACTACCTGCTCGTCAATGGCATATTATGTGTCATGCAAACCTTTCCTAAAGTAAGTCATTTTTCCCATGGGGAATAAAGTGATTTTAATTTGGAATGCAACCCTTGTAGTCGTGCTTGATCGATGTTGGTTTCAAAAAAGTTTAGGTGCAATGAGATCTTATTCTGAGTTAGGCTGTATGTTATCATGAAAACTTTTTACGAAATTCATTTTCACCCGCGCACCAAGAAGGATTTATTTGAATGTCGAACTGACTACTACAGAATAGACGACAATAACATAAACTCTAACCCAACTATAAATGTACCAAAGAATGTAACTCTGTCGTTGCACAATTGGTGTAATATGTTTCTAACATAACTTTTAATTTTCAATAAATATTCTTAATTTTTCATATTTTATTATTCTAACTTAAAATAATTACTTAAGTACTTTCTTTATAACAGTCATTGGTTTCAATTGCCTCGCAGAAAGTATAAAAAGTAGAGTATGCATCGCCGGCTTAAATGTGTTGTCTTTAAGAGCTGTTCGCGCCATATACAACCTTCGGCCGCGAG
Organism: Catoptria pinella; assembly: GCA_963556745.1. Taxonomy (NCBI): domain Eukaryota; kingdom Metazoa; phylum Arthropoda; class Insecta; order Lepidoptera; family Crambidae; genus Catoptria; species Catoptria pinella. Next base: position 13,524,488 of record OY750765.1, read on the forward strand.
ATTCTTTAAGAGAATTGTTTAAAGAAATTAATATTTTAACAGTGGCAGGCCAATACATCTATGATAATTTAGTTAATGTAAGGAAACATTATTGCTCACTTGCTAAAAATAGTGATGTACACCGTTTTAATACAAGAAATAAAGACAAACTTGCCGTTCCAAGTTTTAGACTAGCAAAAACTAGGGGCTCATTTATGGGGAAAGGAATTGCCCTTTTGAATAAAGTTCCACAAAATGTAATTGAACTGCCTTTGCATGAATTCAAAATACATGTTAGAAAGACGCTCATGAGCAAAGGTTATTACAAAGTAGAAGATTATTTAAAAGACAGCAATGCATGGATGTAACATTATAAGTAACTATCTGATTTTCAGTTTTTAATAACTTTATTGTTTTTTAATTATGTTGTTTTAAATGAAGGTATTTGGTAACGATATAATTTTTTGTAAATATCGTTACTCTGATTTCTGACAAAGCTGATAAGTTTCTTGCGCCCATTCTTCTTGTCGGCTAAAAAAGTCTCGAATGGGTGGTAGGAAAATATAGACCATTCAAAAGCACTTAATATCTAAGTTTATTTGAATAAAGAATATTTCATGTATTTGTCATGGGCGATCTTGAACACCTCGTACTCGGGGTTCAATAATAGCGCCCGGGACACAATACACTACTTTAAGCCCTTATTGCATAATCTACTATTACATATTTCTTTTATATTTAACTTTATCATAGTTTCAGATATATTTTTTGAAATAAATAAATCAAGTTCAACTTTAACTGCCTTACCACAAAAGATTTTAACACTGTTTAATTTAGACACTGTTTAAATGTGATGCCGTCTCTTTCAAACAACATTGTCAAAAAAGTGACAGCATCACATTTAAACAGTGTCTAAGTTAAACACTTGTTGAACAGTGTTTTAAAATCTTTTGTGGTAAGGCCGTAAAAGTTTAAGTTAATATTAGATGAGCGTTTTTTAAAGTTATTTATCCGGAACGCTTATTTGATTTGATATTGATATTTTCACGTTACTTAAAAAAATATGGATGAAATAGCGTTTGCATTTAAATTTTAGTTAACTTTACACACCGATTTAAAAGCCTGGAAAAGAAACTGTGTGATGTGCAAGCAAACATTTGCTCCCGATTCATGTTTATGTATTACCACAGATTAAGTACTAAGTATTACTTACATCGAATTTGTTCCCAAGTCGGTCCCTTTTTTTTATTTTGTTGATGATGTACACACGACAACACGTCAGGTTATACAGTTAAACTGCGAAAACAGCTTTTATTACGTAGAGCATAAAGGCGGTCTCAAGGTCAACATGTATAGTCTGAGGTGCCGTCGTGTGTACCTACTTAAATTGTCGATAATGTTCTAATAATAAGACGATTAGTCTCATTATTGAAGTTAGTTATACAAAGGAGTGACTCAGTGCAGTATGAGTGTAGGGCGAAAGGTCATGTTTAAAATCTTATGCACAATCACAAAACTTTTGTCACAAAAACACAAAGAGGGTTTTGTTTCAAATGCGCAGTTGGAACAAAACGTTTTTACGTCATTTGCAATAATTTTAACGTTTCTTACAAGTTTTTTTTTTTGCTAAAGTTGCGTGCTTGGAATTTTATCATTGTTTTATTTACCTACATTTTTACATTCGTGCTGGTGATATAATGGGAAAATGTTACAACGACTGACTTATTATTTTCGCGTAGATCGAGAGCAGGAGAGAGATATTATAAGAGAGACAGATTTTTTTTTTCAATACGGTAGTAGGACTCCGCCACGAAGATCTAAAATTCATGACCATCGCAACCATCAGCCATTCTAAGGCACAGGCCTTCCTTATGGGTGGATAAGGAGGATGGGCCATGACTGATTGGTAGGTGCTAACAACTGCAAAATGCAGTCGAGACCAACGGCTTAACGTGCCTTTCGAAGCCCGGAGGAGCTCGAGATAATAAATTTTTGATCACCCATCCCATTACCGACCCTTGCGAAAGTTGCTTAACCTCCGCAATTAATGGGCCAGGCGCTATTCTAAAGTTCATACTCCGTAGTAATTACCTGTAGTAATTTTTCAATGAAATAATACGTGTACCCTTTAACATCCTGTCATTCTGAATCGATTTTTTTTTCAGTATAATGTGTATTGTGTTTTATTTAACGGTAACGACCTTTTATCATCAACGCCAACATATCGGTCAAGTGTAGCGATACTCGCGATATCTCGACGCGAAGTGACTTCTAAACTATCGGTTAGTTATTTATAGGTCTTCGCACATTACAGCCACTCGACGCTTCACCGCAACTCAACTCAGGCCCATCTTTCCCACTGGGCACAATGGGTACGTGCCCAGGGACCCGCGATCGATAGGGCCTGGCAGATCGCTAAACGATAACGGATGCTTATTACCAAAAAACGTATAAATCATATTTAGGAATTTCTAAAACATAAACAATAATTACTGACTACAAATACTACTACTTACTAGCTTTTGGCATGTTTAGATAAATTTAAGTCAAGATCATAGGGGACCCTAAATGTGCCCAGGGCCCCAAATACGTTAAAGACGGCCTTAACTCAACTCACAGTCATCCATTAGTTACCCAGCAGCGTTAAGTCCCCACTGCTGGGGCACAGTTCTTCCTTATGGATGGATAAGGAGGATATGGATATGGGCCACATTTCCACGCAGGTACAGAACAGATATAAGTACTACCAGACCAGTGACACTCCGCACCTTAGATATGCAGCTATAATTACGCGGCGGCTTTGACCGGTCGGGCTAATTCAAGCAAAGGTCTCTATTTATTTAAATGATTTTGCGGAGTGACCCTTCTGTACTTGTACACACGACAGCACGTCGGGTTATACAGTTAAACTGCTTTTATTACGTAGGGCATAAAGGGAGTCTCAAGGTCAACATGTATAGTCTTAAGTGCTGTCGTGTGTACTATTATGTATTCTATGGTACTACGTAACGCAGCCCAATGTTGATGGGTGTTGCAACTGGAAATGCTGCTAGAACCATGGACTTAATGCGTTCGTTCCGAGGCAAGAAGAGGTCGAGATAATAATTTTGGTCACCCATCATCCGATGAACGACCCTAGACAAAGCAAATCAACTAATCAATAAATTAGAGTCTGCCTGCACAACACAAACCCAGTAAAAAAACTACTAATAACTTGAGACATGAGAATCTTAGCCGGTTTATGTTCGAAATCACAAGTAGTTTTGATAAAGAGAAAGTTGTTGGTTCGACGCCGACCGATCGACGATACATTATGCCTGCACTTCTACCTCTACGTGGAAAATGCGCTAAAAGATTCTCAGAGCTAAGATATTTTGTACAGGAAGGGCTCTGTCGTAGTACAATAACTGTTAGTAATTTTATTGTTTTGTATTCTGCCTCTTTCTCTAAGTCACATTTGTAAAAGCGACAACGAACTTCGCAAACGTAGGATGTATGGATTCGTTATATAAGGGCTGTAATTCATCAGGGTTGGCATTTGGCAACATCTTGTCAGTGATGATGGAGTGCTTATTTAGCACCCAAATTGTTTAGACCAGTATCAGGAACAAATAAGGGTTGCGCTCCACTTGACAGCACGCAATAGCACTTTTCACGCTCTATTCTCTTATATCACTGAGAATCAGCGTTGCCAGAATGTTACAAAAGTAACATTTTACGTTACTTTTGACCCTCTCATGTTACCTCCATGTTACACGACTCAATATGTTACTTTATGTTACTTTTTAGATTTTCCAGCAAACAAAAAAATATCGTGAAAGGGAACGCATTCTAGATTTTTTTGTACGTCATCTTGGCGCACTTGATTTTGTGGACTGACTGAATGCGACATATTCACTCACTCGCCTGTATTTCTCAATTTTCCATCCCGCTTACTTAAGCATGCGCAAGTGAAGCGAGTGGTGACTAGCAGCGAATGATTAAAATCGATTTTAAAATTTTAAATGCATTTACAAAATCATTAGGTACAGGTTGATTGTAATGATTTTTTGACCAAACCGTCATCACCGCAGGGCCCGGAGCGCGCGGCGCGCTACGCACGCCGCGACTAGACTTTTACACGAATGGATACAAACAAAGATATAGCCATCTTTCAAACACAACCCACCTATGTAGAATTTTATTATATAATAAAACTAACTAAAATGTTTTTTTTAAGACGGTTACTAATTAGTTTACTATTGGATAGGGGTCCACATCAGGCATTTTTCAGCATCGCCAGTCGATTATTCGATCAACAATTATTACGATTTTTTCGATGTTTAACAAATGTGACAGGAAACTTATTTTAGTTTTTGTGTAATAAAATGCCATAATAATATATTATAGTATTGTGTCGTTTTCCACAATAAGTAGGTAATGTTACTTTTCTCGTGAAAATGTTACTTTTTGAGCTGGCTCATGTTATATTTGACTATCTGCCACTGGCAACACTGCTGAGAATAGTCATTGTCTAGCAATAGACAAGGACAGCGAAATAGTATCGCGCGCAGCAGCATCAGCAATGCGGTCCGCAACACTCTCTCTTTCTCGCTCTAGCAAATGACGATTCTCAGTGATAGAATAGAGCGTGACAAAGTGCTATACCGTGCGTTCAAGTAGAGTTGAGTCGTTCGTGAATGAATCCTTCAATTGGATTAGTTCACTTATCAAGTATATCTCCTTCACTCGTTCATTCGGGGCCCAATTACTTCAGTACTTCATTTAGTATACACTTCACTGAAGGAGAGTAAAGCAGACGGATAGATTACGAACACCGCGTGCGGAAGCGAGACAGTTACACGGTTCGGCGGCCAGCGGTCGGTCGGAGTCCGCCCGCACTCAATTTGACTTCAACAACTCCTATTGCGCAAACATTAAGGCTTAGTTTTACATAACGACAAAGTGACTGAAATGGACTACTGAAGTACTGATTCAAGTGAACTAGATGAACTAAATGTGTGATATACTTCATCTAAGTATATCACACATTCCAACTGAACTAAGTATTCTTACACTTCAGTGAAGTATTTTGCAAACATATAACTTACCTTGATGTGTGTCTCCCTGAAGACGTAAGGCCCCATCTGCACCACATGGATGGAGACGTTCTTCTTAGCCAGGATATCGTCTACATTGGTTATGTTGAACAGGAAGCATTCCAAATACATGGGTATAGGGGTCTCCCGCCATATGTTGAACGACGCTGACGTTGGCGACAGAATCAGCATCTATGTATCATACAACATGAAATTAGCGATGAATCCTCAGAAAAATAACTTTCTTTGCTTTGCTGTTCTATTAGAACAGGGGGCCGTACCGGCTAACGCTTCGAACTTCGGAAAGTCTGCCGGGCTTCAACTTAAAACAGATAAATCGAAGTAAGAAGTTTCGTATTGTAATTATTTAGAAGATATCGATGTTCGTGTGACATCATAAATTAGGGTTCGCAATTTTGGCCCGATTGGGGCTCGATTTATTTGTTTTAATTTGAAGCCCGGCTGACCCAAAGTTCGATGCGTTAGCCGATAGCCCCTGTTCAACTAGAACAGCAAAGCAAAGAAATGAAACCGGTAGGTCTTGGGCCAGCCTGAATATCTTACATGACGCAAAAAATTAACGCGCGCGAAAATAAATTCAAGCACGTTTCTTACACCAATGACTTAAGACTTTTGGAGTGAGTGGATGTAACGACTGTAAGGTATTTGATTTCTTTTTGGGTGTTGTTGGAAGGTCGCATTTGGCAAAAAATATGAAAGAACCAAAGCAAAGTGAGGGTGGGTCGCTAGTATGTAATATAATTAGGGCTCTTTCAAATATTTTGCGTGCATAAGCTTAAGCATTAAGCTTGTATTGATGGGAGCCGTAAAAAGGCATCCCAGCGTGAATCACAGTGAATCATATATTAACGATTACGAGTGTAAAAGACATGCACTATTGAGTACACTGGCGCATAACCACTCATTATATTACAATCGCATGCACGCCCCGCCGAACTCACATAATTGTTTACTTCTCGCACCAGGTCGAAGCACATAAGATAATTTTTACGTGCAAGTGCTAGGTACGTCAGTCTACGATGTATGTACATTACCGAGATTACAGAATCAAACTTAAGCACATGCAAATAGGATACAACAGACAGAAAGAGCCTGGGGGGTATTAGAAGCCTTTTTTTGACAGTTTTCTGAATGGCTATCAATGTCTCTTTCTCGCTGTAAAGTAAATAAAAGAGACGTATTGATAGCCACTCAGAAAAATTACAAGTTTTAAGAGCTCTTAATTCCCCCTAGAACTCTGCCCGCCGCTGAAAATAGCAATTAAGATATAAATTAAAAAAGACTACGAAATAATCACTTATAATACAAAGTTAAAAGTTATCTAAACTAAAGAAGTATCTAAGAATAAATATTATATTATTCATAAAAATCTCACACAAAGAAAACATACATACCCTTTGTAACTGAGTCATGAAGATGGACTCCCAATAAGCGACTACTACAGCTCCGAAAACTACGAATACTCCTCCGAAGCCCATCAGCAGCCCACTCTTCCATCCTAATGCCACCATTTCGGTAGTTTTTATTTACCTAAAAAGTTACAATGTTTTTTTAAATTTAACCACTACCTATTATATTTTTTAATGATCTTATTGATATGGTTTTCAAATAATTGAAAAAGATTGAGAAATAAAAAATTGTGTAATGATTATTTTCAAAACCTTTTTTTGCTGAAGTAAATGAGTTTCATTCAAAGTCCTAAAGGTCATGTTACTTTGCACTTTCAGTGCGATCACTTTTACAGGACCGTTTTTAACAGATTCGTCATTACTGGATGTAATGTTGACACGGCATAAACAGGACTGTTTTAACATACGTGGTTACGGGACACACCGCATTTACAAGAGGATTTTTTTAACGGATCCGTATCTACGGATACAGTAACAAAATCGCATGGGAATGTGTGTTTACTGGATCTGAAATACTGTGTTATGTGTGAACACACTGCGTTATGTGTGAACATGCTCATACAACTACATACACCATCATCGGACGTGTATGTATCCGATAGAACGGACCTGTAAAACGGATCGATATTTTCACTGGATCCAATATACTGTGTATAAACAGGCACTAAGAGGATGACAAAGTATATGTTTAAACAAGAAATAAAGTAGATAGGTGATTGGATCACTTTAATTAACCTTTAAAAACAAAGGCACAGATTACTTAATAGTTAAGGTAAGTAGAGGTACCTAATCTATTTATTTAAGTAAACGATTACCTAGTTAAGTACACATTTTTTATCAGTATTTGAACCAAAAACTTCAAGCATGCTCGCTATAATTTCAACTTACAAAAAAAACTGTGTAGAAGTAAATTAATGTAAAATCAATTAATTAAACTTACCACAAAATTAGTTATCTAGCTAGTGTAATGTTACAAAACAAGTAAAACAAACAGATATCACTTCACTGGTAAGACGTAAGAACAATATTTTTCACCACTAAACCTTTACATAAAATTAGACATTGCAACATGGTTTATTCAAAAAAGTTAATTATATAAATTCTAAAATACTAAATAAAAACTACCAAAACACGTCTAACTCTTTAAAAACTTTGACAATGAATCAATCAAATGAAGTGAATGAAAATAAATCTGTCAACTTGACAAAATGACAACAGCTGTCAGTAACCATCGTAAGCAGTCCGAGTCATAGACTAATAAGTGGTCCGAAACGGTACCTACTCCTTTCCATACTCAAAACAAAATAGGGGCCACTATTATATGGTTTTCCATACAAACAAGCTAGGTAGGTAATTTCTGAAAGGTTTTTTTCTGATTTTATAAGTCTAAAATTGAAGTCATAGTGTTTAAACAAGAAATAAAAATATTGCAAACATTTAATAACTTGTTATTTACCTTATTTAGCACCATATCAGCTTGAACCTTCATCACGTTAATATGGCATTTGCAGAATGTCATTTCCAGAATTTGTCTTTTCCAGAATAAGTCGTTAATAGAATGTGGCCTTTTCAGATTTTGTCAAACTAGTGTGTCATTTCCAGATTAAAGCATATATCGACAGAACGGTCTGTTGTATCCTATTGTTGGCAATAACTAAGGGATTATTAAAATAATAAAAAGACAAAGTTGCCTACAATATTTCTTTATTGAATAAATTACAAAAATCGTAATGTAAAACTCCATGGCAGTACATCTGCATAAGGCTCAAATTATATACGAAAATTTACCGCAAACAACATAGGAGGCCGTTTGTTGGATCTCTTGACTGCATATTCTGCAACTGCAGTTTTTTATATCTTATAAAAATATTGTTCAGTTATCTTTTAAAGACCTAAAGAACATATCAATAACCTTTACAAAAAACGCCGTTACGTACCACGTCGCGAGACCCAACTTCTATTTGCCACAGAAATGCTACGTACGACTATAAAACGAAATTAACATAAACACTGCTAACACAAGCTTAAACATACATTATCCTTACTTACTTCTAATAAGGACCAGTGAACTTACGAGTTTAAATAGGCTGAAATTCCATTTTTACAGTTGAACCTTGAAACAGCTAAATCTTCATCAAAGTACTTAAAATAGTTAGTAAAATAGAAAAACAAATTATATGCTATAAGATTTTGGTTAATATGATATTTATTTTACGTAAATAAGTGCCATGGATGTTGTTTTCAAGCAAAATTGTCGTAATCGCATTTCTGTGGCTACATTTGGTCTATAAAATACATACTTTGTTCAAAGTGAAGTTACTTGGAATGGATAAAAGCTTGTAGGAATACAGTTGCTAGTCCCAATTAAAATAAAAACACAAGCGTAATACTACCAAATTGTTTAAATCCTAAATATAATAGATTTCATATTGTTCAAGGTAGGCGCAAACAAAGTTACATGTTCATAAACATTACTAGTTAAAAAATGTTTTACGGTTCATCGAAATGTTTTTTATCTAACAAATACGCAAAATGCATTTTTGCAGACGAGGCATTAATGACGTCACGTTACGTCCCGTTCGTTAGCGCAACGTGCCATGTACATAAGCCCTAATAAGGGGATTTACACACTGGCACCGCGCCCTGAGCGGCAGATCACGCGCGCGACGACGGAGAAGCAGATCTGCCTCTTCAAGCAGATTGCTCCTTATGCTCCTTTGCGCTTATGTACGAAAACCGGCACGCTCGATACTATGGAGCTCAGTAAGTTGTACTGCATACAATATTAAAATCAACCCCGCGCTAGGCGACGGAGCGCGGAGCAGTGTGTGAGTGAACCAATTAAAGTCATATTAGAAACTCTCAAGTTTGTTGAAATAATATGAAGCAATGATATTTCGAAATATAGATAGATACCTAAATACATAAATATTTTGTGGTTTTACATTGTCAAAGTTCACATAGATAATAATATTGTATTTCGGAGCACTAATTAAAAATTAACAGATTTTTTTAATTAGCTTTATAAAAATCATATTTTATAATCACTTGAGTAAACATCATATCAATTTTAGTATAAGATGTATAAATCAACAGGAGTCTATTTATTTATAGGTAGGTACATAATCCATGTATTTATGGACATTGTATATAAGGCTAATGTATGGCGATGAGCCCAGATTGAAGCAGCTTCTGTATCTTGTTCGGCGATCTCTGGATAGCGCAGGTAGTCATGCAACGCTTGAAGGTTCAACTTTTTTAAAGATCAAGAACTATTTTTCTATAGGTAAGTACATAATCTGATATTGTTTAGCGTGTAGAGTGTGTCGGTTAGAGTATAGTGATGAGCCCGGATTCGAGCAGCTTCTGTATCTTAGCGGCGATGTCCAGGTTTGCAACGGTCGAGGGTTCAACTTTTTTAAAGATCAAGAACTATTTTTTTGTTAAGTAGTTACATAATTTGTGGTCGTATTTATGGACATCGTATATAAGGTTAATGTACAGCGATGAGCCCAGATGCGAGCAGCTTCTGTATCTTAGCGGCGATGTCCGGGTTTGCAACGGTTGGGGGTTCAACTCTTTTAAAGATCAAGAACTATTTATCGATAGGTAGGTTCGTAATCCGTGGTTGTATCGATGGGTACTGTTTATAAGGCTAGTGTATAGCGATGAGGCCAGATTCGATAAGCTTTTGTATCTTAACAGCGATGTCCGGGTTTGCAGTGCTCGAGGGTTCAACTTTTTTAAAGATCAAGAAGTATTTATCGATAGGTAGGTACGTAATCCGTGTTTGTATTTCAGGGCATCGTATTATATCGAAGGCTAGTTGATAGCGATGAGGCCCGACTCGAGCAGCTTCTGTATCTTGGCGGCGATGTCGGGGTTGCGCAGGTGGTCGTGCAGCGCCTGCGGGTCGTGCTGCATCTGCTCGAGGATGCAGCGCATGGCGGGGTCGCGCAGGATCTGCTGCACCTCCGGGTCCGACATCGCGTGCTTACGCACCTGCGATACACCCACATATCATTATACAACGTGTTACAAATGTACCCCTAATGCCGAATATGGTAGATAGGGACCATCAAACTGAACACCTTTTAATATGGGACCAACTTTGAAATCGCGAAAAAAAAATCATTACATTTTGATATTTTCGTAATTAATTTTTGTATGAAACAGCTGATTTTTTTTTCACGATTTCAGAGTTGTTCCCATAGTAAAAGTTGTTCAGTTTGATGGTCCCTATCTACCATATTCGGCATTAGGGGTACTTTTGTAACACCTTGTATACCGCTCAAAACTACGACATCGGATTTTTTTATACAATATGTTGCAAAAATACCCCTAATGCCGAATATGGTATATGGGGAAAATCAAACTGAACCACTTTTACTATGGTAAGAAATCTCATAAAAAATGCTGTTTCATAAAAAAATTAAAATCAAAAATATCAAAATGTATGATTTCTTTTTCGCGATTTTAGAGTTGGTCGCATAGTAAAAGTTGTTCAGTTTGGTGGTCCCTATGTACCATATTCGGTACTAAGGGTATTTTTGTAACATGTTGTATAGAATATAAGAATATAATAATTTTATTTTGCTAGGAACATGGTTACAAAGTTGTCGTTATCATAATACAGCTTTCGAACATTATAAAATTCAAATAAAGTTAGATTAAATTTATATTAAAAAATCCATTCAGAAATTAGATGGTTTCTATGAAAAACCATATGATGGTCCCTATTTTCTTTTGAGTAGCATATTTGTTTGATAATATTACACAGGGGCACAGGTCATACTTATGAGTGAGTAAGAAGAATGGACCATAACCCACCACACGAGCCCAACGCGGATTGGTAGGTGTTAACGACTGCAATTAATGCAGCCGGGACCGACGGCTTAACGTGCCTTCCGAAGCACGGAGGAGCTCGAGGTAATAAATTTTTGGTCACCCATCCCATGACCGAGCCTTGCGAAAGCTGCTTAACCTCCGCAATCGCTGGGCCAGGCGCTATACCACTACGCCACCGAGTTCCTCGGATATATACATAAATATTAATATTACATACAGATGAAACATTGAACCTTACCTCCTCAGGATTAGAGTTGAGTTGCGTTGAGCAAGCACGGTACCCCTCCAGTGCTTCAGCGTTGCTGGGGTCCAACTCTAAGGCCTTTTGGTATGCAGTTAACGCTTTTGCTTGTTGTTGCATACCCTGGAACAAATGACATTGTAAACAAGAGGATATAAAACATTATGTTGTAAATAAAAACATGAGGTATAAAACTTTTCATGTATGTGTTTTCTAATCACAATCATAACCAGAAATCCGAACCTGGGGCCGTACCGGCTAACTTTTCGAACTGCGGAGAGTCTGCCGGGCTTCAAATTGAAACATAAATTGAGCCCCAAACGGGACAAAATGGCGAACCCCATGTCACACGAACATCGATATCTTCTAAATAACTTCAGCGAATAGTACAATACGAAACTCCTTACTACGATTTATCTGTTTTAAGTTGAAGCTCGGCAGACCCGCCGAAGTTCGAAAAGTTAGCCGGTAGGGCCCCTGGGGGCCTTTTGCGAGTTTTACCTCACTTTTGCCACAAAACAGAGAGAGGACAAAAGTCAAGCTTAGTACTACGTGCACTCGAGCAACGCACACATAGACACCTGTGGTGCACATCCCTACATGCACCACATCAATCGCATTTCAAACAGTTGTACGTGTATTAAATATAGTTGAGGACGAGATCCCATCTTTTATTCAAGGTCCGATACACCCTCTCACCGACACGGAATCTCAGACGAATCTCAAATGAGTTTGAGTGCGTGACGCAGTGTCGTCGCTCGGTGAGAGCTGCCTATGGCGCCATCTCCACGAGCGAGAGAATCGCGGCGATATTATCGTCGTACCAGGTATTTCTATACTAGGTGTTACAAAAGTACCCCTAATGCCGAATATGGTAGATAGGGACCATCAAACTGAACAACTTTTACTATGGGGCCAACTCTGAAATCGCGAAAACAAAAACAGCTGTTTCATACATTTTGATATTTTCGTAATTAATTTTTGTATGAAACAGCTGTTTTTTTTTTCGCGATTTCAAAGTTGGTCCCATAGTAAAAGTTGTTCAGTTGATGGTCCCTATCTACCATATTCGGCATTAGGGGTACTTTTGTAACACCTTGTATACACTCTATGAATGCGTCTGCACACGGCGATGTTATCGCGGCGATGCGACGATAGAAGAAGCGCTTATTCATCGCGATTCTCTCGCCTGTGGTGACAGCGCCTATGTTGTATGTGTATGTTGGGCGCGTAGTAGGTGCTAAGCTTGACTTCTGTAGAATAAATTATGAAGTTCACCCGCATAATTCGCTACGTGGCGGTCCTCAAATTCCATATAAATTCTAACGCGCTCACGATCGAAAGTGAAGTGAAAAAACACACTAAGCCCCGTGTGATCAATGCCAATTTGCACCGAGTCACAAAAAATGTAATAATATTACCATGTCAAAGCCGATCTTGGAAACTTACTTTTACTATGACCAAAAAATTATAATGAGGCTCAAATGTTGAATGGCAAATGTCTTTTTAGTGAAAAAGGCTAATTTAAGGCGACGCATCGATAAACTATTTTCATGTCGACTGTTTCGCTCAAACTCTCGTAAATTACACTTAACTATCTCACTCATGGCAAGCAGTATTGCGACGCCAAATCTGTTTTTTTTCGTTTAAATAAAAATCTAAAATATATATAAAAAAATCCAACTGGCATTTTAAAGTGTGTGTTTAGACTAATTCACTAAGTAAATTTAAAAGCCTAAATCGGTCAAGTTTGTCTATAAAATGCAAATCTCTGTTTTAAAAGAGGTTTCTTTGATATTTTTTTCTGTTATAAAAGATAATGAATTGTGTTTCTGCAACTGACAAAATGAAGTCAATGAAATAAATAATCAATTAATTAAATATCACTTTTATATGTTTTGTAATTGATGAGAAAAATCGAGATCGCTGCCACCAAAATGTCCGATGCGTCCTCTTAAGACCTAATTAAACATTTATTGCATGCAGAAGGTAGACCGCATTATAATTAACAAGTAATAGAACAGAAACTATGTTGTGTGCTACATAAAAACTTTCCTTTGAGTAATATCAATCTAGTGGGAAAAAGTTTTTTCTAGTTCATGACTTTATGTACTCTAGAAGGCTCTATATTCAATTTACGGATCGTCAAATAGCCAGCGGATGATCAAGATGCTTCTAGCAATACCTCATTTGTCAAATTATGATAAATAGTTTAGTTATCAGGGAACAGATAAACATACTTTTCCACATACACATCGAAAATCAAAATCATAACCCTTCTTTGTGCTTCGCCGTATTCAGGTAAAAACTAAAACTCACTTGCAAGATCTTCCCCTTTCGGATCCAGCCCTTGATAAACTTAGGATCGAGCTTGCAACACTGGTCGCAGTCCTTGAGCCCCAGGTCGAACGCCGCTAGCTTGGTGTAGCAGGCGGCACGGTTGGAGTACAACTTGGGATCATCCGGGTTACGCTGTATGGCTTCAGTATAGTGCTTTACTGCTGTGCTGTAGTCACCTAGAAGTTAAATACATGATTACTTTTGGTTAATTCCAAACATTTAGTAAGTGTTCAGCCCATGAAACTGAACCACTAAGAAACAGTGTTGAAATATGCCCGAAGAAAATGTTGGTTCTCCTTTCCATTACTAAACTGATCATGTGACAGTCAAAACATTATTTCCATATTTGGCCCTATGTTTCTTTGAGAAAGTTGTTCAGTTTTATGGAATGAACAGATCCTTAAAATTTGGTGACAAGATAACCCTGTATAATGAACAACTAGCTTTTGCCCATCACTTTGTGCATGGCAGACTATAGAACATGTAGTAGTAAAAATAATCCTATGTATCCAGACTATTAACTTTTTAAATTTTGCGATTTTAGCATTCACAATGCTATTTTTATATAATACTAAATAATGTGCTAGAAAAAGGTCAGTGGTCAGAGCAGTGGACCGGATATACAAAGGTCGCGGGTTCGATTCCCGTCCGAGAACTAAATAAATATATCTTTATCTTTTATCAAGCCAGTGTTAGTTAGCTACCAACTCTAGCTTTGTGTACAGAACTATCATACTTTCTAGGTAAGTATGTTAGTGAGCAAGCTAGTAAGGTTAGTTTCAAAAAGTGCTAGCCTTATGTAAATCTGCATGGGCATTAACCATTTTTCTTTTTAACTTTAGTGAATTTTATAAATTTAATAATTATATTTTATAAATAGTGCTTACCTTTCTTGAAATACTCATTACCAAGCTCTTTCTCTTGTTCAGCCTTCACAGGGTCAACATAAGCTTTCTTCTCTTCTTCAGCTATTTTCTTCTCCACTTCGCTGAGAAGAGTCTTAATTTCTGGTGTGCGGTGCTCCGACATTGATTTTTCAAAGTATGTTTTAGCCAATTTCCACTGTTCCATCTTTTTATATGCATTACCTATTTAAAGTCAATACTCATTATTGTATAAAAGTTTAAGATGACACATGCAAGGCTGTCTATAAATTAGTCACTAACTTTAGTTGACTAATAAGATTTTTTCTAGAAAAGATTTAAAAAATAGTTCCACTTACCGATCCTAGTAAAAGCTTTAGCTATTAACTTAAAGTCTGCTCTATTTTCCCTGCCGATTTCAATTGCTTTTTCACACTCTTTTATACATTTCTCATACTCCTTCTGTTCAAAGTACACGGCCGCCATATTAGTGTAGAACGTAATGTCGGTGGGATCATGCTCTATTGCCTTCTGGTAGTGGTGTAACGCACATGGAAATTCCTTTTTCTTGTAATAATCGTTACCTAGATCTTTTTCTAATAAAGCTTGTCTACGGTTCTCTGGTAAGTCTTCATATTTTGGTTTAGGAGGCTCTTCTTTCTTTGGTGGCTGTGTAGGTTTCTTTTCTGGGGCTGCTGGAGGGTCTACGTCCATGGGTACATTGATATCCACACCAAACATTACACCAATAGTTGTGAGAATTCTTTTGTCTTGCATTCTAGAATCCAGTGATTGTACATCAAATGGATTTATAGCGAGTTTCTGTAATGTTAAAACAAAGCATTTGTAAATGAAAGCTTTATACATTAAAAACCATTCACTGCACAAGTTTCGTTTACATAATATTAACATGTTCAAGGAAATTATTTAAAACAAACCTATGTGTATCTACAGTGAACTATTAGGCAAACAAATTCTAGACTCTTAGGTACTTACCTCTACTATTTTGACATATTCTGGATCCTTCAGCCATTCTCTAGTCTGAGGATTTGCATGTAACTTAGCAATAACTTCCTGAATTTTTTGTTGTGATTCAAAAAATTGTTTCTTGACCTCTGCTAATCCTGATGCCAATTGCTGGTTGTTGGGATCTAACTGTAAACCTTTCTGATAAGCCTCAAGGGCCTCCTCAAATCTTCCTAAGTAAGCTAAGGCACTGCCCTTTCTAGAATAACCTTTACTCCAACTGGGGTTGATTGAGACTGTTTTCTCTGCGTCTTCAAGCGCTGCTTCGTAGTTGCCGGCTTTAGCGTGAGCTGCCGAGCGGTTGCTAAACAAAACGTGGTTTTGAGGGTCCAAAGCTATCGCACTTGTATAACTCGCTATAGCTTCTTTGTAATTACCCGACGAGAGGGCTGCGTTACCTTTCTCCTTTAATTGATTTACCTAAAAATTCACAATTGAATTTGATCGAGATGTTTCTTACAAAAAAGTCATTGTCACCAACGTCGGTATAACCTCTTACCTGCTCCATGATTTACACACAATAATCTTATAAACAGCACGTTTATTATAACAGTTTGGTTACGCAAAACCTGTATCCACTTATCGGAGTTTACTCAAGTTATATTCACAATCACAACTTCGTTCTTCGTTAAAATAAAAGCCGTAAATATCTTCCAAGTTCCAAAATGACACTAGATTCGAGAAAATTCTCAATACTCGTCAAAAGGCTAATGCTACGTTCCGATAAACGATAAATGCACAGTCACGGACACACACAGTCATTTTTTTTATTCGATGTCATTTTTAATGCGTGCAATGGAACGAAGTTAATAGAGAAGTTCCATCCACATAAAATAGGTTCGGTAGGGTAGAATTTCAAAAAGTATTTTCTCAATGCTATTTACTGTGCAGCGTGTATACTAAGAACTAAACGACGTATTTTTATCTGTAAAATTTTATCATTTGCTATAAATTCTCTCAAATGAAATTTCATCCAGTGGATCACTTTTTTCTTAATGGTCTAAGACTTTTTCGTATATTTGTCTGTGTCCTATGTGTCTCTGGCATACACAGAACACTATGCTGGCATCTTAGAGCATGCTCTAAGGCTGGTATAGATAGAGGACCTCAAAAAAATAACTAAAGCATAGAAACCGCGCTAAAATAGCAAGTGAAGACAATATACTTATCCTTGATTACGACACATGCTATGCGTTAGAAAGAGATGTATGACGTTTTGTCTTGTCCTAATTTGTATAGGTTGTCACTAGTTTTTTTCCTACGCTAGTGACGTGCTTGTCGGCGTTTTATTTCGACAAAATCCAAATAATGTTGAAGTGAAGTACATATTAAAAATATATTTTTCATTAATTTATGACATTAAGTAGGTACTATCGACAACACTTCCGCTTTACCACTCCTAAGGTTAAAATAGCTTTCACACGAATTTTTATATACGCGCACACACGAAATATTTTTCTGCAAAGTGGTTAAGTACGTGAGTTGCCGAACGTACTTACCAATTTCTGCTAAGTGAAACCACAAAAATATGTTTTTGATAAAAATTTGTAATAAATAAGCACTGATAAAGTCAAAAATATTCAAAGTCTGAAATTGTATTAATATTAATCGTGTAAAAAGCTATAGGTTACACACGACGGCATACCAGGCATTACATGTTGGCCTTGTGACAACCTTTATGTCCTACTTGGTAAAAGCTTTTTACAGCTGTTTCACGTAACTGTATAATTTGACGTGCTGTCGTGTGTACCTACCAAGATTGCCTTTTATAAAGTATGCTATATTATTTCCTAAATAAATGACATAAGTAACTTTTACTAATTTAAACTATTCAAAAATATTATTGCTTTATCATACTAAAAGTACTCGTACATACCCATTAAAATTATTTAGTTTTCGTACAAATGAACAACATTAAAAATACGAGAAGACTATCATACTATTAGTATAATACATGTGAAAGTTGGTTTCGATGTTTGTTTCTTACAATTCTTACTCAATCACGCAAAAACGGCTGAACTCATTTTGGATAAAAGGCACACACATAGTTTATAACCTGAATTAGATGATAAGATTTTTTTGATCCTGGTTCAAGATATCCTTAAGGACCTTCTTGAATGTCCATTCAGACGAAGTCGCAAGCGGAAGCTAGCCAAGGAAATAAAAGAACAAGTAAAAATGACAGTCTTTATTAATTGAAGGCGTTCGCTGGGAAACTTTTCCAACTCTTTCTAGTTGTCGCTGCATACTAGAAAAAATTGCTTCATGTCAACATCACGTAGGCTCTCCTGACGTGTTATGTTGGATAACGGCACCTAAAACAAAAAAAAGAGCTTGTAGTAGTACCTACATACAGACATGTTTTTGAAACTGAATTTCAGTTTTCAAATGTAAATCACGTGATAATTTTTTT
Organism: Catoptria pinella; assembly: GCA_963556745.1. NCBI lineage: Eukaryota > Metazoa > Arthropoda > Insecta > Lepidoptera > Crambidae > Catoptria > Catoptria pinella. The sequence continues at coordinate 13,542,706 of OY750765.1, forward strand.
TAAAAGAAAAATGTGCTAGGCCTGCTAAGCTAAGTGATGGCTTTCTACTTTAAATGATAATTGATTATTTTCTTATCTTCCTGTGTAAGATTTACAGCCTTCAATCACACAACACATAATGTCACAGGTAACGCATAAATATCACAAACAATGCTACAACTTTCTTTTAAGTTTTCTTACAAGAATACTTTAAAAATATCTAAATTTTACTGAGCAGCTATGAATTTCACTAGAAAGACATCCAGTCATTATAACACAACCAGGTTAAGTCGTCACCTAATTACACTGCAGCAAGGTACGTACATTAAGGGCACGTTAATCTGGTCGTATACTAGTGCATCCAATGTACATTCATTTGACATAAATTTAACTTCAAAAACTTGTGACAACTTCTTCTGAGGAGGACAACCTACAAAAAATAGGAACCGAATGTAGATTATTTGTTTCATTCACTCTTATAGGCAAACGTCATTGATGTTATGTGAGTAAGATAGCTGTTTTGAACTCATAATTTACCACGGTTTCTGAGGTTTCTAAGTAGAGGACAGTAAAAAACTCTCTGGCTTTGCTTTCTGGTTTTTTGTCTTTTGACAAGTGTTCTAGTTTATTATATTTTCCAAGTTTTTACACAAAAGCATTGTGTTTTTCAATTAATATTACAAATAACGTAAATGACACGATTGCTGTTTTTAAAAAATAATAAAATCAAAGTGTAAATCTAGTGAACAATATAACTAAAAACATCGTTGAATGGATGGACGCTTGTCAGTCTAATCGCAATTTAGCAGTCGTAATTGGATCTTGAAAGCTGTGGGGAATACCAAGTGCTACGTTAATCGATGGGTGATTGAGCGTTTCTGTCGTGTAATTACTTGCGGGGTTCGGTTTCCCGCGGTTGACTAGTGACTCATTCGAAGTGTGTAACCATGGACACCGACGATGGAGAGTCCTCTAGCAGCGGGCCGATGTCCAGCCTGAACAGCCTATTTTCATTTACGAGCCCGGCTGTAAAGAAATTATTAGGCTGGAAGCAGGTAAGCTCAGTTTGAAAGCTCATTATTTGTTACTCTCATTGTAAATATTAAATACTGAAATGTATGAATTGTATAAATATTAAATTTATAACAAACGTTGTAAACAATAATTGTTTATTTGTTGCAACACACTTAAAAAACATCTGCCCCCTAGCATGACCACCAAAACACTATATATAGTGGTGGCCAGATAATTAAGGACACCAGTTGATTTTCATACAAACAAGGTAACTTTGAAGCCTTGGTTCTCCGCCAAGTATTGACCTAGCTGTGATCTGATGATGGCCGTCCAGGGAGTAAATGGAGGCCCAGATCACTAAAGAATCCCCACAAATCAAAAGAGTTGTTTAAACCAAAGACCATAAGGAGTGTTACATTTTCCATACTTTTGATGTAATTTTCAAGTTCAACCCTAAGCTAAAGGACTCATCTAATCTGTTAATTTTTTTTTGCATTATGCGTCTCCGCCATTCATTTTTTAAATTGCCATCATCAGATCACAACCTGTTTAACCATGAGCGGAGAACCAAAGCTTCAAAGTTACCTTGTTAGAATGAAATAGGCCTTTGATTGTATATTTTTGCTCACGAGTTTATAATAAGTAGAGATCAAATAATTGGATGCATATTTATTTACCTAGTGTAAATTGTTTGCTTACATATTATGGGAGCGGCTTCTTAAAATATTTGAAATTCTTAAAATGTGTACATTCTCATGAGGTTTAATAGGCCTTGCTTGTTTGCTTCTTTAAAAATCACTGTCTATAAAAGTAGGAAAAAGGAACCAATTATGTTTGTAACAGGCCAACTGGAATTTGTGTAAATTGGGTTTATTTATTACATCTCACGAAGTATATAGTAAATTATCCTGGAATCCTTGAATTTTGTCGATAAAAAAGTGCTTTTCATAAAACCCAACATCTGAACTTTAGGTAAATATGCATCCATTTTGATGTGCATTATTGTAGTCCTATACCTAATTATGTGAAATCTTAAATAACCTTTATTTAACAGAAAACAAAATAATTTATGACTAATTTGGACATAAAAAATGATTCAAATATGTTTTTGAATTCTGTGTGCCTCCTCCATCTGACTCAATTAAGCTCTATCCAAAGCCACCCTTGTTGGAATTATGTTTTATCTGATGATAATTACTAAATTAAAATAAATAACATAAAAAATAAGGGTTGAATTGAGTACCTCCCTCCTTTTGAAGTCGGTAAAAAAACTTATCACAGATTATTTCTCAAAATCAATATAATATTTTTATTTCACACACAACAATTTATCAATAACTGGCCACCAACTATTTGCAAAGTACTTGAAAAAATAATGTTGACTATTATTGGTGTGTGAGTCACCGGGCACAGTCATCAATTCTTCGAATTTTGATTCATGGCATAAACTTGTTTACATGTATTTAGCTCATTCAAGTACAGGTAAAACTATGTTCATCTTTAAATGTTGTGGTTTTTATCAGTTTCACAAACATTTAAATTTTATTTTATTATAGTAATAAAATGATTAAATGCTTTTTCATCCAATTTGCTCTTCTTTTTCTTTAAATTTTTTCAAAGGCACTGCTTTACAGTAGTTTTGTTGCCACTGCTGTCAGTTCAGGCAGTTCTATGCAGTTCTACTGTAGAACTTTAATCCAGTCAACTTACGAAAATAATGTTTACACACAAACAGCCCATACCTAGGAGGGCTCACTTCATGCTTAAACTATTATTTAGCCTACTGCTCGCAGCTCACTCAGTCAAGCCAGCGCACAAGGGTTGTCGTCTGTCGGTTGAGACAGAGCTACGCGACTAACTCAACTGAAAGAGAAGGTGCATTAGGTGCATACAATAATAGACATGCAGCACTGTGCAAAATTGTACTTTATTACTGTCCAGCGAGAGCAGCTTATTATTATATGTTTGGTGTCAGTTATCTGGATTTTGTTATTTTTTTATTGCTAAAAGTTTTTGAATAGAAAGAAACATGGTCACACTTTACTTTTTCCAGATAAGCAAAACAACCAACAACAATATTTTCAAACAGAATAGACTTTGAGACAGATTAATGGTTAATCCCTTTTTTTTAGGGAGATGAAGAAGAGAAATGGGCAGAGAAAGCAGTAGATAGTTTGGTGAAGAAGTTGAAGAAGAGAAAAGGAGCAATCGAGGAGCTGGAGAGGGCACTGTCATGTCCTGGGACGCCTTCGAAGTGTGTTACCATACCAAGATCACTAGATGGGAGGCTGCAGGTAACATGTTATTTTACTAATATAAAAACTTTCAATTTAATTAGAGTGAAAAAAAAACAATACTAGTTATCAAATAACCAAGTAGGTAGGATGACTGATGGTTTTTGTGGATGAGTCATTTTGGCTTAAGACCATAATTTGGGGCTACTCTGATAGAAACTATTGCACATTATTTGTAAATATTTTAACAACAATTCTATTCCTTCTTAAAAGTATCAAGATTCATCAAACTAACCTGTCAGGATTTTTTTTTATCATTATCAACCTTTTTTAATATCCCCACTACTGGGGCACAGGCCTTCCTCATGGGTGGATAAGGAGGATGGGCCATAATCCACTACGCAGGCCCAATTCGGATTGGTAGATGTTAACGACTGCAAATTCAGCTGGCACGAGAAGCAGGGAGGAGCTTGAGTTTTGAAATTTTGGAGACCCATCCCATGGCCGACCATCGAGAAAGTTGCTTAACTTCCGTACTCGTTTGTCGAAAACGCCACTGCGCTATCGAGCTCCTCGTCTGACTTTTATACCGTTTTAATTGCAGGTGTCACATAGAAAAGGTCTCCCTCATGTTATCTACTGCCGCGTGTGGCGTTGGCCCGACCTCCAGAGCCACCACGAGCTCAAACCCCTGGAGATATGCCAGTACCCGTTCAGTGCTAAACAAAAGGAAGTATGTATCAACCCCTACCACTACAAACGCGTCGAAAGTCCCGTTCTCCCCCCAGTTTTAGTGCCGAGACATTCGGAGTTCGCCCCCGGACATTCTCTTCTACCTTTCCAAAGGACGACGGAGCCGGCTATGCCCCACAACGTGTCCTACTCAGGGTCAGGTTTTCCGCCTTCGGCCAGTTCCGAATTACCGGATACGCCGCCTCCCGCCTATTCTCCCCCTTCTGATGACTCTGAGCCTCCCGGTGAGGTGGCACCGGTTTCCTACCAAGAGCCCCTGTACTGGGCGTCCGTCGCCTACTACGAGCTGAACTGTCGCGTCGGCGAAGTTTTCCATTGCAGCTCTCACTCTGTCGTCGTGGACGGCTTCACTGATCCCTCCAGCAACAGCGACCGGTTCTGCCTCGGCCAGCTGAGCAACGTCAACAGAAACTCCACGATAGAGAACACGAGGCGTCACATAGGGAAAGGGGTGCATCTGTACTATGTAGGAGGGGAAGTGTACGCGGAGTGTTTGTCCGACGCCGCCATATTCGTGCAGAGTCGCAACTGCAACCATCATCACGGCTTCCACCCGTCGACCGTTTGCAAGATACCTCCGGGGTGCTCGCTGAAGATTTTCAACAATAGAGAGTTCGCTCAGCTGCTCTCTCAAAGCGTGAACCATGGCTTCGAAGCGGTGTACGAGTTGACGAAGATGTGCACGATAAGGATGTCGTTCGTTAAGGGTTGGGGGGCGGAGTACCACCGCCAGGACGTGACATCGACGCCATGTTGGATCGAAATCCACTTGCACGGACCGCTGCAGTGGCTCGATAAAGTATTGACACAGATGGGATCGCCTCACAACGCCATATCTTCAGTCTCCTAGTCGACAGAATAGACAATAGAAAAGGTTGGAGGCTGGCGATTACCCACCAAGCGAGCGACAGATCCGCCATCGAACCCCGTATTTAATTAGCTAATCTCAGTGTCATTGTGTATTTCGTTTTAATGTAAATTTTTCGGAGTTGTAATACGATACGATTACGTGGCGTTGCTCGTCACCGACATCGGTTCTTCAATAACGCAGCTCAAATTACGTGTCATTTAAGAATCGTAAGAAGTATTTAAGCGTAACTATTATAAAGACATAATTATGTTAAGAGATACTTATATACTCGTGGATGTATATGACAAGGTAAAAGATATTATATTGATGTAAAAAAATGTTTTATTTTCGCGGAATGAGTATGGCATCTAAACGAAAAGTGTCTGGCACAAACATTTGAAGAAAGGATATTGAAATAAATAATTATTTTAGATATAAGTATGTACATTATTTACGACCGTAACGGTGTATTCCCTTAGGAGCTTATTGAGGAATGCAATTTTGTGTTATTGTATTGTTTACATGTTGTAAATGGGTTTGTAGTTTCTTATAATAATACAGGGTGTTTAGTAATACTCTTATACAGCCGAATATGGTAGATAGGGCATAGTGGCAACTTTAGAACGTTTTTTTTGAGGCAGAAGCAAAACAAAAGTTCGTTCTAAAGTTGCGACTATGCAATATAACTTTTTTTTTTTTTTAAAAGTGGTGGTTTTCAGTATTTATAATAATTTTCCGGGTTTGTATGCTTGGTACCCTCCCTATCTACCATATTCGGCTTTATAAGAGTATTACCAAACACCCTGTATAATAAACTTATCTACCTACTACAGTCTGTTTATCCTTACTTGTCCTTATCCGACGACCTCCGTGGTCGAGTGGCTTTGTACACAGGGTTTCAAGGTGTCGCCATAATAGGTCTCGGGTTCGATCCCCGGTTGGGTCAATTTAGAAAACGAACTTTTCAAATTGGCTCAGTTCTGGGTATTTGTGATGCCACCGTTGTCTCTGATTTCCATAACACAAGTGCTTTAGCTACTTACTTTGGAATCGGAACAATGTACGTGATGTTGTCAAATATTTATTTATTTATTTATTTACTTGTCCTATTTTAGTAAACAGTTTTTGACAGTCGTCATAAATATAAAATTTAAAATGACGGAAAAGAGAAAAAAAATGTTATTTTTGTCTTTTCGTAAAAAAATTGAGAATTTTCTATAATACAAACCTTGTCCTGATAATAACAAACACAACAAAAACAGAATTATCTAATTTGGTGCAGTCGTTTCGAAGTATTGCGCTTACATACGTATCAGCGATTCATTCTTATTTACACAACGTGTTACAAAAATACCCCTAATGCCGAATATGGTAGATAGGGACCATGAAACTGAACAACTTTTACATTTATTACGAAAATGTCAAAATGTATGAAACAGCTGATTCTTTTTCGCGATTTCATAGTTGGTCCCATAGTAAAAGTTGTTCAGTTCGATGGTCCCTATCTACCATATTCGGAATTAGGGGTTATTTTGTAACACGTTGTATACGTACCTAGATTATTTCAATAAATACTTAGGTGAAGATTGTTTACCAAATAGGGCAAGAATGGATAAATAGACTACTTAAAAAAAATTCAAGCCAAATTAATTTCTCCATTAATTGTAGTCACAGCCAGGGACGGATAATACTATCTAAATTTTACCGGTAAATTACCAAAACATTTCGGTAACGTTACGTTACCTACGAAATACCGCTATTTGATAACGTTATTTTTAAGCCAGGTCGCTAAATTAAGCGATTACTTGTAATCCACTAATCTTGTAATCTGTTTTCATTAGCGAAATTAAAAAAAGCGAAAATAAAGTTAGAGGCACTGACACCGAGACTGTGTGAGGGAATCGGCCCCCCGGGCAGGGAACAAGCCCCCCCTTTGGTCCGCCCTTGGCTGCGGTTACATTTTTATTCCGGATAATTTCGGTAATGGTTACGAAGCTCCTCAACATCCTTGATCTTGGTGGTTTTAGTACCATATAATATAAGCTTCTTGTCTGAGACTGATTAATTTGATGTTCTCCAGTGTAGTAAAAGGGATTATAAGAAGCTACTAAACTTTAGTTAATAATGTTGAAGTGAATTAATGTGTTCTATATTATAAAATATTTTAAGCATTTTAAATCGAATAACATTGTTATGTGAGCCTTGTTATTTGAAAACAATTGAATGTGGATAACACAATTTTAATAAATAAATTACGTATTAAAGAAATTAGTCTGTTATGTATGGAAAAAAACGTGTAAGAACTTAAAATCTTGAAATAAAATGTTATTCTTTCAAATTTGAGCTTTTTAGCATTTACAGTTCTCACAAGTTATTCGGTAGCTCAGTTGGAAGACTTCCAAAGGTCGCGGGTTCGTGGCCCGCCTGAGAAAATGATTTGGTGGCGAATCGATTTTTTCCTTGTGTATTTAATATTTTATTTGAAATGTTATGACAAACATATAACAATGTTATTTGGTAATGAATAAAGTTGTGCCATTATGGACATTGTAGCTGACAGTTGAAAAAAAAACTGAGCAATACCGATCTCAGTCGTGCAAATTCCGGATAGATTGCCTACTTACAACTAAATAATTCAACCCTTGACGAAGCAATGTAGAATCTAATAACTTAGCCAAACACAAGGGGAACCGCCAAAACATTATAAAAAAAGAAGAAAACATTGTGGGTTTTTTATAGTCGATTCTTCTTATGAGTAATTTTTTGACATTTTTGGTCTGACATGTATCCTGAAGTTGCACAGAGATCAATAAAAATCTACAATAAATTCCAAATGTTTTATAAAATAATTGTGTAAAATCGTCAGTGTTTTAAAATTTAAAAGAATTGTGACAACCAAATGGGGACCGTATACAGATGAAAATAAAGATGAAAATGATCTCAAAATATTGATTAAGAATTATTAAGTTCCTCAAAAGAGTGACTGTGTCGAGTCCCTTTGCCTCGAAAGTGCAATTCGAGTTAAAAAGTAAACATTCACATTTAGTCAAGTGTTAGCTTGTAATGATATTTTTAGTGAGGTATACTGTGTAGGCAGACTATGTTTGTCGTGTGGATTATCTTTACTATTTTTCTAAGAATCTTATTGATATTACTGTCTGCTACGAAATATATACTACTCAAAACCAAAATAGAGGCCACTACATGGTTTCCATACAAATAATTTCTGAAAAGATTTTTCGTATAAATTCAATCTGATTTTATTTCAATTTGATATTGTTCGAAAGATGTAAGTCAACTTACGGACTTTACTGTCGAGTTTACTGTATGATTTCTCCTATTCGCCGTGTGTCAGTTAGAATAGAAAGAAATTGGAGTTCCATACAAAAATACGTGAATACCATGTTGTCGATTCTAACTGACACGGCGAATAGAAGAATTATACAGCAAATTCAACAGTGAAGTCCGCAGGTGACTATTACAACTTTTGAACAATATCAAATTCAATTCATATCAGATTGAGTTTATATGAAAATAAACCTTTCAGAAATAATCTTTAATATATGGAAAACCATACAGTAACCCCTATTATCTTTTGAGCAGCATATGAATGCCAGGAAATAATACTATCTGTATTGAAGTGCTTATTAGCTATACAAAGTTTGTAAATGTAAGTTGTCCCAGCCGGCCCTTCTATTGTCTAATTCAAAATTTATCGCGATCGCTTTCAAGATGAAACACATTGATGATTCTTTTTGGCATAAATAAAAACTTATCAAATAAATGCAGCAATGTGTCACATACATTTGTCAAATGAAAGCGATTGCGATAGATTTTGAAATTAGACAATTAGCCCCCGGGGCAGAATAACTATACAGTTATAAACAATTCGATATAGATTACAGATTTTATACAATTAGATCTGGATTTTCTGCGAAAACATGGTGCTTTGTAATTGGTTGAAATCTATTCCCGCTTTTCATAAATATAATCAGTTGGTTTACTCAACTTAGGGCCGACATTTCAATCCACAGACAACAGATTATTAACATACTGAAATTAAAGTCATTCAAGATGTTTGACATAACACGAATAACGAATAAATTTTATCTGGACATTGAAAAATCTTTTTTTTTAAATAAAATATGCAACAGAAAAGGTAATATTATATGTTATTTATAAGCCCATTCAGCTTGTTAAACGGCAAAATGTCTTTTACTAATAGGTCTTATAACGTGCCTGTATATTTGTATACCGTCCATATATACTTCATCGTATTTGATTGAATCTTTTTTGGTAAAATGTGAAATATAAGTGCTTTTTGCGTTTAGTCCACTTTGCAAAACGTTTATTTCGCATTTGGTCCATTTCGTTAAACGTCTATGTCGCATTTTATTAACTTTGACATAAATAAGGGAGAAGGTAAACTTTTTTAACCGACTTAAAAAAAAGAAGGAGGTTATCAAGTGGACGTTATTTTTTTTTATGTATTATTTAACATAATAACTTCACCAGTTGTTAACCGATTTTAATTATTTATTTCTTTTTACATAAATATGGAGAATGTTAACTTATATATTTTGACTTTTTACCCGACTGCATGAAAAGGGTTATGTTTTTAATATATTTTTTCTTTTGTCCGTAATACTTGGAGACGTTTTACGAAGAAAATAAAAAACGACAAAAAGTGATTGAAAATATACAAGTAAACCTTCTCCATATTTATGTGATCCTGGTACTTTGGTCACGTAAGAAGACAAAATTAAAAAAAAAAAACAAAAAAGTATAATAAATTATATTACAAAAAGTGAGGTATTATAATTTGAGTTCGCAAAGAATGAATTTAAGAAAGTTGACGAATTGCGAAGTGGACCAAATGCGAAAATGCGACTAAACGCTTTTTTGGTTCCCAAATCTATTGAATAAAGTAAGTGTTCGCTAAAAACACTTAAAAAGTATCAAGAAAGGTTCATTCAAATGAAAGTTGCCATAGAAAAAAAATATAAAATTATACATTAATTCTATAAAAATACACTTATTTTGTACATTATTAGTTCTTGTATTTCAGTGCCTTTTTATAACGTACTACGTGGATGCCTTATTTTATGTTAACAATTTTTAAAGTATTTATATACAAACGAAAACATTACTGCATTTTATATTATAATTTGACCATAAACTGTAGTGCCTAATTGTAACTTAGGGTAAAAACCAATTAATTGCCTTATTTTGAAATGATTCTCATTGTACAGGATTGTAGAAAATGTAGAAATAGTTTTAAAAATATATTTTGAACGAGCAGTGCGATTTTTTTCTTTTATCAAAACATCAGTTACATCTTGTAGGTACGTAAAGGCGGAATCTTATTCGGAATTCCGAAACCGAATATCGATTATTTGAAAATTCCGAACGGATATTACCGCATGTAGATGGTATGGATTACCTGCGTATGGAATGATTTCGTTTCGGAACTCTAAATCAAAATTCCGTTTCGGAACTCTAAATCAAAATTCCGTCTGTATGTGGCGGGCCTTAATTGACGTTTTCTTACATAGTATTGCTTAACCGCTCTAGTTTCTGACTATCATATTTTATTGTAATCATGTAACTTTGAAATCATCTCTTTTTGATTTCTTGTATTGATTTTAATAGTAAAACCTGATCATTTTTCTCAGTCCTGTACATAATATTGATTGTTACATTATTATAAAGAAAATATTTTAGACAACTGCGGGCCTATAACGACACATTAAACCTTAGATTTTAAATAGCTATAGAAAATGATATGTATTATGTATTTACCTTGATAAATTGTGTATATGTTTGATTGACGGAGGGTGTGCGCTTGTGATCGTATTGTTTGACATCCAGTGTGGTCAGATTTGTTGTTTTGTTTTAAGTTTTGCGAATGTTGACTTGATAGTTTTTAAAACCTGACTATACAGGGTGTCCCAAAACATTGCCTCAAGGAGGGAAAGTACCTTAAATTTTGATTATTACGTATTGTACCGTATATCGTATATTTTTAAATCGATATTTGAATGTAGTTCTAATTATTTTTAAATCAAAATTTCCCAACTTTAATATTTAAGGTATGTACTTTCCCTCCGTGTGGCAAAGTTTTGGGAGGCCCGGCATAAATATGACGTTCTGCTTGCTTGCTCCTCTTATGTGCCATTTTCATTAGCCATGTTTCTTATTATCAGCTCAACATAAACTGCCACATTTAGAGTCTGCGCAGAAGACGATCTCTTGTATGATCGCGTTCGCGCATGTATCTTATTACGAAGCTCGTAAGGTTGAACTTGTCCGCCCGCGTAAGAGTAAATCTTCTTATTCTACAGGGTTCATAATATTTTTTCAAGCGTGGTACCCTATCTACCATATTCGGATTTATGGGGCGTCACCAAACACCCTGTATAAATAAGCTAATGCCGCACGAAAAGTTCGACGTTTGCGTCCTCGAGGGTGAGGGTTAACCTTATTTAACATATTGACGTCGGATATTAAAAACACCATAATTATAATTATATCGATAATAGAATGAAATTAGTCGATCTGAATCGCCTGTTCCTATTGCATAAATAAATGCGCGGCGATTTTCCGTCTCCCACCGATTTTTATTACCTCGCCGTAGAGACGCATGTTGGCACTGCAAGTTTCTGAATCCTCTGTTTCACACAATAATAATAGTCAAAATTTCTTTATTGAAATAAACTTAATAATTAAGCACTTTTGAATCGTCTATATTTTCCTACCACCCGTTCCAGACTTATTTAACTGACAATAAAAACAGGCGCAAGAAACTTATCAGCTTTAACAGAAATAAGTAACGATATTTACAAACTTAAATATATCGTTACCAAATACAGTACAACAGGATTATTAACAACAAAGTACATATGTGTTACATGTTACATCATTTCTACGCATTTAGGTCTTTTATATAATCGTCTACTTTATAATAACCTTTACCCATAAGCGTCTTTTTAACATGGTTTTTAAATTCATGCAAATTCAATCACTTGTTGTGGAACTTTATTATTTGGGGAAAATGAACCTCTAGTTTTTGCAAGCCTAAATCTTGGAACGGCAAGTTTATCTTTATTTCTTGTATTAAACTGGCGATTATCGCTGTTCTTAGCAAATGAATCCAAGTGTTTCCTTACATATTAAATTTTCATATATGTATTGGTCTGCCAAAGTTGATATATTTATTTCTTTAAACAACAATTCAACAATTCTCTCAAGGAATCTCTCAAGAAATCAATATGTGTAAAGTTTTTACACACCATGGCATTCTCCAAATAATAGAGTTTCTACGTTTTTAGTAGTGGTAGTAGATCTTGCGATCTTTAGGTAGGCACAGACACTTAAAAAAAACCCTAAACCCTTCGCATTCTAATTCTTTAATGTTTTTTTTAAATACATAGTCTCTCTCGCCATAAACGTTGTTTAAAGTACCTTAATCTGATAAGTTTCTTGCGCCCAATATCTCAATAATCAACAAACATTATTGATGATTCCTTAACTCATAAGAGCTTAACTTTAAGCTTATTGAAATATTTTGGTTTTTTTTCCTCTTACTAGGTTTTAAAAGCTATCTAGTCTCGCAGCTTGTTGAGAGTCGGTGTCGTGTGAGTGTAGCTTCCCGGATGCGCGGGCGTCGCTACCCTACTAAGTTAGGCTTAAGCGTATAGATGCCATTGTTCGTGTAATTTTTGGTATATTTTTCTCCGTTTCGTAATAAATAAAGTTTCTTTTATTGAGATTGGTGTTTTTTATTATCTGTGATTACTTTACTACGCGTTCACTTCGTGATTGCTGTCGACGACCGTTATTACGTCACAGCTAACGGTACTGTAGACAAAAAAGTAATCATGTTTTTTAACTGTTTTTCATTTTTTTCTTGTTTAAAGAGTGTCATTAATTTTTATAACAAGTTAGGTTCGCCATTATGCAGGAACTTTACTCTTTTAATTATTATAACAACACAAATAACGAACGTAATGATTAAATCAACAGAAACAAAAATTAAGCTTTGCGTTGCTAGCCGTACTAGAAAGGCGACGCAGGGGGTGCGGTATGACGAAGCGGGCCGGGAGGTAGCGGCAATGATGAAGTGAACGCGTAGTATGCTGTGTCATAGTTATATTACCTACCTAATACCGTTTTATATCCATAATTATCACTGTTGTTCATTGTTAAATTAATAACATTGATGTAGGTACATAACTTCTTCAAAGGACGCGTAACATTCGTAATACCTACTTAATATCGATAGCGCGCCATCATGAATGCAAATGGCGGGGGTGTCATGGCCGCTTGCACGTAATGTGGTGAAAATTTTAACGTTTATTATATAATCTATATTATTGTTTTCCTTAACAATGCAGCCGTAACGGGGTGACCCATTTAAAAATGTGAATTTACCTTTATATATTAAATAATACCTACTTACTAAGTATATGTAAAAGCAAATTCACATTTCTGTCGAAAATTCTTTATAGATATCTTTTATAGTTCATCCTTGTTTGGGTTTCAGAAATCTGTAAAGCTATAGTTGTAAGTAGTTTAGCACAAGTTAACGTTCGCCGTAACTGGTTTGACATGAGACGCAGAACCTACCATTTTACAAAGGGGTCTTTGTATACCGGTTTTCAAGGTGTCGCCATCTCTGAGGTCCCGGGTTCGATCCCCGGTTGGGTCAATTTAGAAAATGAACTTTTCCATATTGGCTCAGGTCTGGGTGTTTGTGATACCACCGTTGTCTCTGATTTCCACAAGTGCTTTAGCTACTTACTTTGGAATAGGAGCAATGTATGTGATGTTGTCAAATAAAAAAAATATAAGTAAATATTTGACAACATCACATACATTGCTCTGACTCCAAAGTATATAGCTAAAGCACCTGTGTTATGGAAATCGGAGACAACGGTGGTATCGCAAACACCCAGGGCTGTTTTGGCTCGGGGCCAATATAGAAAAGTTCGATTTCTAAATTGACCCAACCGGGGATCGAACCCGGGATCTTATAGATGACGACACTTTGAAAACCGGTGTACAAAGCCAATCGCTCACGGAGGTCGTCAAAAAAGTCGTAAAGTTAATACTTAACTAAGCTTCTTGTAAGGTGCAATGCAACCTTAATGAACTAGCGTTATGGTATGATACGAAGTAGGTACCTACCAAAATGTTCAGTTAACTACTTCCGAAGCCGATATAGATATTCGACAACATCACACACCTATAACATTGCTAAAGCACTTGTGTTATGGAAAACAGACCCACAAACACCCAGACCTGAAAAGAAATATAAGAGTTAGTTTTCTAAATTGACCCAACCGGTGATCGAGCCATGTGTAAGTCACACAAGCCACTCGACGAACTACCTACTAATCTTGATCATCAAATAACTAACCTTGATCATGGTGATATTTTTCAAATATTTTTTCCTTATTTATAAGCTACCTTATCTTTATGTTGACTTTTATTACATAGGTTGATAAACTGTCAAAGGATCGCGCGTACATATATTACTTTTGAACTCGACTGTACGATCACCCTTTGCAGAAAAAATCGTCCCTGCACGAACTAAGCGTAGGTACCAATGTTAGTGATGGCGCGGCGTGTAGGCACAGAATATAAAATTTAGATGCAATAAAAAAAGTAAAAAATAGTTTTTATGGCGGCCATTTTATGCCACCCTTTTGTTTCTTTTTGCACCTAAATTTGCCCAGGGTGTACATTATTTTAGTCAAAACACCACCTCTTTTACCGTTTCGGCAGGCACCATCTCCATAATGGCTAGATGGATTTCCATCAAACGTGGCTAAGAACCATCTCGATTAGATTAGCTTTCAACTAAAAAAATAGTATAGGACTAAACGTGTGTTGGTAAGCGATTTTAACCAACTGAGGTAGAAGTATGTAGGTACAGTCAATGGCACGTCAGTCTATACATGTTGACCTTAATACCGTCTTTATGCCGTACGTAATAAAAGCTGTTTTCTTATAGTTCAACTGTTTAACTTACCGTGCTGTCGTGCGTACATTTATCTAAGTGTTTTAAACCTTAAAGAGTGGTAAAAAGCGGAAGTGTTGTCGATAGTACCTGCGCATAACCCAGCAGAAATAAAGGGACAGTCCAAGGGAAAGGTTTATTATATTGATCTACACGACATTCCTACACCAGTTTCCGAGATGAGTCAGCTAAGCAAGCCGGTCAGCAGTCTGTGTTGGACAAACACGCGGAAGCACTCTCGCTGACCTTGCGCGCTGGGAAATTATATGAACCCTTACAGATATTTCTACGAATAAGTACAAAACTATCTATAATAAGTGCTATTAATTTATTCTGTAGTATTGGTAACAACAAGTGGAGCTCGGTGGCGCAGTGGTTTAGAGCCTGGCCCTGCGATTGCGGAGGCTAAGCAACTTTCGCTAGGGTCGGTCATGAAGTTTTAGGGGAATTAGGGTGACCAAAAATTTATTATCTCGAGTTCCTCCGTGCTTCGGAAGACACATTAAGCCGTTGGTCCCGGCTGTATTTTCAGTCGTTAACATACCAATCAGCATTGGGTCTGCGTGGTGGGTTATGGCCTATCCTCCTTATCCACCCATAAGGAAGGCTTGTGCCCCAGCAGTGGGGAAATTAAAAATGGCTGATATCGATTGGTAACAATGTTGGTGTACCTATTATTATTGCCGTGTACAGACATATCGCGAGGCTGAATGCTCCAAGTGCTCGCATATTGAGCGGTGGTACGACAATGTCACACACATTGGCTCGCAATGTAGATAAGTAAGACTAAGTACACGTCATAAGACGACAACAAGATACGTTGCTTGTCCCAAGTTGTAGGTAACTCGTAAGAAAAACTCGTTTCCTAATTGAATAGAACCCGAAATCTCGGGAGTTTAATGCGCATGGTAACCAAACCACTCGAATGGAGGTCTTCGTTGACAAAAAAATACTTGTATAATAGTTAGATTAGTTGATTAACTTAATAGGATACTGCTAGATTGCAGAAAATATGGCAATAAATAAATAAATATTTGACAACATCACATACATTGCTCGGATTCCAAAGTAAGTAGCTAAGCACTTGTGTTATGGAAATCAGAGACAACGGTGGTATCACAAACACCCAGACCTGAGCCAATATAGAAAAGTTCATTTTCTAAACTGACGACCCAACCGGGGATTGAACCCGGGACCTCAGAGATGGCGACATCTTGAAACCGGTGTACAAAGCCACTCGAACACGGAGGTCGTCAAAAAATTTTAAGATTATTTCAGACGAAATCGGTCATTCCCGGTCGCCACCACCAGTTTCGCCACCAATGGGGACGACTGGGATTTTTTGTTTAAAAATTTCCCGTTCGACACCAGTGGTGGCAAAGTGGTGACGACTGGGACATTGGAGATGAACGTAAGACGTAAAGAGGAGATGGAAGGAATAACAACAACACACACTACACTAACACCTATTGCCATTTCAAATCAGGCTAAGGTTTATTTCCTATAATAAAAAAAACAGCTTCCTATAGGAAGGTAATAATATTCCACATGGGTATGGTGTACGTAGTCAGATATAAAATTCAGCCTTGACGTGGGCTAATAAACCACTTGGAAGAAGTAATCGCATTAACGTATTATTATTATTTATTATTATTTGGAAGGGGGGACGCCAGCGAAGCCGGACGGGTGATCAGTCTCCCTAATCGGAACCATTTCACCCAGTTCCCCAATGCATTAACGTATAGATAATACACTAATTATAATAATTAAGCACCATGAAGGAAAACAGGCTGTATTGAAAATACTTGACACGCCATACGAATGATATAGATTTAGGTAGTTTGTCCATATCGGAGGTTCCGGGTTCGAATCCATCTGCTCGATATGGTTCGTGTTTCAATTCTCTAAGATAATACCTAATAAAGGTAAAAAATATTCGATAGTCACACTAATTAGCAGAACTTGTACTTACTTGGAGACTAACTAACGGAGAGAAAATAAGAAGACAATTTATAAGAACCAATATAAGTACACACAGAAACAACCATGACTCGAAAATTTTGCCCATATTTATGAGGATTCGAACTTTTATAAAACTCGTTAAGCACATCAAGTTTAATATAATACTTATTGCTGTGTAAATTTTTCTAAGTTAGAGTATCATTTCAAAAGGTTTATAATGTACTTATGTAGGTTAAATACAGTCGTTTCGTCACGAATATTTCAAGTAACAACTTCTTAATTGTAAAATTTTGATAGGTAACCAAATTTAATTAATTGCGAGCTTGTTTTATAAAGCCATTTACATTAGCAAAATTAGGCTAACCGTTTTTATTATTACATTATCTAAGTAGGTACGTAAGTATACATATCTTCAAATTTGATTTTACGTAGCTAAGCAAAAATAATAGGTTAGAGATTTCCGGAAATCTGCAGTACTAATATCTATTCTGTTTTCTCAGCTAAAAAATCGGCCAAGTGCGAGTCGGTCTCGCGCACGAAGGGTTCCGTACCATTTTCTTAAATATTTGTTTTATTTTAATTCAATTATTTATTTTTAAAGTGAATATATAACTAAATATTTTGTGAATATTTCAAGCTACCTGTTGCCGTTATCAACATCGAGTAAAAACGAGCAAGAAAACGTTTTTTTAAATTTAGATTTTTCGCATTCACAATGCTATTTTTATATTAAGATAAATAATATTAGAAAAAATACTAGAAAAAATCGACTCACCCGTAGCACCTCAGACGGGACTCGAACCCGCACCCTTTTTTCTAGTATTTTTTCTAATATTATTTATCTTAATATAAAAATAGCATTGTGAATGCGAAAAATCTAAATTTAAAAAAAGTTATATAGCTGTTTCATCTTTATCGATTGTCAAAACATCTGGAAAGATGTTTCTTTCGAATGTGGGGGTATTTCTTCACATTGATGAAATTGCGCTGGCTTGCAGCGAAGAAATAAAAAGTACTAGAAAATTTCGCCGCTCCCACTAGCGACTCGGTAGCATAATTGGTCAGTGCATTGGGCCGGAATCCCAAGGGTGCGGGTTCGAGTCCCGTCTGAGGTGCTACGGGTGAGTCGATTTTTTCTAGTATTTTTTCTAATATTATTTATCTTAATATAAAAATAGCATTGTGAATGCGAAAAATCTAAATTTAAAAAAAGTTATATAGCTGTTTCATCTTTATCGATTGTCAAAACATCTGGAAAGATGTTTCTTTCGAATGTGGGGGTATTTCTTCACATTGATGAAATTGCGCTGGCTTGCAGCGAAGAAATAAAAAGTACTAGAAAATTTCGCCGCTCCCACTAGCGACTCGGTAGCATAATTGGTCAGTGCATTGGGCCGGAATCCCAAGGGTGCGGGTTCGAGTCCCGTCTGAGGTGCTACGGGTGAGTCGATTTTTTCTAGTATTTTTTCTAATATTATTTATCTTAATATAAAAATAGCATTGTGAATGCGAAAAATCTAAATTTAAAAAAAGTTATATAGCTGTTTCATCTTTATCGATTGTCAAAACATCTGGAAAGATGTTTCTTTCGAATGTGGGGGTATTTCTTCACATTGATGAAATTGCGCTGGCTTGCAGCGAAGAAATAAAAAGTACTAGAAAATTTCGCCGCTCCCACTAGCGACTCGGTAGCATAATTGGTCAGTGCATTGGGCCGGAATCCCAAGGGTGCGGGTTCGAGTCCCGTCTGAGGTGCTACGGGTGAGTCGATTTTTTCTAGTATTTTTTCTAATATTATTTATCTTAATATAAAAATAGCATTGTGAATGCGAAAAATCTAAATTTAAAAAAAGTTATATAGCTGTTTCATCTTTATCGATTGTCAAAACATCTGGAAAGATGTTTCTTTCGAATGTGGGGGTATTTCTTCACATTGATGAAATTGCGCTGGCTTGCAGCGAAGAAATAAAAAGTACTAGAAAATTACGCCGCTCCCACTAGCGACTCGGTAGCATAATTGGTCAGTGCATTGGGCCGGAATCCCAAGGGTGCGGGTTCGAGTCCCGTCTGAGGTGCTACGGGTGAGTCGATTTTTTCTAGTATTTTTTCTAATATTATTTATCTTAATATAAAAATAGCATTGTGAATGCGAAAAATCTAAATTTAAAAAAAGTTATATAGCTGTTTCATCTTTATCGATTGTCAAAACATCTGGAAAGATGTTTCTTTCGAATGTGGGGGTATTTCTTCACATTGATGAAATTGCGCTGGCTTGCAGCGAAGAAATAAAAAGTACTAGAAAATTTCGCCGCTCCCACTAGCGACTCGGTAGCATAATTGGTCAGTGCATTGGGCCGGAATCCCAAGGGTGCGGGTTCGAGTCCCGTCTGAGGTGCTACGGGTGAGTCGATTTTTTCTAGTATTTTTTCTAATATTATTTATCTTAAGAAAACGTTTGTTGTATGGGAGCCCCTTACATATTTATTGCCCTCCGTCGCAGTATATGATATTCTCTAAAAATCATAATAGTAAGACATTATAATCTCATAATAGCACATTCGCGAAAAATAATATTAGCAAAATGTGATATTCTCATGAAACCATATTTCATTGAATGACAATAGATTTTTTTAGAACAAACTATGTCGAGATTTGCACCATGTACCTTTTTAAGCCTTTTTTATATTCTGATTTTTAGTATTTTTTGTTATAGCAGCAACAGAAATACATCATCTGTGAACAACTGTCTAACTATCACGATTCATGAGATACATCCTGGTGGCAGACAGACAGACGGACAGCGGAGTCTTAGCAATAGGGCCCCGATTTACCCTTTGGGTACGGAACTCTAAAAGATGTCCCGAATGGGTAGGTAGTAGCGTAAAATAAATTGGACGATTCAATTGAATAAATACTACATATTTCATTTAATTTCGTTTTTTTTCTCTTTATTTGGCTTCCACATAACATCTCATCATAACTCTCAATTCAAACGATTGATAGGTAATAGGTACCTAGGTATGCGAAATTATTTTTTGTTCTATTTGGTCATGGAAAAAGTATAAGGAAAAACAATCGAGAGGAATATAAAGTTAGGCAAATCTAATTCAAAAACATGTTATAATCAGCGGGCAATTAGAATGGGATGGAACCTTGTCAAAGTAAATCAGAAATTGAATAATTAGTCAATTTTAATTTAATTAATTTAAAGTTCCCTCATCTCGGGATGCGTGACAGTGACGTGGCTGGCCGGCGCGGCGTACCTTGCGCGTCTCAGTTTGACAAGGTTCCATCCCATTCTCATAGCGCGCGTATTATACCTATTAAAATTGCTACACCTGTCGGTTCAACTAGGTATAGTATTAGATAACTAGCATGAAACTTTTTTATTGTTATACAACATGTTACAAAAATACCCCTAATGCCGAATATGGTATAAAGGGACCATCAAACTGAACAACATACATTTTGATATTTTTGATTTTAATTTTTGTATGAAACAGCAGATTTTTATTCCCGGATTTCAGAGTTGGTCCTATAGTAAAAGTTGTTCAGTTTGATGGTCCCTATTTACCATATTCGGCGTTAGAGGTATTTTGTAACATGTTGTATACCCCGGCATCATCTTCATTAGGTACTTTTGTGACCTCGTAGCGTCGTCGTAGCGTGCTTGAATTATGTGCGAATACGCGTAGGTGTTGACGGCACGATATCGTTGTGTCTGTTTATTGCATTGCATTTGCATTACCTGGCACGCGTGAAACATTAAATAGACTAAGCAAAACTAGGCTTGAAAAATTGCAGGCATTCTTCTTGAATGCAGTTCTTCTTTGAGTTAAATTTCCTATCTTTAATATTTAAGTTACTTTCCCCCCGTGTGGCAAAGTTTTGGGACACCCTGTATACAACATGTTACAAAAATACCCCTAATGCCGAATATGGTATATAGGGACCATCAAACTGAACAACTTTTACTATGGGACCAACTCTGAAATCGCGAAAAAAAATCAGCTGTTTCATACATTTTGATATTTTCCATTTTAATTTTTGTATGAAACAGCTATTATATACCATATTCGGCATTAGGAGTACTTTTGTAACATGTTGTATAATTATAACCAGTTTATAATATTAGAATGGTTTAGGATGGATAACCGCATTAACTCCTTGGATGACACAATTGATTGACACTTACCTACTCGCTTCGTTTATTTTAATTAATTAGCAGGACAGTTGCGAAAGCTCTATTGAGCAAATAGGAAAGAAACAGTTAGCCTACTCCATTTTAACTAAACACTACTTTTTAAATCTAACTTAGTATCAAGTTATCAAGTAGATAGAAGGATAATGAAGACGACCTCCGTGGTCGAGTAAGCTTTGTACACCGGTTTTCATGGTGTCGCCATCTCTGAGGTCGATCCCCGGTTGTGTCAATTTAGAAAAACGAACTTTCCTATATTGGCTCAAGTCTGGGTGTTTGGGATACCACCGTTGTCTCTGATTTCCATAACACAAGTGCTTTAGCTACTTACTTTGGAATCGGAGCAAAGTATGTGATGTTGTCAAATATAAAAAATAGAAAAAAATAGAGTAAAATGCTATTTAATTAAACACTGATGACCACGATTGCAAACGAAAAGTTCACTTTGAATGCGAGTTCTATTGTCATTGGGATGTGAGGTTTTTTATTTGTGTTTGTAAGTATTTAAGCTAAAATTAACTTTTACTTACTTTCTCGTAGTTCGAAGGGAGTTTAATTAGATTTTAAGATCATAAATTAAAGCCTGTCAGGTGGAAGACTTGATGGATAGGGAAAATCTTTAAAAGTTTAGTGGATCAAATTAGATTAAAAGTACTTATTAGGACCCATTGTAAAGATTTGGGTCCAGCTGTTGTTCTAGACTTTTCTAGACATTCTTTCTTGAACTACTGTAAGATGTAATGATACCACCTAATTAAGAGTGAATTAAAATATTATTATTTCAATTTTTAAATTTTGAGTTTTTAGCATTCACAATGCTATTTTTATATAATACTAAATAGTATACTAGAAAAAATACGACTCGCACCGCTTCCCGTCCGAGAATATGATCTGGTGCGAGTCGTATTTTTTCTAGTATATTATTTGGTTAAATAATAACTTATTTCATAAAATTTAGTTAAGATAAATATTGACACCTTCCTAATCAACTTAATCGTCATCGGAACCTACAGGGGGGTGTCTTGTTACAAAACCACTAGGACCCGCTCCGCATAACAATATTACTGGCCGGCGAGTAAACGAAACGCGACATTATAAATACATGCTCGGCGCGCGCGCCAACAGACGTGTGGTGCTGACGGACGCCATTGCTCGTGCGGAAAAAGCGTGAAAATTTGACAGCCCGTATCAATCGCCGCCATGTTTATTTTGAAGGTCAGTATTTTCAGTTTGTGTTTTGAAAACGTCCTAGCGTGAGATTGACTTCAATAGAGATGCGCATTTTTATTGCAAGTTGTTTTTTTGTTTTTCTAACACTTAGGTATTACATTTTTTAACGCAAGTTTAAATGGTTTTTTATTAAATAACTAAAATAAATAAGTAATGAGTGTGTTTTAGTACGGTGTAGGCTTTCGAGTATAAAATCCGCCCGCCCTACGTCTTATGTGTGTTACTTATGTGGAGAAAAAGAAAGATTATTGAACCATAAATAAAGTAAGGGTTAAATAATAGTGAGAAGTTAATTGAAAAAGCGAATGAATCATTATGAGACAAAGGCTCATAATTATTAGTGGTAAAAATAAATGACATTCTCCGTTTTTTGTGACACCTGATTGAATGGGAACCCAATAATGGTTTTTATAGGTGTAAAAACTATCTTATTATCCGTTTGTCCATTGCCGAGAATAGGGCTTTTGTGTTCTAACATGACTTTGAAGTTATTTAAGATATCCAATATTTTTGTTATTTCAACAATTTTCTATGTGAAAGGTATGACACAGACCTTTTTTTAAGTATGTTTTTATTTATTTTTTACTTTGCACCCAAAAGGTGTCAAACTGTCGTTCAAATTATTTTTAATCTGTAATTATGTTTTTAAATCTTCATGTAAGTTATCAAGTTTTTTAATGCCTTCATTACTAATACAGTTAATAAAATAAGCGTTGTGGAACGATATCTCGTTAAACACATTCCGCATGAACTTGCAACAGTGCTCGCGCCTTATGGTTACCATAGAACGATGTCGTCACAGCTCTATATTCCATAACTTTGCAATTTACCGGTTTGTAGCACAACCCATTTCAATTAAAATTTCCGCTCTATTGCAACTACTTAAAGTCTATTTAGGCTCGTCAGCAATGGTACAAGTAGATGTTATTACAGATTGCACGACTAATTTGTCAGAAGTTCTATTATTCTGATATCTTTACATGGGCCACGTTAATTTCTATGTAATGGGTGTTTTGTTTGAGTAATTACTGAATATGTGTTTAAGCTAATGTTTTGATGTTTACTTATAACAAAAGTTCACACGCAACTAACCATAACCTTGTTAAAATTTATCCTACTCCTAGTTTAGACGTCTGGAAGTTTGTTACTTAATTACATAAAAACGGCTGAACGGAATTGGATGAAATTTGGCACACAGATAGTTTATAACCTGGATTACAACATATAATGCTTTTTATCCCGGTCAAAGGTTCCCTAGGGATTTTCCAAATGCCCACGGACCCTGTACAAATTAATCAAAGTTTTATAAAACTACTTGTTATTCATAACTATCAAATTATTAATTTATTATCTCCAGCTCCTCCGCGATTCGGAAGGCACGTTAAGCCGTTGGTCCTGGCTGTATTTGCAGTCGTTAGCCCCCACCAATCCGCATTGGGCCCGCGTGGTGGGTCCATAAGGAAGGCCTGTGCCCCAGCAATGGGGCACATTTAAAATGGCTGATGCACTCTATAACTCGTAAAGTGCTAAATCATTTCTTAACTTTTTTAAATTATCTCGGTAGTTTATTCTTTTTTCAATTCAGGTTAATTCAGGCAAATGTTTGAGTCAGTCCGCTGGACCACTGTTGCAACGGCCACACCCGCTACCTGTCTATAAAGGCTGCCCTGCCCGTGCCCATGCGCCGGCGCATTCCGGTTACATAAGTATACCTAGCCATTATTAATCTAGACTACATTTTGTTCCGGGATGTTGATAACTTAGGGCGGCTAACGACATTTAAATAGAAATTATTCTGATCCCTAACTAAAATCAGCTGTTTCATACATTTAGGGCGAGTAGGTATTGCGCTCTTGTATGAGACAGCTGATTTTTTTTTCGCGATATCAGAGTTGGCCACATAGTAAAAGTTGCTTGTAATCATGAGTGGAACCACCCCACTGCGGGAACCAAATGATTAAAATTTCAGGCTGTATACAGGGTGTTTCATAATAACCTGTATATTTTTATTTTAGAACTACAAAGTGACAACCCTACACCCAAATAGACTGTTGCTTTTGATAATCAATCCCATTATTGGGCAAAAGCAAAACACAATTTAGATCTTGATCTAAAATATTTGAAATTAAATCATGTAAATGGACATAAAAAACATGCCTAAATGCATAAAAATAAAATGATAGATATGGTATGCTACCTAGGTATTTTTCATGGGCGTATCAACAACATTAAATTAAAGACAGACATAGTTAATACTTAATAATATACTAGAAAAAATACGACTCGCACCAGATCATGTTCTCGGACGGGAATCGAACCCGCGACCTTTGGATATCCGGTCCAATGCTCTGACCGCTGAGCTACCGAGTCACTAGTGGGAACGTCGAAGTTCTTCTAGTATATCAACTCTTACGCTCAAGCCACTTAAATTAAAACTAAGTTAATTTACTTTGGGAACAATATTTTCTGTCACCTAAGTTTAGATGTGTCACTAATCTGCAATACCCAAGTTATAATATCTATCCCCAAGAAATATATTAGTCATCATATTTATCAAATCTGTCTCTAAGTATAAATCACCGTATTAATGTAAATATGTCTCTTAAATTATAGTTTGATCACTTTTTTCTATAACCTAAATATAAGATCTGTCCTCTAAAAAGGAAGTCCCTGGCAGCAATAATATATTTGTACCTAAAATAATAAATCTATCACCTTATAAATCTAATCAACAAACATTTTAATCGTTCAATCATCAAAATAATAGATGTGTCACTTAATTAATAGAAAAAATCCTAAGTATGGGGCGGAGTCAAATTGGCGGGCTGTGAAAATTTAAATGCACTAGGTAGGTTAGGTTAAATTAGTGTTTAGACCACTCGCAGCGGAGCGAGCGAAGCGAGCGAAGCTCCATAAATATCGGGATCAACTAGTTTGGCCATAATGCTTATATCAGGATCAACTAGTTTGCCCTAGCCTAAACTGGTTTATCCTATCGGGCTTAGGACAAACTATGTAGTTTGGTCTAGGCTATACCAGTTAATCCCATCGCGTATAGGAAGAACTAGTTTAACCTAGGCCAAACTAGTTTGTCCTGAAAATCGGGTTTGGCCGGTAACAAATATACCTAACTAACTCGCACAGCTCGCACTTGACTGCAGTGTTTTGTTTAGTTTTAGATAAGTAGTGTTTTTGTTTCGATTTTAAATGTAAATTATATGATTAAAACCTATTGTAGTTTAATTTAATTAATTGTACCCATATTTTCAAATTTCAGTTGAATTATGTAATAAATTAATATTATTTTTCAATGATCAAATATATTTTGTAGGTAAACATTTTTAATTGTTTGGTGATTCAGTTTTAGTGACACTTTTATTATTTAGAAACCCAATATAATTATTTGATGATTGATATTATTTCCAAGTAATTATTAATTAATATTTAGGTAAGCGTTTTTATATAATTTGGTGATTAAATTTAAGTGACAGATCTACTATTTTAGGAACAAATATTATTTATTAGGTCACTGAAAATGCATTTATTAGGTAATTGATAAAATCATACCCATTTACATTTAATGAAGTGTTTAAGTATAGCAGCAAACGTGTTCTTTTAATGTTCTTTAAACTTTAAGAGGTATAAACAAGTTGGCAATTTTTTGACGACCTGAGTGGTGCAGTGTCTTCCACGCACCCGGGACGGGTTTGATTCCCGGCCGGGCAGAAATTGAAATGATGATTTTTAATTTCTGTGATGGGTTTGGGTGTTACTATGTACTATAAGTATATATTTAAAAAAAGTATATAAGTAGTATAATATCAGTTGTCAGCACCCTTATTACAAGATTTTCTTAGTTTTGAACCTTAGACTGAATAATATACACTGCTAATTTTACATATTAAAGTGTTAGTAGGTTTTACAGTCATACAGAATTGTTCCATTTTGCTCGAATTCAATTTGACTTAACGTAATAGCTTATTACACATACTTGCAGCTTATAACGTAATAAATACTAACTTAAGGACGATATTAGGTAGGTACCTACCTACTTCATTAGGTAGGTACCTCTCTACCTACTTAATATCGTCCGCATTTCAGCTTCGTTTTCTACACAATATGATGGGCTGCAATTTTCAACTGAAACTTAATTTTGAAAGCTTTTATCTTAAGTTGAACTTATTTAGTTAAACAAAACAAAAGACATACAGACTATAAAATATATATTTTATATTTGTACGTCTTAAACCATGTTTGTGAATGCAGAGACTTATTTTCCGTAAAATACTATCAATGGATTTGTTTTGTGATGCGGTTATAAATAAAAATAATTTACAATTCTCACAAATCACGTTGTTTCAAATTTAGCAGAGCTTTATATTTTAAACTAGCTTCCGCCCGCGACTTCGTCCGCGTAGGCATGCGAGAAAATTCTTCTAAGACCTATAACCGAGATAAAAAGTATTGTATGTTTTAATTTCATCAAAATCTGATCAGCCATTTTTACGTGATTAGACGGATACCCACCAAGCGCGCTGTCGAGGTAGGACATTTTCAATCAGTCAGAGTTTCTTCTTTTATATACTTAGATTAATAAATAACAGATAGAATACGAAAACAGATGCTTACTCACACACAAATCCCGTATTTATTAAATCGTCGCTACGCTATCGTTGCATCAAACCTTAGAGCATCAAACAGACGTTAAGTTATTAACTACTAATGCCATAAACAGCTGTCAAAATTCCAATGAGTTGTTTTCCAATCATCATACATTAAAGTTCAGCCTTCGCAAACAAGCCACTTCGAATACTAAGCATTGTTTTTGCGTTGCGTAAAAACAACTAGGGCAGACATTGCTCAAATGATCCCGGCCAAATGGCATACTAATGCGAAGACGTGTGGAATGGCAATAACGCTAATATGTCATTGACGATTTGACGCGGGTTCGATTCTGGCAGGCCGTCAATGTCAGCTGTTAGAGCAATTTTAAGTTGTCTCAAACACAGAAGAATAACTAGTCTTAAATTACTTACAGCCTTACCACAAAAGATTTTAAAACACTGTTCAACAAGTGTTTAACTGAGACACTGTTTAGATGTGATGCTGTAACTTTTTTTACAATATTTTTTGAAAGAGACGGCATCACATTTAAAATTTTGTTTTAAAACCGTTAAACTTAAAGTTAAGCTTATTTTACTATGCGAATGAGTTTAAATCACTTTGAAACTTTGGATCGCCTAAAGTTTTTTATGGATACATTCTAGCACAAAAAATTGAGGTTACTTCTACTTAGTACCTATTTTATTAATTGAATTTATAAAATACCAAAACATTATTACTTGATATTTTGTCATGTTATAGTAACGATTACCATAATATTCTACAAGGTATTCCAGTTCACATTTTTCTGTACAGAAGGAATGCTTTATTGTCAATAAACATTTCTCAACTAGAAGCAGTAAGTACAAGCTTGGCAACACTATAAATTATACATTTAAACGCTTTGCCATGATTCGATCACCTGATTTAGCAACATACCCAACAAGTGTATATTAAATTAGATCATACGTCATTCTAATAACTACCTTTTTTGTACACATGACATTGCATTCCTGACTATGCCCATAATCATAAAAACCACCTTCTCACTTACAAATTAAAGATCACTTTGGTGTATAATTAATTTTCTTCTTCGAGGCCACCTTGTTTCAATTTAATTATGCAAGTTGCGCGTAAGTACCTGTTGAAATTGCGTTGGGCATTTTTCATT
Source organism: Catoptria pinella (assembly GCA_963556745.1). Classification (NCBI taxonomy): domain Eukaryota; kingdom Metazoa; phylum Arthropoda; class Insecta; order Lepidoptera; family Crambidae; genus Catoptria; species Catoptria pinella. The sequence goes on from OY750765.1 coordinate 13,570,726, forward strand.
GAAGATTTAACCCGTAATTTGACAGTGAATTTCGTTAAAACATCTCACATTAACTGGTTTAGATGTAAATGGAACATATGCAATACTTCAACCTAAAATAAAATAAATGTGATGTGTTTAGTTACCAAAAACGTAAAATTAATTGAGTAATTAAATTATGTACATATTTGCAATCGTGCACAAGTCTGAAACATGTAATCAATTAAAAAAACATATTTTAGTAAAACCGTGCCGCGCCGCATAAAACTGAATGTCGTTTAATATTGCCTAAAATATGACTTTTGATGTAGGTTATTTTTCCTATCGCTTAGTTATTGACAAATGTCAAAGGTATAAAGTATCTGATAATTTTTTACTCATTTAAATAATTTTGGAAATGCAACGGAGGGGTGATGCACAATGCACATTGAATTATATCTTGTACCCAAGTAGTATGTAAAGTGTAAAAAAACTTATTAATTCGAGTCCGTAAAAAATAAGTTTAAAAGTGTCGTATGTAGTGTGATCGGGTAATCGGGTGGCCAGCTAAAATATTCATGTGTAGTGCACATCGATCACAACGTGTATTTTCGCTATCTATTTTTAAAGAAATTCATCAATGTACTTATGTGTTAATATTACTGACTCGAATAATTAAGAAGTTTAAGTACTTACGAATATGTTCCAAGTAAATAAAAACTTATTTTATTTCAGTTGGTAAATCCCTTTTTGATTCAAAGGTTTTCCCATATGTGGGGATTTGTAAATGGCATTGGAATATCTATATGTTATTCTATTGTTAATATATGATGTAAATCCTCCTACAAGCAAATAAATAAAATAAAAAATAAATAAATAAAAGGTTCCAACTTATTAAATAATTTTGGTAAAATTCTAGTTTTATTTTTTGATTGATAGATAATACCAAACAAGTTAAAACTTGTTACATGATCGAATAGTCTTGATAAATCTTTGTAATGTTGTAACCAATTAATTCTTTGTTTCCGTAAACTTTAATAAAGTAAAGGTTAAGACAATTTAAATGCAATTATATATATCCTTCCTTCCATTTTTGCGCGTAAAATGCAAGTCGTTAAAAGTTCATATACTTATTGTAAGTATGAAATGTAGCAATTAATATTAATTTAGACAACAAATCATATTTTATGAGGATTTGCAGTTAGTTGTACTTATAGACGCAAGAAAAATAATTTAAAAATCTTCTTATCTTAATTTAAAATTAGAGTTTCTGCTCTACCCGCTTAGTTATCACTTCGGTGACTCTACCAGAAAACAAGATTTTTTATTTGTTTTTAAATTGTCTTCAATTACGGATGATTTTCGCTATGACAAACTTTAGCAAAACTACTTTTGCACTCACTTATATGAGATTATGAGTACACGTTATGGATAAATTTATTTCCAAGTGTCAAAGTGAACTACAATGCATTGTCATCGCAAGCCTCTATTTAAAATTCATTGGTTAAGCTTATCAGTGACAATACTCTCATCTACATAGCAAGTATGCTAATTGTGCAATGTCGCTAGCTGGAACCCTCGGAATGTGGTCCGCTACGCCTATGCGTGTGCGTAAGTCATTTTTTCGCTCGTCAATTTCGAAGCATTTAGTGATAATTCCAAATAGTAATGATATTAGTAACAATTTAAAAAAATTGGATACTGTTGCTTGAAAACTTAAATAAATTAATTTGACAACATCACATACATTGCTCAGATTCCAAAGTAAGTAGCTAAAGCAGTTTGTGTTATGGAAATCAGAGACAACGGTGGTATCACAAACACACAGGGCTGTTTTGGCTCGGGGTTGATATAGAAAAGTTCGTTTTCTAAATTGACCCAACCGAGGGAACCTGGGACCTCAGAGATGGCGACACCTTGAAAACCGGTGTACAAACCACTCGACCACGGAGGTCGTCAGATAAAATAAAAATTAGAAATGTTTAAGCAAAATAATTAATTACACCAAAAATGTCGCTAGTCAATTTCTTTACTCCATACAATACATGAAAGTATATAATTGAATGCTTTAAACAACGAATTTATTAAGCAAGTAATTGATTTGTAATAATCTGATATTTCCATAAAATTTTAAGTAAACTAACATATTTTTAAGTCGTTACTAACAATAATGGATCTTTGTTATCTGCAATAAATAAATAATTATTATTATTATTTACTTTAAACCAGATAGTGTGGACCCCTTCGATAAAGTTAAACCTCCGATGAACCTCAGCAACCGGGGGAACATACAATGTACTAACAAGATCCCCTATCTGATCATGACAAACCATTTTGTTGAAAAATAGTAAGTACAATAAAATAACTGCTCGTTTCCAACAATATCAGCGATCGGCCTTCTAAATAAAGGCATTATTATATATTGTTGAAAGGTTTCTTTGAGTTTTGCAACTTAATTGTTTTGATATCAGCTCAACAATCTGCTCCAGTTGTGATTGGATTCGATTTGTGAGCTAAGAACTAAAGAACATGGATAATATGATTCAGAAGTATATATTTTATGTTTCCACCAAGATTTTTGTTATCATAATTAGGATTTGTCACAACATTTATTAGTTAATTAAAAGCAAGTTAATACTATTTAATGAGAAGGTTGAATTTAAAATTATTAATATAATGAATGATTCGAGAAAAAATATTGTCTATTGCTTAAGCTACAAACTTTAGAACAATGTTTCTCAAACTTTATTATGCTTTGACCGCCCAGTTAATTTAATGTTTCCCCACCCACCACAATTTTTTTAACCCTCCTAATGCATATAGGGAAAAAAATCAAATCTATAAATAATATATTTATATTTTTACTGGACAACGTCCTTAAAATGTTTGACACAGTTTCATATTAATAAACACTCTTCATTTAGCTTAGTCATAAACCACAATAGTTGAAATTCAAGAATTTTCCGTTGGTCTTGTTACTCCGCAGGTTTGTTGAGTGAAATTCTAGAAGGTTCTGTCGGTTTGGTCCTTTGTGCAGAAACCACGGCCCTCAAGGCTGGCAGGACATTCACTGCAAACAGTGTTAGGTTGCGATGTAAAACCAATTAACATAACGCTAGCTAGATGGTCTAAAATTTTTATTAGCAGTCAATTTAGAATTCATTACAGAGAACATAATACACCATTTGTTTTAACAGCTCCTAAAACTTTCATTAAAATGTGTTTTTTTTACAACTGATTTTGTATGAATATAATTAATTAAATAATTGACTCTAATTTTCGCTTTTTAGAATCGTAAGTTAAAGTCCATTTGTTACAGGTTATAGGTTAAACACAATTTTTCAATTTCAAAATTTGTTTTATAAAATATAAGAAAATAAATACTAAATTGTTAATAGACTCGATGTTAACGTGGAAATAAAATGTTTTAAATATTTAGAAATGTATTATTTAATTATACTATACAAGGTGTTACAAAAGTACCCCTAATGCCGAATATGATAGATAGGGACCATCAAACTGAACAACTTTTACTATGGGACCAACTCTGAAATGGCGAAAAAAAAATCAGCTGTTTCATACATTTTGATATTTTCTTAATTAATTTTTGTATGAAACAGCTGATTTTTTTTTCGCGATTTTATAGTTGGTCCCATAGTAAAAGTTGTTCATTTTGATGGTCCTTATCTATCATATTCGGCATAAGGGGTACTTTTGTAACACCTTGTATAATAAATTAATGATTACGTACTATTATACTTATAAGCTAACTCGTGATATAGAAATCAGAAACAAAACGAACGTAACTACCCAAAATATAGGGAAAGCTAATTTTCCAAGGTTTTTTATAAAAAAATTAGTAACACAAAAAATAAAACACTTTTTACCGATTACAGCGCGTATATTATTAAGGTCAGGTGTTATTTTAGAACTATTTAGTTTGGATTTATTGGTTTTTTGAATTCCCGACGTTTCGACTTAAAACAACACCTGAATTAATAATATACGCGCTGTAATCCGTAAAAAGTGTTTTATTATTTGACGACCTCCGTGGTCTCCTTGGTTTTGTACACCGGTTTTCAAGGTGTCGCCATCTCTGAGGTCCTGGGTTCGATACCCGGTTGGGTCAATTTAGAAAACAACAATGTATTGGCTCAGGTCTTACCACCGTTGTCTCCGATTTCCATAACACAAGTGCTTTAGCTACTTACTTTGGAATCGGAGCAATGTATGTGATGTTGTCAAATATTGTTATATTATTTATTATTATTTATTTCTAATGAACTGTACGCGCGGAAGTTTTAGAAGTGTATAAAGCTTTATTTGGAAGGTTCATATTTGCAATAACACAGTTTTATTCCGTTTCATGAAGGCTGCGGTTTTAATTGCCCAGACAATCGCGTATTGATACAGTTTACATTATAACCTTGTAACAATATTCGGAATGTTGTTATAATTCGATACAAATAAATACGTGTAGGTATGTAGTCAACTATATGAATAGCAATCCTTATTTTATTGATTTGCAAAACTTGTAAGAGTCGTACAACCATTCTTTTGAATAAAAAATAAATAAAATATTTCTTTATTTCAGATTTCGAGGGATCATATACAATTTTAGAAACTCACAAGGCTTTTGTTTGGGTCGTTCTCTCGCATTTTTTTTTCTAAATTCAACCCTATTAGCCTTTTTCTAACTCAACCCATAGAATTTCTTATCTCCTCCGAAGTTAATAATCCATTCTATGTCGAAAAATACCAAAAAAAAAAACATGTAGAAGAAAGTAGAAATAGTATTTAAAAGTTATGTATTGACCTGAAAACTCAAGTTCTTACTTACTTACTTATTAGAAAATGAGAGAACAGGACATTAGTAAATATGTACTTAAGTATGTTCTGAAGTCACTTGTTAAACTTGATCTGAATTTCGAAAGTGTTTGTTCACGCGCCTGTGGCTGTTATTCAAACAGGTTTTAGTGCGCATGTGCAAGATCAAGGTCTCATACACTTAATTTATAATTGAGCTACTGAAATTGTGGAGAAATAGTTTAAATGTTTCGTCATTCAGTACATTTTTTAATAAGTGGTACTTACAATTAAAAATGTAAAGTCTGCTACGTCTTTTGATTGTGTCCTCTTACATAATGGACAGCAAAACAGATAATAATCATGTAAAATGAAGAAAATGAATGTACCAGATTAAAATTTTAATTTTTTTAAACATAACATTCGAAACTTCTTTCTCCTTCCAGACTGTCCTCTTCAGCGCCGCCTGGCTGCTGGTCGCCAGCCAGAACTACCCAACCACGACACCAGTCCCGATCCTGAAGCAGATCAACCGGCAGAATGACGACGGCTCCTACAGCTACGGCTACGAAGCAGCCGACGGCTCCTTCAAGATCGAGACCAAGTACCCTAGTGGTGATGTGGCCGGAAAATACGGGTATATTGATGAGAACGGAAAGACTAGGGAAATCTCTTATGGTGCTAGCAGTAAGAGAGGATTTGAGCCTCAAGGTATGAATATTTATTTTTTATTTTTGTGTTCACCATAAAACAAGAGCAGCTCGGTGGCGCAGTGGTATAGCTACGGCTACGAAGCAGCCGATGGCTCCTTCAAGATCGAGACCAAGTACCCTAGTGGTGATGTGGCCGGAAAATACGGGTATATTGATGAGAACGGAAAGACTAGGGAAATCTCTTATGGTGCTAGCAGTAAGAGAGGATTTGAGCCTCAAGGTATGAATATTTATTTTTTATTTTTGTGTTCACCATAAAACAAGAGCAGCTCGGTGGCGCAGTGGTATAGCTACGGCTACGAAGCAGCCGATGGCTCCTTCAAGATCGAGACCAAGTACCCTAGTGGTGATGTGGCCGGAAAATACGGGTATATTGATGAGAACGGAAAGACTAGGGAAATCTCTTATGGTGCTAGCAGTAAGAGAGGATTTGAGCCTCAAGGTATGAATATTTATTTTTTATTTTTGTGTTCACCATAAAACAAGAGCAGCTCGGTGGCGCAGTGGTATAGAGTCTGGCCCATCGATTGCGGAGGTTAAGCAACTTTCGCAAGTCTCGCTCATGGGATTGGTAACCAAAAATGTATTATAATGAGCTCCTCCGTGCTTCGGAAGGCACGTTAAGCCTTAAGCATTTGCAGTCGTTAACACCAATCCGCATTGGGCCCGCGTGGTGGGTCATGGCCCATCCTCCTTATCCATCCATAAGGAATGCCTGTGCCCCAGCAGTGGGGACATTAAAATGGCTGATGGTCATAAAACAAGAATAACTAACTAAATCTTAAAAAAGCCCAAGACGTGTTATACAAAGTATTTATAATATTATAATAATAGCAAAACGGTACTTACACAAAAGGCATAATAATTAACGAATTGCTCATATTCTTTAGATGTCAAAATATTTTTTTTAAAGAATTGAATTTATTTTTATCTTAACGTTCTTATATTTTCATCCTCTAAAACAATAAAACTCGCGTAAGTTAAATCAAGTTGGTAATAAAAATGTGATAATATTTAAATATGGGCAATATTAGAGTAACAGTCAATTCACAGAGAATGAATAACTATCAGCAACAATGATAAAACACACGATTACATAAGCATATAATAACATTATAATATCGGTCACTTGATTTATAATTTAATTCATCAACAATTCGCTACAGTTTGCTCTTTCTGCACTATAGTTATGTAACTGATGCAATCGTCGATGCTACCGACCGGTTGCTGCCAAAACGTAAACAAACAAGTGGGAACTAGATCGATTTCCTCACGAAATATCGATCGATCTATCGGATGATCTTAATCTGAAACAGTTTCGAAAAAACCTGTAGATTTGTTGACTAACATGTGATAAAAATGTTACGTAATAAATTATACGACGTAACGTAAAATGCATTTGATGCATTCAAAGAAGTAAGTAATAAAATTGGCAGCCATTTTGTATTTTGAGAGGAGATTTTGACGACCTCCGTGGTCGAGAAGCTTTGTACACCGGTTTTCAAGTGTCGCCATCTCTGAGGTCCCGGGTTCGATCCCCGGTTGGGTCAATTTAGAAAACGAATTTTCTATATTGGCTCAGGTCTGGGTGTTAGTGATACCACCGTTAACTCTGATTTCCATAACACAAGTGCTTAAGCTACTTACTTTGGAATCGGAGCAATGTATGTGATGTTGTCAAATATTTAAAAAATATTGTTTTTTTTTAAAACTGCATAAAAACAAATATTTTAAATATTTTAGATGTATTTAGATTAAATTAAATTATTAATACATATAATATAATTCAATTTTAAGGAATTTATTTAATTTTGAAAGCATATTATAAAACAAGCTAAAAAGCCCGTCAAATTTTAATTTTATCTTAATATGAACACATCTAAACCCACTGCGATACTTGCTCCTATAAAGCGGTGCTTCTTAAACTTGTTGTAGTTACGGACCACTTCCAGAATTTAAAAAAATCCATGGAACCCTGTCAAAGAACCTTTTTTTAAAAAAAGAAGCCATATATTAAAAATCACTTTTATTTGGTAGTTTCATTACGGGAAGGGTTAACTGCGGACCCGTGATACACATGCTAGGACCCCTGAGGAGTCCGTGGACCAGACTTTAAAACCTATATAAAATCTTTTAATTATCAGAAGTTAAACAATTTTCGTTTGCTCGAATTTCCAACTACCTCTGCTCCTGAAGGAAGTACATCCTAAAACCAAAAGAAAAAGTACCTACACAAAATCTCAAAAAAATATTTCGTGAAAAGCAAAAAAGATATCAAAGAGATCGTCCTTGTCAATGAATAAATATGAAAGAATGAAGTACAAATGCAATTTATTTATTTAAAAGTAGAGTTTAAAGCGACAGTAAATTTACAAATAGTAACGATAAAAAAATCATAACGCGTCACTAACGCGTTGATGTCTTTTTCTCGTGCGAAGAATGTGCATGAGTTTAGTGCTCCCACACACGAGTTTTATAATAATAGATACGACTGTAGTTTACTGAACGGTTACAATTTTTCCAATTTTTTAATTAAAAGCAGTAAAAGGATTACACCACATTATTAGATTATTTTTACTTTTGCAAAATCTTTAGTAACGTTACGGTGAGCTAAAACATTTCTATGAAATATGTTAAATAAAATTAGGGCGCATAAAAACAAACATTATAATAGTTAGAGCGTAAAGGTGTCGCAAGATGGCGACCCTCACGCTCTGATAAAATAACTACTTGTTATTGTTCTCATAAATATAATTAGTAGGTACTCAACTAAATAGTTAAGCGTAACGCTTGCATACTAAACTAAGTTGTATTTCAAATAAATATCTACTATTAGTACAGCAAACTCATGCAGCACTATTTTAAATAATAGCTAGAGGTACATACAATTATAAATGCAAACACAAACAAAAAAAAAGGAAATAAAAAAATATGTTCAATAGTTCAGTTTGCTATTTTTATCTGTAACATTATTGTAGACATGATGCACATACTCCACTTTGCTCGAAAATATTGTTAGGAAATTTGATTTGAATAGGCAATTACTTGAAAGAGCCATATAACAACATTGGAACACGCTATTTTAGATAGTAGTAGGTTCAAATAATTTATTGTATCAATCAGAAATCCATCATTGTTTAAATATATGTTCAAAATAATATAAAATCTCGATTGAGTTAATCAAGTTAATTTCAGTTTTCTGCTCTGCTTGTCTATAACAATACAATTGGTTTTTTTCCCAGGCACCGGTATCATGGTACCCCCTCCAACCCTCAATGACAACCCCTCGAACGCGCTAACCGACGGCCAAGAAGACGACGGCCAGTACCGTGAAGACCCCAGGATCTACGAAGACCCCAAATACAACGGCAAAGCCTCAACGAGACCTTCGACCTTCCGCCAATTCCACCAACCGGCACAACCGAGACCTGCCCCAGAACCTCAGTACCAGTACCAACAACAAACTCAACCTCAGTACCAACCTCAACCTCAGTACCAACCTCAACCTCAACCTGCCCCCCAACCAACCCGTTCCCCCCTATACACACAAACCAACCTCTTCAACCAGTCTCCTCAAACGTTCCCACAACAACAGATCCAAGATTTTAGACCTCAAAGCCAGGTTTACCACCAACAACCACAGTTCTCCTACCAAGCTTACACCCCTCAACCATACAACCAGTACCAGAACTACCAACCCCAGAACTACCAACCTCAGAACTACCAACCTCAGAACTACCAACCTCAGAACTACCAACCTCAGAACTACAACCCATTCGTGGGACACCCCGCGCAAAACTTTGACCCCAGCACCGGTTCTTACACGATCGATTTCACAGGAAAATAGTGAATTTATTTTATTTTAAGGTTCTGTAGGTATTTTTATAATCCAAAGCGATACGAACGACATTTAACGATGTATTTTTTTTTATTGTAAATAGATTTATCATTAGTACTAGTCAATATTAAGTTTGATGTGTAAAAGATGGAGATTAGCTTTAAACTTTTTCTACTGAATTCTATATTAAAATTTATGTTTTATATTATTTAATGATATAGATAATGATAAAATACTATTAAATATAACTAACTCTCATTTAACATATTTTATACATATGTATTTATTGTAAGTATGACATGTTATTATTTAAAATGATGTACTTAATTTAACTTTAATAATATATTTATTTCAATTGTACAAAACGAAACACTATTTTTATGTATGTTTAAGTATTATGTGTATTTTATTATATTTAATACTAATTTTCAAAACATTATAAAAAAATATCTGTTATTTTTATATTAAAAAATGTATTTAGTATATTTAAAACTTTTTATTTATTGCTTGTAAGATATTATTTACATTGTATTGTGCCAATGTTTAAGCAATTATGTAACATAATTATGCAATTTAACAATCGATTGTATCAGTTGCGTAGTTGCAAAATGGCGTCGAAAGAATTAAATACGTGTTCTGTGTGTAAATAGTTATTAAATAGAACGTTGTATAAATAAACTGTTGTATTATTTCCTGGTGAAAGTTTATGTGGTTTGGAATCATTGATGAACTATGGGGTGCATTGTGAAACTGTGTCATTATAATGACTGCACTGTTCGTTCACAGCAATGCAGCTTCTTCCCCTTTTAAAAAGTAATTTTATCTTATACCGAGTATGAGTATAATATGGGTATAAGATATATATTTTTTAATTATTTGAGATTTTAGCATTCACAATGCTATTTTTATATAATACTAAATAATATACTAGAGACTCGGTAGCTCAGCGGTCAGAGCATTGGACCGGATATCCAAAGGTCGCGGGTTCGATTCCCGTCCGAGAACATGATCTGGTGCGAGTCCTATTTTATTCTAGTATATTATTTAGTATTATATAAAATTACTTTTTAAAGGGGAACTTTGTAAAAAAGTTAAAAAAATTGAAAAACAAAAACCTTTTTAAAAGGCGATTTTTTTTAGTTTTTTTAGCGCCTAGCCCAGCAACTGCGAAGGTTATGCAACTTTCGCAAGGGTCGGTCATGGGATGGGTGAATAAAAATTTACTATCTCGAGCTTCTTCGCTTAACCGTTGGTCCCGGCTGCATTTGGAGTCGTTAACACCCACCAATCCGCATTTGGCTAGCGTAGTGGGTTGTGGCCCATCCTCTTTATACACCCATAAGGAAGGCCTGAGCGCCAGCGTATCCCCATGGACATTAAAAATGGCTGATGGTCAAAAGGTACATTGATTTTTAAACCGAATCATTTTTTCATACAAACTTTCAGTTAACATAGGAGTACCTAACTAATGACAATGTTTTAGTTTTGGTTTCATATTTAAACATTACCGTCTGTACATTACACCTTGTAATTATATTAATACACGTACTCGTACATATAAATTTTCCGAATTAAAAACGCGACTGCCTTACCAAAAAAACGGTCAGGAGCGAGTCGGACCGCGCACCGAGGGTTCCATACACTCATTCTGAAAAAAATTACTATTTACAGACATCTATTTATTGTTCTTGTAATCTTTACATAAACTTCTATCACATAAACTAATTGCAAATTTTTCTCTATGCAAACTTCTGAGATAAGGGGAGGAATGGTATTTTTTTTACATTTTTCATCAAAAGTCGAAAACTATGCGGCCTAAAAAAATATTGAGAATGTGCAAGCAGCGCTTCTTCATATGATACCCCATTATGCCTTAGTAGCCTCACTTCGAATTTTTAAGACCCCATTTGAGCTGATAGCAACATTAGTAGTTCTCACATTAAAAAACGTCATGCAGCCAACATAATTGTCTTTTTTCAAGTGTGAGTGAACATATCTGTTCAGACATTTAGAAGTTATGGTGGAATAAAGAAACTCATATACATACACAATACTAAACATGAACCCTAAACACAAAACACTTTTATTTTTTTGGGCGGGCAGTCTTAAAAATAGTGACTCGCACTTATGTTGTTTTTAATACGTACCTACAAGATGTTTCTGTAACTAACATAACAAATACAGATATAAAAAAAAAACTAACATTAACAAAGATAAACCTTAAAGTTCAATGTAACAATGCTCTTCCTACCGTCTCCGTTTCAGCTTGGGTAAAAATGCTTTCATATGTCTGTCCGGCTGTCCGGCTATTCTACTCTACAGGCCGCATTTCTCAACCAATTTTCATGAAATTTTGTGAGCAGGTTCGATAAATTATAAAGATTCTTTTTGTTGATTCAGTTTCTCGAAAAAATAAACATATTTCAGCCATTTCGAAAATGATCACAAACTCAAGGTGTCTTACGGTGACAAGTCATAATATGCGTTTGCGATTCTCTGTCATAGGGGCAGTGTATTAATTCAGGCGTTGGAGTATGTAGCGGAAACGACGTGGGCCGACCGCATCCGGCTCAATGCAGACGGCCTTGAGTCACGCCCTGCGCGCTATGCGAGAGGGAGACAAGAAGTGTTTTTATGTCGAAATATTTTTTCTAAAAATTAAAAATTATATCTTAAAATAGCTTCTAGAGCTATTTAATATGTCTCTTCAAGCAGTACCTTTAATTATGTCGCACCTATTTGACTTGAAGACTGTGAAACCTAATTTTTGTCTAGTATACAGAATAACATTGCAAAAATGCAAAAACTTTAAAACATAACTCAAAATTGAATAAACATTGTCATAAACTGGCCCTCTTTTGAGCATCTTTTGAATTCACTCAAAAGGTGCTTCTTATCTCTAAGTTTATTTTATGTTTAACACACTACGAATAATCATAACTTATCATCCACTGAAAATGAGGTTGATTCATGTTAATTTGGTTTGTTGCAAAACCTACAAAACTGGTTTTGCCATCCATATTTTCAAAAGTATTTCTTGTTCTAGAGAATGATATAAGAATTATATTGTTTAGTAGCTTGTATTTTGTTACTGCTTTACTCTCGCATATAGCGGGTATACATTACAGTTGAAATGCCAAATGCGACAAGGACTGAGATAAGGTAACTCAACTTGTCATGGCGCCTTACACCGTCGGCTCATGAGCTTGCACTATGTGGATCCACCCACATATTTAAATCAGTGATATGTCAGTTACTAGCTATGTAGCTTCTTAAGTACCTATACATAACTTACTTAAGTTACAACACCAAAAAGACTGAGATGGTAGTGTTTAGAGTCGGGTCCTGAAAACATCCCTGAAGTTTTTTTAAAGAGACAAAAAGTAAATATAGTGAATAGTTTCAGGTACCTCGGTCACATAGTAACATCGGGCTTTAAAGTCGACGCTGACATAGAACGAGAACGTAGGTCGTTATGTATAGTTGGAAACATGTCAATTAGAAAATTCGCGAAACCAGCACCTGGGGCCGTACCGGCTAACGCAACGAACTTCGGAAAGTCTGCCGGGCTTCCAATTAAAACAGATAAATCGAGCCCAATCGGGCAAAAAAGGCGAACCTCAATTCATGATGTCACACGAACATCGATATCTTCTAAATAACTTCGGTGAATAGTACAATACGAAACTCCTTACTTCGATTTATCTGTTTTAAGTTGAAGCTCGGCAGACCCGCCGAAGTTCGAAAAGTTAGCCGGTAGGGCCCCTGATGTGAAGTTCACGCTGTTTAAATCCTTCTGCCCAGTATTTTTATACTTGTCAACTCTGGACAAATTACACCAACAAATCGCATGATGGAATTAGAGTTGCCTATAACAACATCTTTATGCAGCTAATGGACCTCACGAGATATTGCAGTGCTTCCGAAATATATGCGCAAGCGCAAGTAGACTCATTTAATTCCATACAAAGAAAGCGAATAGCTTGTTATAATATGTCCAGAATTGTCAAGTGTAAACCCAAAATTATCACTAGTTTGGCAGAAAGACTAATGACGACTGAAATGTATAGACTTTGGGTAAAAAGTACCCATTAATTTAATGTACTTTAGAATGTATGAATTCATTATTTGACATCAATTTTTTTTTATTTAAAGATTATTCTTATGACTAAGTATATATAATTATTTTGTACTTATGCCTTTTATAATTTTATTTTATATTTTATTGTAATAGTTATTGTATTTATATGGATCTCGGCAATAAAGAATTTTATTATTATTTTTATACTCTTCAGTCTGTCTATAATATTAATTTAATTCTGAAGTAACACATTTCGAACCAAACTAACATCAAAGCGGACACTTACGATTTAAAACACATAATATTACGTCGTTTTTTGGATGTCTCACCAATTATCTTGCACAATTTTTCCTAAGCTTTAAAAAGTTAACCTGAGTCACAATTACACATAATAATATCTAAACCTTTTTTTGTAACCTGGAAATGAATATTTAGTCACGACTCTATCCATATGTAAAACAATTATAGGTATTACAATATCACGCATGATTCTGAATTAATTGGGTGTTTAGTACCTACTTATTATTTACCTATTAATTTCTTAAATAGAATTCGGAATTCCTAGAATATAGGTAGAACAGATGCTAAGCAAAACCTATCTTTTGTTACTTAGTTTGCCTTAGTACAACAAGAACAAAAAAGGGATAGAGCATGTCAATAATTTTTAGAAAAGCTATATAATATAAAAAATTTAAGGCTCAAGACCGAAATCGCTCATTGCACGAAAAAAAAATCTCTCACAGCGCGTTGTGATCACTGCCAAAAATCCTCAACGTGAAATTCGTGTTATGGCTCTTATTAAAACGCCCATGACGTATTGTGGTAATCACAGAAAGACCACGAAGCGAAATTCGCGTCGTGGAAATGAAGAAAAGCCATGAAGAAAGATCCGATCAGCCGTTTTTACGTCATTAGGCGGGTCCCCAGTCCCCACCAAGCTAACAGCATACTTTTAATCCTGGTTAAAGGTTTCCAAACGATATCCTCGAATGTCTACGCGGACGAAGTCGCGGGCGGAAGCTAATATCAAATATTTATATTTACGAAATCTTAAATTTCAAAACAAAATATTTTATAAGTATTTAAAAAAACTTGTTTCGTAACCAAACAACTAACATAAAATTAGGTCTAAATACAAGTAATGTCTGTCTACCTTTTATTAATATCGAATATGTGTGTAATTAATACCTATACTGATAAGGTCGTATCAAGGCCACCGGGCGGTCAACGGCGCGACGACTTTTAGGCCACGCCTAGCTTTAACTATACCATAGAGTAGGCAAAGCAGAAGAGGTTGTGGATGTTACCTATCTATCATTAAACTAAAAAGTTATTAAGATAGATTTTAAAATTTGAACTTTGGTTGGAAAATTATTTCAAGTCTTAGGGCTCCGGCGAACCGAGAGCTTTCCATACAAACGTAATACCAAAATGATTTGCAATTTGAGCATAATTAACTCTTCTTATGTTGTTATTCGGATTAAGACAGTATTTGTCTAGGTTTCTAAGAAATAAAAATTCCAAAATACTAACCCCATTCAAAATAAATGCCAATTTTTTCATACAAAACTGTAAATCGCATTCATTTTTATTTGGTTTAGTATTTTGTATTTTTTATTTAATAGAAACCTAGACAAATACTGTCTTATTTTTTTTAACGGACTGCAAAGTATAAAATAATTTCTCTTGTAAAGATTTATAACCCTACACATAAGATTTAAACCGAAAAACGTGGGGGTGCATTTTGTAAGATTTATCATCATTATTATTATTGTCTTTCGCATACGCCACGTTTTTAGGTTAAAAACTTCTGTTTATGGTTATAATTCTTTATTTTATAACTTTTTTTTCTTAAAAACGTCATTTATGATCGAAGGCCAAAGACCAAAGTACTTTTTCATTAATTTATAACCTCTATACTTCCAGTACAAAAGCTAGTTTCTGTTATTTACTTAATCTTTGAAACCCAACGTCTGAAAACGAGTGTTCGCTTTACCGAAATGTCACTTCCTGAATTAAAATAATACCACTCTACATATTTAAAGTACAGTATATCAACTCGGGTGACTCTATATCCTTATTGCTTTTACTGTCCATACATACTTACCTACTGGTTTAAAATGTCATATTCAGTAACGGGCAGGATGGTTTTGCCATTGCTTTAATTTGGTTATATAGAACTACTATGTTTTACATTTATATTGCTGTAATACATTTTTACTAGCGACCGCACGTGACTTCGTCTGCGTAGACAGTTATTTTTATAGTATCCATATGTATGGATATGACAGACGCATGGCTAAGGGCCCGTGCAGCGTGCCGGCGAGGTCGCGCGACTACGGTCGCACCGACTCGCGACAAAAACGCCTATACTTATGTGAAAGTGCTGTAAATGTGACAGTAAGGTTGTACCAATGTAATTTTAGCGCGCAATTGTCAAAAGATAAAGAAATCTTTTGCGACATGCGAAGTTTTTATTTGGGCGTTATAACTAAATTAATAAGCACTGTAACTGCACTAACGCTCATAAGCTTAAAGCGTTACTACGAAAAAATAATCGTGGTACCTAATCGGAGGATGTTAAATTTGCAGCTTATTCGCGAGTTTTCAGTCCCCTGACTGAATGTGTCACTAAATGGAATGAAACCGTGTTTCATTAACGTGATTCAGATACACTCTGATGTGGTCAATGCGTAGGGAATATGTGTGCATTCCGACACAACTGGTAAGTGTATATATGCATGCTTCAGCCTGCGAAAGTGGTCTCAAGGTTGGCGGTCACTTCCGCGAGAACCAATGATTTATTGCTGAGAACTGCATCAATTTTAATATGGATCGTATGTAATGTAACTCCACACCAAATTCAGTTATCTGAAAATCTTGATGGGAGTATAATACCCTAGAGGTACATTTTAGTAAGTACGCTTTAAAGATGTTTGACAGATGATATTATACGTTGGAGGTACTCGAATTAATTTGATATTTGACGTTTCGTGAGAAATGTGGGAATTACAGAAAAAAAGATTCTCGGAGGAGTTTGGTGACGCAGTGGTATAGCCTGGCCCATCGATTGCGCAGGTTAAGCAACTTTCGCAAGGGTCGGTCATGGGATGGGTGACCAAAGACTTTTTTTAGAAGGCACGTTAAGCCGTTGGTCCCGGCTGCATTTGCAGTAGTTAGCACCTACCAACCTGAATTGGGCTCGCGTGGTGGGTCATGGCCCATCCTCCTTATCCACCCATAAGGAAGGCCTGTGCCCCAGCAGTGGGGACATTAAAAATGGCTGATGGTCATACCTTTTTTACGAAAATTGCCTAAGGCCATATAATATTTTCTATTTGCTTTAAAATCTTGGCGAAAATAGTTTGCGCTTTATTTTCTTACAAAATTACTGCGGAGTCTTTGATTTCATATTTAAAAGTACTGATTGACTGAATATTCTTTTGAGATTTAATTCCACAGGGCACTGACTTTTCGTATAATGTTGCGAAGCAATAATTTTCAACAGTAAGGTTATTAATAAGGCAAATAAAATAATACAAGCCAATACTTTCGATAGTTGACGGCTCGGCCTTTGGAAGGAATCCCGAGGCTGACATGTTCGACTCTTTTCTCATAGCACGACTACATAAACGCTAAAATCATTGCCAAGTATCTTAGAAGAATGTTAAGGCGGACATTACAATATTCTGTAGATAACAAACAGGCAGCTTAGTTTAAGGGGCTGACATAAGCCAACTACCGCCGCTTTTATTTTATTTATTCTAAATAAGCCCAATTTCTGAAAAAAGGGTTCTGTCAAGGTTTTGTTAATAACGTGTAATATTTATTAGATAACATTACACAGTTTGAAAAGGCATTCAAACAGTTTAAAACGCGATTTTGTTAAAAGTGGCCACTGTTGGTTCAAACCCGTTTTGTTAATGTTAATGTTGTAACGTTATTCAATAAACATTAGACGTCATTCACAAGACTTTGACTGATTCCTTTTTAAAGAAATTGGGCTTATTTGAAAAAATGAAAAAAAAAATGAAAAAATATTTATTTCGTTAACAGAGGGTAGATATCTTAACTATAGTGTTGGGGCCCTCTGTTAAGTATAGTAATACCTGTAGTAGAGGAGCCCCGCTCCTCCGCATTAGCACGACAGAAACAATCTACTTAGTTTTAATTTTCTAAATGTAAGTGCACTTTAATATAATTTCTCTAAAATGTAGGACTTATTAAATCTTTATGAACAAATAATAATAAAGAAACAAAAAGAAAAAAAAGTTAATTTGCGTATGTGTGTGTTTTTGTGTGTGTGTGTGTGTGTGTGTGTGTGTGTGTGTGTGTGTGTATGTGTGTGTGTGTGTGTGCATGTTAATGTATATGTGTATATATTTATCTTATATATTATAACAAACCTTCAACCTCATCATAGCTTTGTTGCATTAAAAATATTTTCAATTTCTTTTTACACTCAACATATGTCAGACCGTATACATCAATTTTATTATTTACAGCGTTGTATAAGGTTATTGCTCGCCTAGTATACTGTCTACATGCATATTTAGTTTTAAAATTATCTTTATATTCAATTTTATATTTCCGTCTTTTATTTGTCATATTTGGTTGAAAGATGATGGATTTATGATTTTTTAAAACTATTGTAAAAATGTAAAGTCTTCTCACCGACAGTAAGCCACTCAAAGTATATAATTCTGTAGTGCTGAATCTAGAAGGTTTAAAGTACATGACTTTGATTAGGCTTCTTTGCGCTCTTTCTAGTTCCAAAAACCTTGTCTTCGCTGCACCACCCCATATTGAAATGCAGTAACTTAGTATAGACTGCGCTAAAGCTATATAAATTTTGTTAATAATTTCTTTCGTGCAAACATGTCTTAGAGATTTAAAAATGTATATAAGTTTTCTTAAACGATTTGACATTACTTCCAGATGGGAATACCAGGTTAGTCTTTGGTCTAATATTACACCTAAATATCTTGCGCTAGAAAGCCGATTCAACTGTGGACAATTACAGTTTAAGCAAAATTTACAATTATGTATTTTAATATTAAAATCATTTTTAGGTTGGGTGGTGTTATATATAGTGAAGCAGATATAATTTGACTTTGTTATATTTAAAGATAGCAAATTTTGGTTAAGCCATGTAGACAATTGAGCCAGGCCCGATTCTGTGGTCTTTTTCACTGATTCCCAAGTGTCACCCGTGAACACTATTGCTGTATCGTCAGCATAAGCAAAAATTTTTCCATTATTGAACTTCATATTGCACATCTCATTAATATAAATTAAGAACAGTGTCGGTCCCAACACGCTTCCCTGTGGGATTCCGTAGTTTACATCGACACTGTCACTAATAAAAGTGCCAATCTTAATTGCTTGCCTTCTACCCGTTAAATAACTGCAGAAAAGGGAGAGAGAGTTATCTCGTATGCCAATTTCTTCAAGGCGGTTTATAAGGATGGGGATTGAGACGGTGTCGAAAGCTTTTTTAAGGTCCAAGAATACTGTTATGCATTTGTTGTTCTTATCCACTTTGTTTACAATTAGTGTGGTGAGATCTCTAACAGCATCTTCCGTAGATATGTTTTTGCGAAACCCATACTGGGAGTCAGAAATGAGTTTGTATTTATTGAGGTAACTGAGTAATCTTTCATTTAGTACTTTTTCCATAATCTTCGACAACGCGGTTAAGACAGAAATAGGTCTAAAATTGTTGACGTTGTCTCTATCCCCACCCTTATAAACGGGAGTTATAATAGAATTTTTGAAGGCGTCGGGGAATATACCCTTACTAAAACATAAGTTAATTAATTTACTTATTATAGGAGCTAGCACACGTTTACCGGCCTTTAGGAAAGACATTGGTATGCTATCTAATCCAGTTGCACTATTAGAATTAAGGCTCATAATTATATTTTCAATTTCAATAGGATCAGTTTCTAAAAGTACAAATGACGTCGGTTGTAAATGTGTTAATTTCGGCATAGAGTAATTTGGAGTATTAGCAATGATGTTTTCGGCGAGCGTCTGACCAATTACTGAGAAAGATTTGTTAACGATATTAGTTGATTGTAAAGGATCTGCTGCCAGGTTAAGAAGACTAGTGCAAGCTGTTTTAGAACATTTAAAGTTGGTTATTTCATTTACAGTTTTGTATAATTTTTTAGGATTATGTGACGATTTTTCTAATTGATTTCTGTAATAGTCACGTTTCAATTTTTTGATGAGGTTATTACAATAGTTGCGATACCTTCTGTAAGTTATTGTTAGGATGTTGTTATTTGGATTATTACGTAACTTTCTTTGCATAGCATTTCTAGTACGAATGCACCTCAATATACCTTCAGTAATCCAGGGCTTAATTAGACGTTTGTTACAGGGAGTACGTATAGTTTTGGTATTGACAGCAATAGCTAGTCTAATATTCTCTATAAGTAAGTTAGTCACTATATTCGGGTCATCATGGTGTTCCATATCGGATAGGTTATCTAAGCGCAAATCTTCGAGTGCTTTTTCGTAATTTATCTTATTTTTAACCAAATATGTCGTTTCATGGCGTGACAGGTCGCACAGAGAAACAGCCAGGAGTACCATATAGTGATCGGTAGTTGTGGTGTTAAGTACAGCAATAGAAGCATCATATTTGGATTTATTTAGTTTTATCATAAAATGGTCTAGACAACTAGGACCCCTAGTTGGTTCCCTATGCCCAGGGAGCAAGCCATGATGTGACAATGTATTGAGATAATTAATTCTATTATTAAGTTCAAATGTTTGCTCAACAGATTTTTGAATAATATTTATATTGATGTCTCCAGTTAAAAAGATATTTTTACGCATATTGAGTGACTCAAGATGGGTATTTATAGAATCAATAAATCTATCTGCACATTTATTGGATGGTGATCGGTAGATGCCTAATATAGTAAAACAATTCGTTATAATTTGAATACATGACGCATCAGTTAGTATTATTTCTTTAACGCAAACTTGAATACCGTTTTTAACAAACGCAACTACACCATCATTTTGGTTGAGGTGGTTGGTGGTGCAGTAACTTTGATAATTTGCAAGATTTGGTACAGGTTTATTTTTATCAATTCTACACTCCGTCAGAATAATAATGTCCACATTAGAACTAAAATTCGATAGATTCAATATTAAATCATCCATATTACAATATATACTTCGTATGTTCTGGGTCACTACTGTAAGTTTTGCGTTATTTATTATATTTTGCGACAGGTTTTCGAAAGTAGTGGAAATGGAAGTAGCGATCTCACTGTTGTCTATTGCAGAAATTGTTTGTAGAGTGCTATCCATAAATTAAAACTGAAAAATAACTATTGTTGTATCTGCGGTACAATGTACTGGTTGTAAGAGTTTCATCTAGAAGGTAATTAGAGGTACATATTTGAAAATTATCTTTGTTATTTAAGTGCAATAAAGTGTATAAGTAAAAATGGCATACGGTTGTTTTTTGATTATTTTTAAAGTTAATGGCAGTCACCTTTTGATATTTTTTAAAAGTACTAGACATTTTGAGGTATTTAGGAATGTGTGTTACGTGTGTAAGTGTAAATGTTTTTAGTAGAATTAGTTTTACATTAATGTATCGAGATATAATATGCAGTGTGAATACATTGCAAAATTTATAGGTTAAGCTTTCAAAACTACATAATACAACAATAACTACTACTAGTCATATTATTTGCATTAAACTTTGGACTTGAGTCTCATTTGTAATAGTTATTACTCCAGAATCTTCACTTTTCCTCACATAAACTTGGCCAAAAGATGTCCAGCAAAATTTATAGTTCTTGGATCTAGCTAGATCTCGAGCAAGAAAGAACAAACGCGATGCTTTGATGGTCAGGTGCTCCGATATATAGATAGGTGTATCTTCGTTTCTCTTGAATCCCAAATGCTTAGCTCTAAGTTTCTCTTTGTTTTTGATATTGAACGATTTACATTTTTTCAATATTTCTTGTTTCATGAGGGTTGATTGCGTCTCAACTATAATCGAGGTATTGCTCTTAGCAGGATTTTTGCTTTTAACGCGATAAATATCTTTAATATCAGAGCCGGACATTTGTGTGCCGATAGTAGACGCTAAGGTGCACATGTAATTAATTAAATTATCTGCGGTTTCATTCTGAGCTTTTGGGACATTCTTTATTTCCAAGCTATTTTTCCTATGTATTCTTTGCACTTCTTCCAATTTATCCTCCAAAATCGAAATATATTCTTTATCTTTTCTGTTTTGCAACTCTAATGACTCAACTTTTTTCTTCAATTCATCGTTTTGGCTGACAAGGAAAGCTATAGACGATTCAATATTTTGGTTAGACTGTTGAATATCCTTGAGAGTTTTCGTGATTTTACTGGTTTCGCTATTCTGTGTTGAAGATAACTGACTGAACATATCTTTTATTTCTTGCTTAAAGTTATCAAATTCCGAATAGAAATCCTCATCACGCTTCTTTTTATTGCGCATAGATATGTAGTTTGGTGGTGTAACATTATTATCATCGACGAGATTAGTCTCTGAGAGAGATTTATTCATCTTCGCAATCAGAAAAGCAACAATAATAAAAAAAATATATATCTTATTTTGTATAGGACGGGATTTGATCCGCGCTAGACAGAGCCCGTGTACAATATCTCGAGCGATCAGCGCACTACACCACAGCAACAGATAATAATGCTGACGAAATAATCTATCATACGAGTTTTTGTCCGTAGCTCGCGTAGACGGTGTTGCTGTAGACGGTGTCGTAGCAAAGTCGTAGTCGCTTACCGTAGCACTGGTCTGGGTCGTGTGCGAGCAGGATGGTCAGTATTTCTTCTTCAACAGGTACGATCGGGGTTACAGATAGTGAGTGAGTCTATGTAACACAAATTTGCGCATTGACGCACTTTTAATAGAAGTTATATTTGCGCAAACGTAATAATTTTTTAATCATTTTTACGAGCGAAACGCGCAGCACGTCTGCTTCTTATCGTGTTTCGGACGGAAGAGGAAATTATTAGTATTAAATTATTATTATTTAGAATAAATAAAATAAAATCGACTGGCAGAGCTAGTTGGCTCATGTCAGCCCCTTAACATGTGTATTAGTTGCATTCGTAGCGAGCTCTCTGGTCGGCGCGTGCGTCGCTCTGATTGCCTTCGACCTACGTGGCCTTATGCTAGTGCACTATCACAGACCTGACAATGTTAGATAGGCCAATACTTTATTTTACTTACCATAAATTATTACATACTTTTGAAGATCTAATGTCTGGGAAAAGCCTAGGTAGGGTTATATTTACTCCTTTTTAGTTTTCTATGTGTACAATGTTTATTTTGGACTGTAACGTTTTAAATAATTATTGCATAATTGGTATAGTTCCTACCAGTGTAATTATTATTGAAGAATATAGGTTTAATGTTATTTTATATTCATTAAAATTTATAAGAGCAAATCAGCTACTATAAGATTGATTTACATATAGGTTAAGGGTGGGTAAGTATTGATCATAGTATAATCAAGAACAACAACTTACAACTACATAATTTAACTTATCTTCGCATTGTTAACTCTGTGGTAGTTACATATGCGAGTATTTACACGAAAAACTACCAAATTCTGTGTCAAGCGATAGAGTATTCAGGGCTCGCGTCAGGCAGTCTAGACTTTCAGGGTTGTCTTCTTAAAGTTTGTAACAATTTATTAATTTTTTCATAAATAAAAATTGGTAGGGCACATCACTAAGAGAAGCTTATATCGAACTGCGATTGATTTTTACTCGGGTAAATTAAAACCTCGAGTTTAGTGGAGATAGGTTATGGTGTCAGATATCAGTCACACCGCCATATTACATGAAACCACCGTAGACAAAAATACCTGCGCAGGAGATAGTTTTGTTGCTACAGCTCCTACCGCGCATACCTATGTCACATCATGGTGTCTTAATTGTTTAACTTGACTAGTTTTAATTTATTAATTGGAATTTATTATGTGATAATTGCTGAATCACATAATAAATAACTGAAATATGTTTTTTTTTTAATTCTAAAAACTGAATAGACAAAAAAAATATTTATCGAACCTGCTCACAAAATTTCACAAGAATCGTGTGAGACATGTAGAGGAAATCAAACGCCTGAAGCAGGAACGCTTCGCTCGCGCTTCGCGCTCGCTCAGTCAAATAAATAGTGTCGCATGCCAGCTAGCCCTGAAAATTTGGTCGCATGCGCAGAATCTAGATTTGTTTACAAATACCTGCAAGGTTGTTTAGTTTGAATGTTTTTAAGACTTAAGCAAATAAGATTTAACTACAAGGCGCTAGATGTCATCTTTTTCTCTTCATTATTATCATCATATCTTTAATAATTATTGTCAAGCCGCTGGATTCCATGAAGATCCTTGGGGGAGGCCTATGCCCTGCAGTGGGCATTATGAAGCTAACAAATAGGGTTTGTGTTTCAACTAGTGCAAGCAAATCTATTCTGGCGCAGTTGTCGGTCTGCGGGTCAGGGGTCAGTCCTCAGACAGCCTTCAGGGAGGTTATTCACGATTGTCGGAAATCAACTTTCCGAATCGAATCGGAAAGTCTTCCGATATAGATCTTATTTTCTACCTTATGCTGCCAAACTTTGTAAATGCATTGCGCTTTCCCGTCGGTCAGTGAATCGAATGCCAGTCGAATGTATTTGTGAATAGCAGTTATCGAATCTATCGGAGGATACGTATTCGAATCGAATGCTTTCGAGTAGATTTCCGACAATTGTGAATAACCCTACAGGTCCCGTTCTCTGATAGTCATCTGTCCGTCCCTTAGATACGTCATCCCTGTCAACCTCTGTCATATGTCTATCAGCCTGTCAGTCATTAGTCGAAGGAGGCTGGACGCCGCGACAAAATCTTTACTCTGCACAACAGCGTAACAGAGCTCTGTACCAATAAAACGGAAACCTCAAATATTAACATAAACGATGCCTGCACTGTTTGTTTACCAATCATGGTGCAGATACCTTCAATAATGTCAATGAAAAGATCAATGTTGCATCGCACCCGTCAGGAAGAGAACGGCGAGGCTGCCCAGTTGCATTGTGGTTGCAAGATTTATTGGTTTTTCATACATAAAATTAAATAAACAATAAATAAATATTTGACAACATCACATACATTGTTCCGATTCCAAAGTAAGTAGCTAAAGCACTTGTGTTATGGAAATCGGAAACAACGGTGGTATTACAAACACCCAGACCTGAGCCAATATCGAAAAGTTTGTTTTCTAAATTGACTCAACCGGGGATCGAACTCGGGACCTCAGAGATGGCGACACTTTGAAAACCGGTGTAAAGCCTTTAGACCACGGAGGTCGTTAATAATAATTACTATTACCTACTGCTTCTTATGAAAATAGCAATTGTTTCAATTTCAATCTCTATGGAAAAATTGTAGAGCATAAAGGGAGTTTTGATGAGAGACTTCAGTCACAGCACAGGCGCCAGCGTAGCAATTTCTTCCAATATTTTTAACTTTGCTTCAGTATAGGTGTTAAAGAGGGGGAAAGGAGAAAGGATCAAAGTAAGGGAGTAAAGAAATTATATTAGTAATAATAAAATATACAAACCAAACAGCAAAAACAGAAAACCGAAGAGAAGACAGATGACAGGTAAGAGCAAAGATTAAAGATAAATCAAAGACAAACATATTTACACCCGGCCTGATGGCCAGTTCGTAACAATAGGTATTTTTATTCTGTTTGTCAGTTGTTTTGCGAACTTAATAATTAATATGAGGGAGTTTTTGGCGCCATTTTGTCGAGTTCGTTTTGGTGTCTATTTTAATTATTTTCAAATTGATTCATAGTGGATATTGTGTCTTAAAATTGGTGCAGTTATATGGTACAAGTGTCTACGCAACTGAACAATATGTGGGATAATTGAAATCGGCGCGATCTTGGTTGTGTGAAGCTGAGACTTTTATTGAAGTGGTGGCTTCCTCGGCAGAACTAACCGAGTAAACTGTCTTGATATACTTGGTGCCAAATGCTCCAAGCAGGATTAAAATGCGATGCACCCGCATTCTAATGAAAAATTAAACAATATCTACCACTGAACTATTTAACACTTGACACTGGCAAAAATTACTTCCAAGAGGAAAGTAGATTGCCATAACAAAAAAAGAAGAAGAAGAAGTAATATGAGTTGCTTAGACATGTCTACTTATTTTATTTGCTTTGGACAACTCCGACGTCAACGGATCAAAAAACTGTGGTTAGAGTCAGCTAATTAGGTTTTAGATTGATGATCGCAATGTCATTAAGGAAGATCAAATGTGTTATTCTATCGTAGGTAAATTAAATATCTTAAGCTTAACATAATTAGATACACCGACCAACGAAGATCTAATTATGGTTTTTCACCGATAACAGACAAATGTACAATAGTTTCAAAGACCTAAGTGAAGCTTAGAATTTATGTATCAGCGGAGAATAGAGTAAGCATGAAAAACGAATTCACGAAGTGACCCTTCTGAAAAAATCCATACACGTACTTAATATTATAAATGCGAAGGTAACTCTGTCTGTCTGTTTCGTTTTCACCCCTAAACCACTGGACCGATTTTGACGAAATTTGGTACGGATATACTCGTAGATGGGACCTTGGCAAAGGACATAGACTACTTTTTATCCCACTGCTGGGCACGGGTTTTCGTCCGCTCGACCTGTGGTCCACGCGGTCGACGAGTTGCGCGCGGAAAGCTAGTAAAATATAAAATGACTTTCAAAATGAAAGTAATTTAATATTTTACTAGCTTTTCGCGCCAACAGAATTACTCGAATTGTGTGTGTTAATATAATTGATGTAAAAGCAATTATTCTGTTATTAACAAGTTTGTAATTATTTTATATGTGCACAACGAAGTTATATTATTTTAATTACATAAAATGAGGTTATGTTCTGCCTTACGATTCTCTTTTTCGGTTCTATTAACTCCCGTGTAGCATCCCCTAGGCCGAATAAATTCAGTGAAAGGCGCCACCCCGTATAGTCAGTATAAAAGCGAGGTGCGTACGCGCAGCGCCTCCGATTTGTCGACAATGGCTGTGCTTGCGCGATTGGTACGTTCAAATCTGTGTTCTAAATTTGAATTTTGGAGATATTGACATTTAATAAAGAAAATAGTTTTAATACCAAATAAGGATAGTTTTAAAAAGTTTCTTTTTATCGCAATTGCGGATTTTTTTTAAATGTTTATTGGTATTTTCTGAGTATTAATAATGTCAATATTTTATATAGTGAAAGTGTCAAGGTTAAATATTGAAATGTGAAGTAGTGGATGCCTGTGTGATGTTGCTAAGTGACATCGATATTGATAGATTTATTCAGTGCAAGTAGTGAACTATACCTAAGTCGGAAATTATAATAGGCCACATAATTGATTGGATTGGTTGTGTAATTTGATACCACGTGTAATGAAAGAAGCATTTTTCTTTTCAGTTGAATTATAGTGGCTCTCTTTCTGGTTCGATACTTCATAGTTAGTTTTAGCTTTTTGTGATGATTTGCTTTATTATCAGACTGGTATCAACTGGTCAATGTTGACCTAAGTTCTATTATCAAGGGACTGGTTACCGCAATATGACAGGTGAGCGGGCGGCGCAGGCGCAGGCGGCCTCTAAATAGTTCACTTTCCGATTTGTCACTCCTTTATGCGTTATTACCCGATTCCGCCATCATATCTCTTGTTTATGGTAGCTTATGACTACATAATATCCATTTTGTATATATGTGACAAGAAAGCTCAATAAGCACTCTTAAATAACTTTTTTTATTTATAGACAATTTTAGTGAAGTCTATTTGCAGTCACTCCAGGGTTAATATGTGGAACCAACTAACCAATAACTTTTTGGGCTCCTATTTACCTCAAAGTGACGCTCTCATCTTAATTAAATTTATTGCTCGCTAAATACATAAAGTATCGAAAATTCACATGTACAGATTGAAGCTAAGGTTCTATAGTTTATTTACAAACAATAACCTCAGTAAAATAGAGTTCGTTGTAGTAGTAGTTAGAAAAAGTGGTCACTTTTTGATCTATATTACATGTGTATTTTCGATACATTATGTTTTTTTAAGCTCAAAAGTCAGATATCGTAATAATTATAAGAATATAAACAATTAAAAAATACAGCGTCCTTGGGATTGTGTCTTTTGAAAATTGACATCATTATATCGTACAACAAACAACTAAACGAGAAACCATAAAATAAATAAATGAAAAATAGTTGCATGTGATAAGTATTTTTATTAATAAAAGTTTTTTTGCATTTTACAATGCTATTTTTATATTAAGATAAATAAATACTAGAAAAAATCTACTCACCCACCCTCCCAATAGCGACTAGGTAGCATAAATTGGTCAGTGCATTGGGCTGGAATGCCAAGGGTGCGGGTTCGAGTCCCGTCTATAAGGTGCTACGGGTGAGTCGTTTTTTTCTAGTATTTATTTATCTTAATATGAGCTCGATGTGGTTAAGCGCCTAGCCCAGCGATTGCGGAGGTTAAGCAACTTTCGCAAAGGTCGGTCATGGGATGGGTGATCAAAATGTATTATCTCGAGTTCCTTGCTTTGGAAGGCGCGTTAAACCGTTGGTTTCGGCTACATTTGCAGTCGTTAACACCCACCAATCCGCATTGGGCCCGCGTGGTGGGTTAAGGCCCATCCTCCTTATTCACACATAAGGAAGGCCTGTGCCCTAGAAGTGGGGACATTAAAAATGACTGATGGTCATTTATCCTCATATAAAAGTATTTTTATTTAAAGTAATACACAATATCACAAGTTTAACACTATAATAAGGCACAATAAGTTAGAAACAAAAAGTTGAGTTATTTGACACGTAAAGCTACCAAGCCGTAAACTTTCGACACATTTCTGTGTGGTCCAATTGATAAACGCTTAGTGATTTCTATTGCAAGCTGATATGTAGAGTCTAAATGCGGATTATCTGGAACTAACAAGCAGCAAAGTTTATTACTTCACAGAAAATATTAACTTACTTACTTACACTGTCTATTAAATCGAGGTCATAATGTCGACATACATTTTGAAAATAATTATTGAAATTCAGATTGATATCGGCATCAGTCATTGTCCCCACTACTGGCGACAATGACTGATGCCTTATCCACCCATAAGGAACCCATTCCTTATGGGTGGATAAGGAGGATGGACCATAACCAAATGCGGGCCCAATCCGGATTGGAGGGTGTTAATGACTGCAAATGCAGCAGGAACTAACGGCTTAACATGCCTTCCGAAACATGGAGAGAGGAGTTCGAGATAGTAAATTTTTGGTCTCCCATCCCATGACCGACCCTTGCGAAAGTTGCTTAACCTCAACAACCGCAGGCCAATGCGCTAATCCACTGCGCCATCGAGCTCCTCCATATTGATATAGATAGCACGAATTCTTTAAAGATAAAAAAAGTGCAATTATTTTGTGCTTAAAAATATATCAAAAACTTAAGTAAACTAAAAAGATTATGGCTTTACTTTTGATCACTCTGTAACATCGAACAAATATTTCACAATTCTTTAAATCTGATAGCTGTCTCCTTTGCATTGTACCACATCACACAGCCGTTTTTCACTTAAAGTGCATATCATAGTTTTATGTAACCAATTGTAGTGTCAAGGCTGTTCACGGCTGTTTCACGGATTAGGCAACTGCACCACTTTTTTACTATATTTTACTAATGGAACATAAATAATTTGGCGGCAGAACAATATTGTTTAAACTTTTTTTAGCATTTGTCCGCCGTAATTTTTTATAACTTATTTTAGCAATTAACCACAACTTTGGAATTAAAACAGTTTAATATTTATAGTAGTTATGGTGTATTCATTTATTTAGGATGCGACTGGCGCAAATCAATAAATATTACTGAAACTCTAAATTGATCGATTCATTCATTTATTGTTGGGATACGCGTAGAGCCCTAACGGCTGAAGGTAGAGACACGATTTTGAAGGGTACCTTTCATGGTGTAGGTGAGCACTAAGAAAGGATTTAGGAAAATTACCGTTATACAGGGTGCTACAGAATGTTCTAGTTTTTTTTTTGTTTGTATAGGGCTGAAGGTAGAGACACCATTTTTGGAAGGTAGATTCCTTTCATAGTGTGTGTTGGATATTAAAAAACCAAGCGAACAAAGACTCTGACCCATCATTGACGACCTCCGTGGTCGAGTAGCTTTGTACACCGGTTTTCATGGTGTCGCCATCTCTGAGGTCCCGGGTTCGATCTCCGGTTGGGTCAATTTAGAAAACGAACTATTCTATATTGGCTCAGGTCTGGGTGTTTGTGATACCACCGTTGTCTCTGATTTCCATAACACAAGTGCTTTAGCTACTTACTTTGGAATCGGAGCAATGTATGTGATGTTGTCAAATATTTATTTATTATTATCATGTCAGAGGATAAGTGAGCATGGAACAAAAAAATAATGTCTACTGATAAATATCTAGGCATATTGGTAATCCGTGACTTTCAAAATAAACGCACAACTATCATAATCACGCGAACAAAGGCGTGGACAAAAGCTAGTTTACTATAAAATAACCGGGACAAAACCGACATGACCCGTATGTCCCAACTTGTCAAGCTTCATGGTGATAACACTTAACATGATCGGATACAGTTTCAAATGTAGATTTTAGGGAAGTTAAATCACTATTATTACATTACTAGTGGAAAGTTTTTTTGCTATCCCTAGGGAACAATTCTTTTTTCGAGATGAAAGGTAACCTATGTCCTTCTCTGTACCCCTGACAACGTGTATGCAAAATTTCACGATGATCGGTTCAGTAGTTAAGACGTGAAGGCGTAACAAACAAACGGACTTTCGCATTTATAATATTAGTAAGGAAGTATAATTACTTATTACCCCATATTGAAATAAATAAAATACCTAGGTAAAGCGGTAAATTAAACAGCGTCAACGTAATTCTTTGCTCAAACCATCACAATGCGTTGACTTCATGTTCAGCGTTCGCGGTGTGTCGTCGTAGTCAGTGACTATACAAATTTTCAGTGATTCATGAACAGAAACCAGAAAGCTTAGCAGTCACTGTGCTCGCGGTTAGCGGCTGAGAATAAACTCGGCTTCGTCTGAACGCGGTGTCATGCGATAAAATGTAACGACATTATAAACATGCAGCGTTGGCACAATGTCATATCTAAGTAATATGAATGTAGACAATGACAAGAATAAGTGCCGTGTATGCCCATCAACCTTTCAGTTTCCATTGGAAGTCGTTATACTGAATTAAATTTAAAGTAACGTAAGCCGCGCGTAACAAAAATCATCTATTGACGCATGTGATCATGTTTTCAGGTGGTGTTATCGTTGGTGAGCGCCTGCGCATACGCGCAGTACGCGGAGGAGCGCGCGCCGCGGTACATCGCGTCGGAGCCGAAGGTCACCTCAACCCCTGTGCCTATACTGAAGCAAATTAACAGGTAACCAACCAGGAAAATTTTTGACACCATCATAATACGTAGTTTGCTAGACGACTTTAGAAAAAGAGAAGAAACATCAGGAATTCAAGAATGTTAATATAACAAAATCATCAATATCAGCAATTTTTAAGTCACCACTGCTCGGGCACAGCTTATGGATAGATTTTATGGATAAGGTGGATGTTTATCCAACACTCACGCCCAATACTGATTGGTGGATGTAAATGACAAATGCAGCCAGAATCAAGGCTTAACGTGCCTTCTGAATGATGGAGGAACTCCAGGATAACTTGATCTCCCATCCGATGCTTTTTTTGTTACATTGTATAGAAAATTTTATAGTTTTATTATCTGTTTACAAAAGACGTTATGTTTCATTATCGTAACCAGCAACTTACTTAAGTCTGCTCTACTTACTTAGCCTGTACAGGTTAGTGCGGGCGTGGTTAAGATATCATTGGAATTTAAAATTATGTTTCAATATTTATCCTAGCATTCTATAGAGGTGAATTGACACAGATTGAAATGTCAATCTACTAAAAGAACGTTGCTGTTTCTTAAATGTAATATTTAACAGAAGTAAGTAGTTGCGAAAAAAAATCTTATTATCTATAATCTTATATCTGATTTTAAGTGTTATTCAAAGAATAAGGATAGACCATGACTTATTTGAAAATACTTACTTTTAAAATAATTTTAACAACAAAACTTAAAAGCTAAGAAAATCATGCAGCCGATTGATCGTGAACATATTAAACGTTACAGGCACAATGAGGACGGCTCTTACACGTACGGGTACGAGGCGGCAGACGGCTCCTTCAAGATCGAGACCAAGGCCGCCACCGGCGAGGTCAAGGGGAAGTACGGGTACAAGGATGATACTGGCAAGGTACTGTGAGGCCTTACCCTCATATGCAAACTATTTGGGTTCTGTAACTCTTTGGTTACAGACTAAAGATAAACAGAATTTCAAATGCGAACGACAGTTCTCTAGCCTTTGTTTAGAGGAAGGGAAGCTAGGCTGTGCCCTTCTGGCTTCGAAAGATATTAATGCTTATGCGTAAACATAAACAAGAAAAGTGATATAAAATCTCTTATTTACGATATAGAGAGGCTTCGTCTCTTCAGTACATTATAAACTATTATTAACCACCTCTGTGGTCCAGTGGTTTGTCCATCCGAGTATATTCGAATTTCATTTGGTTGATGGTAGAACTCGTTCCAAGCCCGCCTGACTAGTTGCCATCCTGCTGCCATCATCTACCTAAGTCTGACGGTACAGATGCCGCCATCAGTTTGATTCAACGGTTCTGGCGTTAAAATGTAACAAATAACTATAGTTAGTTTCAAATTGTTATAAATCGTGCATCTCTCTTCATCGTTGGTTTTGCCTCCGATTTCTGTCAGTTAACTTAACTTCCGAACAATGACTGACTATACTTTATTCTCAGGTGCGCGTCGTTGAATACGGCGCTAACAAATTCGGGTTCCAGCCGTCCGGCGAGGGCATCACCGTCGCGCCGCCCACGCTCGTCGACGAGTCCACGCGCGACGAGGGACTCCGCCCGCAGAAATCACAGGTAGTCTGTTCTTATAAATAGACATTCATGTGCGAAGATTGATGAGTAGCTAACACGTTGATTATCACGTAACTGTCTCCTAGTTAAAAACATTATCTTTAGTCTAAGCTTCGATTCTCATAGAGTCTATAACGCTACTAGTGTAGTGATGCTGTCATTATTTTGTAATTTTCATAACGCAAGTCCTTAACCTTTTATTATTTTTTATTTACAGGGCGGCCGCTCCCAGTACCGCGCTCCCGAGCCCCAGTCCGTAGACTACGACTACGAGGAGCCAGCTCCCCGGCCCGCGCCCCGCCCCGCGCCGCGCCCGCAACCACAGCAACAATACCGGCCGCAGCCGCAGCAGCAGCAGCAGCAGTATAGGCCCACGCCGCAGCCGCAGCAGCAGTACCGCTCGCAGCCGCAGCCGCAACAACAGTACAGGCCCGAGCCGCAACCTCAGCAGTACAGGCCGGCACCCCAGCAAGCTGCGCCTGCGCCGCCTAAGGTATCTTCTTTTATCATCACCAGTAATTTTTGACTGACTTCAAAAAAAGGAGGATGTTTATATAATACTAAATAATATACTAGAAAAAAAGGAGGATGTTATTATCAAGTCGCCGGTATTTTTATTTTTTTTATGTGTTTTAATGTCTAGACTGAGGCCCTCCCTTATGAATGGATAAGAACGAGATGGGGCAATAAAAACTACCATGCGTAAGTATGACTAGAAAAGCAGTCGAGACCGATGGCTTTACGTGCCTTTCTGAGTGCTCAGAGGAGCTCATTTAGACAATTTTGATATAGGTAGTAGTTGGATGGAACTGATGGATGAATTTGATCTTAAAATAAAGCCAATAATATTTGCTACATTTATCAAGGTCTGTCATATTTTTAGCGCATTTAGAAAAAAGTTATTTAATTATGAATATTTTTTCATATGGTAACACTAAGAAACAACGAGTCAATGAAAAACGTTCCGTTATCCACATTCAATTTTCAAAGGGCAAAAAAGTCATTATAAAATGTAAAGGCGTGGCTGGATAAACCATAAATCTTTTTCTTTTTTCGAAATTAAGAAAACGAAATGTCAATTTGATTTGAATGATGATGACGAAGTTGGAACTGCACTTCGTTCGGAATCCTAATAAGATAAAGGGCAATCACTCCATTTATCCGTTTTTGATGAAGGATTTACTCAATTTGTAAAATGGGTTAGCAGTTAATCTTCATTGATCCAATTTCAGCCTATATAGAACCTTTATACATTCTTCATCTCTATAATGCAAGGATCATTTATATTATATTAGCAAGTTTCCGTAACATTGTACGGCTAACGCCCTTTATAACTTTCTCACAAATCGGTATTTAATTTAATTACTAGATCTGGATAATGTAATATAATAATATGTAGAAAATAATAACAATCAGGAAACTTTTTGTTTTAAACGTTACGTCTCGATACTAAATACTTTTACAATAAACAACATTTTTTTCCCTCAGCCCACCTTCTTTGCCGGCGCTGTGCCTTCGCCTGCCCATGACGACACCACCAGCTTCTTCACCCCCGCGCCCCAACAGCGGCAGTTCAAGCAGGACTTCAGGCCTGCGCCCCAGTTCCCCAAGCCCCAGATAGAGTATTCCCAGGACTTCGCCCCAGCTCAACCCCGCTTCAACCAGATCCCGAACCAGAGAAGCCAGCCTTTCTCTATGCTGGACCAGCTTCTTAAAGAATATGCGTTGCCTCAAGGAGGTGCTGCGCCCCTCCACGATATCACCTTCGGATCCTACTAGGTTAAGCGATAATCTCAATACTTTGTAAATATGTAGTAAATACTTATAAATATTAAAAAAAAACGTTTACATACTGCTCATTTTATTTGAAATTGAATACCTAAGAAGTTACGAAATAACTAAAGTTCACTAAAATATCTAAAAAAAAATTAGTTCAGTGGGCAAATAAATTTTACTGAAAAATCTAGGGCGGCCCATCCAATGAATAGTTCACTCGAAGGACCAAAATCAATCAAAGTCGAATTCATACATTCAATTCATTAATTTTATTCCCTTTATGCAGGACGCCTATCGCCTCTCAAAATTTACCTCAATTAGAGTTCGATAGGATTCTGTGTCCTAAGGGTATGCGTACAGTGCTAAGCGGATTTGATTTCATTTTTTCTTTAATTTTAATTTTGCTAGAGATATGGGTACAAGCTTACAAGTTGTCAATTATATTAGCCAGCATATTTCGGTCATAAAATGGCAAAAATACATTTACAATGCGCTTAATTTGGCAATGTACAACTACACGAACAGGTTCATTAATATGTTGGCACTTTTGACAATTCATCAACCTTTATGGCTTTGTAATAAAAGTCAACATCCTGTCAAAAGTGCCAACTTATTAATGAACTCGACTGTACGACGTATCTTAATCTATAAAATTTTCTCTTTTCTCTCGAGTGAAGTTGCAGTGGATCACTGTCTATTGTCAATTTAATCGCATTGTACTAACAGATTTTATAAATAACTTTTGTGACGTAGACAAAGTTTCTCATCTCCAAACCTTCAAAATATCGGCTGGTTGTGTTTCAGTTTTTTAATCTACTCACAAAGATCTCAAAAAATATTCAACTCCACTACTCAAGTTGTCGTACGGTAGCCTGACACGAGGACGTCGGCACGCGCCGGAACGTTGTCAATATTAATCTCAGCAACTCTTGCGCAACATACTTTAATAACGCACTCTATTGTTGCATGTTTTAGCAAACAGGGCCGTGGGACACCCTCCCGTCTACACAATACCACATGGGAACAAACTACAGTGTGTGCTACATTTCCCACCGCTTACGTAACCGATTGTTATATAGGGACAAGAAAAGATCGACTACATGACCTTAATATTGTCTCAGATCTAAGACTAATTTAGGAAGCTGTAACACGTAACACGATTACAATAAGGTTGAAAATCGCTACAAAAGTATTATTAGATCATTATACTAAATAATATACTAGAAAAAATAGGACTCGCACCAGATCATGTTCTCGGACGGGAATCGGTGACTCGGTAGCTCAGCGGTCAGAGCATTGGACCGGATATCCAAAGGTCGCGGGTTCGATTCCCGTCCGAGAACATGATCTGGTGCGAGTCCTATTTTTTCTAGTATATTATTTAGTATAATATAAAAATAGCATTGTGAATGCTTAAATCTCAAAATTTCAAATATTATTAGATCAATCAACCGCCTTTGCATATTTCGGAATATAAAATCATGACGATTAATTGCTTTTGTTTTTGATAACCTTGTTAGTTGATTACTATAGAATAATATGCTTTGTATGTTTTACGGATTAGTTCCGAGTGTATTGTATTTTTTACTTCCGTGGAAAATAGTTTTTTGTTTGAAGTGTTTTTTTATTGAGATGCACCTAACTATCTCAGATCTGTAAAAAATATTCCTTTATTATACAAAATGATATTTTATTTATTGAATTATTACTTACAACACTTTGAAATTATAGCAAACTCATGAACATATTTAAGATCTACAAGTACTTTTCAGTATCTATTCGTGTATATGAGTTTCATATAAAAAATATTTTATTGTAGTAAATAATCATTAATATTTTATTGAAAGCTAGTCTAAGATTTGTTTTGAGAGTCAAACTATGTTAAACATCTTAAACACTCCCATAACAACTCAACGACGCGACACGCAACTAAATAGCGCGATCCTCGAAATTACGCCACACAAAGGGCACCCTCCTGCCTAGACTATAAGTGATCCGGTTCTTTTTTAAACCTCGATGCAAAAGGAGGGGTGTTATAATTTTTTTATATAGCACAACTCAATACCACGAGGGCTTCTTTCATTTTTTCGATATCGCATTTGGTTTTTGAGATATTATAGTTGATTTTATATGACAAAAGACCCTAAAAATTGTTCGAATTTTTCACATTTTTGCAATTTTCAATTTTCAGATCAATGGTTTTAAGAACTTTTTATGTTAAATATGATTAATAATTGTGCCTATATAAAACGAAATTGCTCTTAAAATAATTTGTAGGTATGAACATACTTAAAATGCGTTATTTAAGTACATCACCAATGCCTTCTCATGCTTGTGTTAAGCTCGTCACAATAGTTAGGCGATAAATTAAGCCCATTGCACCCTTACTGTAGGCCAACTCGCACACCATGAAGGCTGGCCATTGTTGGTGTTATGTGGTGGTCATCCTTGGCATATGAACGTCTTACTTTAAACAATTGTCTCTTTAAGATTATACGATAAGTTGCCTCGAGCTGTTGAATATGAATAGGTTGTCACCTAATGTAAGATTAATTGACTAAGGATTGACCCGCTTTATATTTGGTTCTCGTCCATCTTTGGTTCACTGTTATTTAGATGGAGAGTCACTAATGTCATCACTAGTGTATCATAAGTTAGTTTATTGTAAAAACAGTTTAGATTTCAATATAATAGATTTTTAAGCAACAAATAATTTAGTCTTTGTTTTATTACTTACCTACTTTTAAGTTTAAAAAGTTAGATTTTAATTGATTTTAAATGGGATTAATTAAAAGTTTGTTTGCATTAAAAACAGATGAACCTTATGCGAAACATAATAAAACAGCGTTAAAGGTAGAAAAAAGTCTTTACTAGAAACACCTATGTACAAATTACGTGAGTATTCTACTGGCATATCACTGTATAAATTACGTAATTATAAATACCTCAGTGACGATCCATCGGAGGGGCTCTCTTTGCTTCCTCTACGGAGCCTTCTTCTCCTAGGATTTGCACGTTCCTTACTTGTTTCCTCGGGGGGGCTGCGGTGGTCATCTCCGTGGGAGGCACCGGGGTGGGCATGAAGTCAGGGTTGATTGCCAGCATCAGCATCTTCAGCAACAACGCCTCACGAATATCCGCTGGTAAGAACTCAGGCTGTTCCTCGATACGATTTGATGACGAGCTTGCCGTATCATAATGTCTGTTGTACAACCTCCTTCTGGGCACATACCGCTGGCTTTCGTACTGAGGGTTGTCATAATTTGACATTTGATTTGAATACGCCTCCTGCTGCCTGTATTGCTGCTGCTCATATCGGTAATCATAATGGTCGTCATCCTGATAGTTACGAGCTACGTTGTCATATCTATTATTATAGTACTGAGGTTCTTGTCTAAAAAGCTGCACTGGCTGATACGGTGGCCCTGGTGCCATCAGCTGATCCATCAAAGCCTGCAGTCTATTCTGCCTTAAAATCAGAATGTGGAGCAGACGTTTTAAATCTCTAGTACTCACTGGTGCTGAAATGGAGTTCATTTCGTCAACAGGATCGTATCTTGGTTGATATACCATCGGTGGAGGTGGAGTAGGCCTGTAAGGGTTGATAAATCTTGCTTGATATCCATGAATGGGCACTCCTCTCTCATCCACTGGTATTGGTATGATTCTGGTCACAGGTCTAGGATCGTAAGGCACTGTTACAGGTTCAGGCGTAGTCCCTTTCGTTTGAGGAGGTGGTGATGTTTCCTTTACAAACTGCGGCTGCGGCGGCTCCAATACTTTGTTCTGATATTCATAGTGAAGAAAGGGCCGCTGGTTACCGATAGGAATAGGTGCACCGGGATTATCTTTCAAGTACTCATTAGTTCTAAATTGAACTGCAGCTGGTGGTCGTCTGTAAATAGGCTGCTGATGATACAGTCTGTCATCATACCTTTCAGGAGGAATGTGGATAACTGGCACAGGATTTGATGTCACTATATTTTCATGGTCGAAAACACGTCCGGTACTGGCCTCCACTGTGGTTTCCTGCTCCTGGACAGGCACTTCTTGGTACTGTTGTTGTATTTTCTGCCTTGCAGCTACCAAGGAATGTATGGGCACTAGCCTCGGTCGCGGGGTCGTGGTCGTGAACAATGGTCGCACAGTTCCTAGAGATAAATGACTACCATATACATCAGTGGAATCGTCACCGGCGGACTGACGAAGGCTAACCATGTGGGGGTTGGGACTTGTCCCCGTTAGCTCTCTTCGAATTGTATTGGCTTTGTTTGAATCGTTTTCTTCCTTCATGTGTTCATAAACTGGTTTCAAAGTTTGAGGTAACTTTGTCGTTGTCTGTTTCGTTATCAAATCATCGTTCACTGTCACTGCAACTGGTTTTAACATTTGGGTACGAGTATTTGCATTTTCTTCTGCCTTTGGCTTGTAAAGATTCAGAATATTACTGGTTGTTTCTTCAGCAGTTTGTTTTTCTGTTGTAGTTTCAACTATGTTTGTAGTTGCTCTGGTGGAGCTTGGTATCGGGCGTCTTCGAGGAATATTCTGGATAACAGTTCCTCTGGTTGTAAAACTGCTTCTTGTAGGATACACGACTGTACCTAAAGGTCTCCTAGTAGTAGACGACACTGTTTTATTCATTCTCACGATCATTGTAGGTGTGCTAGGCGTTGTGCTCGTGGTCACCGGTACCGGCGCAGGTGTAACATCACTTGAAGACGAATACGTCACTCGCTTAATTTCACCATCCTTGTCGACGTATCCGAAAGTTCCCTTAACATTTCCCAAAACATCCCTACTTTCTATTTTGAACGTTCCATCATCAGCTTCATAACCGATGGTGTAGGAGCCATCTTCATTCAGCCGTCGTATTTGTTTCACGATACCTACTTTCGCGGGGTCAGATGTTTCGCTTGCCTTAAGGATCTCTTTGGTGGAGTTAGACGCCGGCTGCAGGTCAGCAGTGGCATCTTCAGTGGTGTTATTCGCGGAGGCAGTAGTGAGGCACGCGAGCAGCACGAGGAGGATCATCTCGCTAGGGCAGCCGCAGCGGCATGTCGGCGCTACGGCTGCGCCGCCGCACGTCACCCTCCTATATAAAATACGCCCCACTCGAGTCTTCGCCGTGCGAACGCCTTGCGCAAACCACTCTATTGTTGTCATTTCATTATCTGAAAAGGAAAATCTTTTTTTCTTAACATCTACTTATCCACTCTAGGCTCCCAATTGTTTAATTGTCCGAGTCGTTTTGTAAATCGGTATGTGGATATGTTAGGTTACAGCCGTTTGATGACACCGAATATGTTACAAATAAGTAAGGTCATATTTGGTTGAAATGTTACCATTGTCTGGAGATTTCATTGGGCGATTGTTTCTTAAATATTGTTGGTTAATTAACGCTGGCTCGGTGTTTGTGTCGGTGTTCTCACGCGCCGCTCAATGTCACGTTTAATTGCGTACCTGCGGTTTTGGGATATGGTCGACATTAATTTAGAGCTGGTGCATATAGATTCTGATTCCGCAATGTTTCCATTACATTTGGCGGCTGCTATAACAAGTGTTCGCGGTTGTCGTAACGTATTTTTCCATAAATGACATTAGGTCCTTCCCATGGTTTTCCTTCATTAGGCAGCGTGATTTGGAATATTCTCTCGTTTCCAGTCGTGGGAACTGGCGGGTAATTCTTATACATTATCCCTTGTAAGGTAGGTCCTGTCTATGTCATTGTGTTTTTAAACAAAGCTACCATTGTTTTGTTTATTCGAACAGAACTACAAAATTATTTGTAAATGGCTTTTTAATAATCTTGATGTAAAAAGAAAATTGTCCCTAATAATATTGGGACTACTAAATTGCTTTAAGAAATCACACCTATCAAAATATGTTTGACAATAGAAAAAAAAACATGTTTGAGTTCCAAATAGCACTGGAAATTATTGCAAGTAGCTAAAGTTATCTAAAATGATTTCGAGTGCTCTTAATACATTTCTAACAAGTCTTAGTTCTAATATTATGTAAATTGCAAAAGAGTGAACAGATTTTACTAAAATTCAGCCCGGGAAAGTAAATCTTTCGATACGACATATTTGGTTAAAGCATTCGATGACAATTTCAATAGTCAATAGTCAGTCAAAATTT
This sequence comes from Catoptria pinella, assembly GCA_963556745.1. NCBI lineage: Eukaryota > Metazoa > Arthropoda > Insecta > Lepidoptera > Crambidae > Catoptria > Catoptria pinella. The sequence continues at coordinate 13,611,149 of OY750765.1, forward strand.
CTTTATTCAAATAAACTTAATAATTAAGCACTTTTGAATCGTCTATATTTTCCTACCACCTGTTCCAGACTTTTTTAACTGACAAGAAGAACAGGCGCAAGAAACTTATCAGCTTTAACAAAAATAAGTAACGATATTTCATAGGTAGAACAAGAGGTACGTGAAAAAACAGACAGACGGATGGATTAAACGAATAAAGGTATAAAGGTAGGTATAACGATATAAAGGTTCCATGTTTTACTACGGAACCCTAAAAACATGATGAAGTTACAAAAACATTTTCAGCTATCCAAAAATAACTTAAAAACTGTTCCAAATATTATGGTAGCTTCTCGAAAAACAGGGACATAAATTACTGATAGCAACAGAGCAGTCCCATATGCCATTGGTCCGGCGAGTGACAAAATGATGACGGTGATGATGGTGATGAAAAGATAACAGAAACCCACTTTGCAGAACCTTGAACCTTGTTTGTACCGGTGTAAATCATTAATCATCATTGTACTAAAGACATAAGTACCTTTTTTAATACCGATAAAAAATGCATTTACGCATCCCCTCGCAAGTGAGCAGGGGGTTCGTATGTAGGGCTCGCCAGGAGGGGACGTTACGGCTTCCTCCACGACCACCTCCTGTGGTCCCACCCAGCCAGTGGCTCAATGGGACCCCGGGAGGGGGGAATACCCTTAAAGAAACATAAAAACGACCTAGCATCATCTAATGATTTCTAAAGACTAAGCGGCTATCTCTACCTCGAGAGGTTCACATGATATTTGGTGATATTTTTAACCGACTTCAAAAAAGGAGGAGGTTATCAAGTCGATGGTATTTTTTTTTATGTATGTTTTAATCAATTGAAGTATCATAATGGAAATTAAGTAGACAATTTTCTAGCTCAATATGTGGCACAAAATTGTATCAAACAGAATCACTTGCGCATACGCATATTAAATTCATGATTACATTGTTATTATCACTCGCACCTTCTATTTCTCATCATGTTCTGCGACTTGCAATGGGACAATAAAATTATGTGAACGTTAAATTCTATCAAGATGTTAAACGAAATGCGGGGATGTTACAACATTACAAGCGGCGTTACTAGAAAGATCTTAATAAAAAATACATAAAGTAATAAAAAATAACGTACCTATCTTAAGGTACGTTATTTTGATTGGGTAAAATGCCCGTGGTCCCAACCATTGCACAATACTTTGACTGGTATCTCTTCAAATTTTCATTTTTTTTTAACAAATTTTTTATTTATAAAATCGAAACTGGCTATCAGTCATTAAAGATGGCTTATTGATACAGCAGCATTATTAGAATAAAAAAATGGCTATCTATTTTTTTATAGGAAACCCTCAGTGCGCGAGTACAGGCTTGCACTTTTCCAGTTTTTCCTTTTGAAGTTAATACAAGTAGCGTCATCTCGCGGAAATGTGTACAGACGGTCGGCGCGGCGCGGTGCCTTGCTAGCTTGCGGTGAAAGGCAAGCTACAGGTAGTTCTTCGAGTCTACTCTGTGTGATGGCGCTACTGCGCTTTTTAAAACGGAAGATGCAGAAAGAGTATTTAACAAAAAACCCCATAAAATTCTGAAACGTCGCTATTTGAGCCTCACTAAGGGCGACTTTTACCAAATCTTATTTAAATATCTCATAAACACGTTTAACTAATTTTGTTTAACTCGTTAAACAAAATTAACTTAATAATAATTAAGTATGTCTTTCACCACATCTGAAATACCATTGTTTAGCTAAATACGTTTAGGGATGCGACATATTTTTTTGTCTGACATAGTTTCAATAACATTTGTTCTGTCTCCGACAAATCGCAATGCTCTCGGCCTATTTAAATAGTCTATTATCTCTTCATCATCATCATCCCACAAAAAGTGTCATAAATCAAGTTAAAATAAACTAAGAAATCACATAACCTCTCTTTCTCATGACAAGCTCTTAAATGTATTTAGCAGATTAAACAACCAAAATAGGGCATTTAACTTTGACAGTTCGGTAAACACGTTAAGTTAGTCGTGAAAGACTCTGATTCCTTAAATGTATTTAACATAGCTTAAACATGTAACGGTTCAAAACTGAACATCGTTATTTTATCTCAAATATTAATCAAATTATATACTAAAATATATAGTATAAGGGTTGTAACTAACTTTGGTTTTCGTCTTTAGGAAAATTTAGACAAAATCTAGATTCTGTAGTTAAATGCGAGTCATAGTTGTTTTGGTACACTTTGTAGTGATTCAAATATTCTTCAATATTGAAAACGGAGTAATTACGGTGTAATTATTTTACAAGGGATCTTGAGCATTGTTCATATTTTGTAGTTTGTTACACAAAACGATTTAATTTGACAAAACTGATATTGAAAAGAAATTCATAATATTATTGTTATAGGTTTTTTTTTTTTTTTGAAGATTTTTGGCTTGGATACTAAGTCCTTTAAGCCATTTCTTGGTGTGTCTTCTCATCTCTTTCACAACTTTTCTATAGTACATTTTATATAATTGTAAAGCGGCACAAAGCTTTTGGCACTTTTTAAATAGTCTTGTAAGCGGCGGGCTTCATTATTTACATTTTCACGTCTTAATTCATCACTACAAGCACTATTATAAGTAGAAGCACTAGCACTCGTATCACTGGTATCACTTTCTTCTGACAGTTCGCACGCCAACAAAAGACGCTGAATGTTGAACTGACGGCAATTGAATAACAAATGTTGAATGTCACCAACTTGATCACTATTACAGTAAGGGCATAAATTGGATGGTATTATCTTGAGTCGTCCCAAATGAGCAGGAGTTTTATGGTGGCCAAAACGTAGTCTGTTAATGGTTGTAATGAAGTCCCGGCTAGCTATCTTCAACTTAGCGTACCAAGGTTTTGCAGGTATTCCTTCTTGTATGCTTCCGTACCATTTGCCTTTAGTTTCTATATCTTTCTTCCAGATATCATCCCATAATACTAACACATCTTTTTTTATTTCAGAATAGCAATCAGTAAATGGAATTTCTGTTATGTACCTTACATCTAAAGAGTTTATTCCTTCACATGCAGTCTTATCAGCTATTTCATTACCAGTGATTCCTTTGTGTGAAGGAATCCACAGCAAAGCAACTTCAATGCCTTTTTGTCTCAAGTTAAGTATAAGCTCCTTTATATTATAAACAATGTAATTAGTTTTAAAATGAACAGAGTAATTTTCTAGACATGTAAGTATGCTAAGAGAATCAGTCAATATAAGAAAATATTTACAACTATTTATAGTACAAATACGTTTAAGTGCTTCAAAAACTGCATATGCCTCTGCTGTAAAAATACTACAATTAGAATCAAGTATAAAGCTTTGGCAAAACTTTATCTGGGGATCGTATACAGCACTTCTGACATGTGAATCAGTTTTACTACCATCTGTATACAAGGTATAATAATTGTTCTCATCTAAAAAGATTTGTAAGTCTAGATTATTATTTATCTGTGTTTTGATAATATTAACTTCATTGATTAGCGTGCAAAACTGTTTAGAATAGAATGGCCACAAACAGTCTTTTTGTAATTTTTGGTATTTCATTTCCAGGTCAACAAGAATATGGGGTAATTTTGGAAATTTATGACTAAGCATATCAGAAGCAGTGGTTAATGGAGTCTGAATTGGTATAGGATAAGGTACTATCTTTTTAACAACTTGTTGATTATTCGTAGATAACAGCTTTATACAAAATCTTTTCATAAGTAATAGACGTCTAAGTGAAAGTGGCATTATAACTGTTTCAACTTCCATAGCTCTAATGGGAGTTGAACACATGGCCCCAGATATAGTTCTCAAAGCCTTATTTTGCACTATGTCTAGTTTATTTACATATTTACTATCATGATAAGCAATACAGCTATAATCAAAATGGCTTCTTACAATAGCTTTATATAGTATGGAAAGAGTCACTGGGTCTGCACCCCAAGATACTCCAGCTAAACATTTGATAATATTTAACCCTTTCATTGCTCTTTGTAAAATATAATTAATGTGTGGCTTAAAGGATAATTCTTTATCTATTATAACACCTAGAAACTTATGTTGGTTAACTGTAGGAATAGGCAAATCATTGTACATAACTGATGTAGAAGGAAAATCTTTGCTAAATATCATTGTACTACTTTTACATGGATTAATTTTTAGCTGTAGTTTATCATAATATACTTTTAAGTTACTAAGAGCTGTATTTACATTTTCAACAGCAATATCAATATTATTATTTACACTATAAATCACTAAATCATCAGCAAACTGGAGAATATTTATATTTTCAGTATTTACATATTTACATATTTCAGCAGTGTATAGATTATATAGTAAAGGGGACAGTGTGGCACCCTGCATTGTGCCTTTAGAGACAGTTCTAGGGCCATGTAAAATATTATTGAATTTCACATATAAGATTCGATTAATAAGAAATTCATAGATCCACTTACAGAGTAGGCCAGGTATACCTAACCCTGATAACACATGAACTAAGATTTCTGGTTGAACATTGTCAAATGCCCCTTGAACATCAAGAAAGGCACATGCTATACTCTTATTATTTTGTTTTCCATTTTTCAGGTCAGAAATAAGACATGTAAAGCTGTCAGCACAACTTCTACCACGTCTGAAGCCATATTGAATGTTTGGGATAATATTAGTAGATTCAGTGAAATGATCTAAACGTAGCTTAATCATATTTTCAAATATTTTTCCTAAACATGAAGATAGTGAAATGGGTCTGTAGGAATCACAATTATCAGGAGGTTTGTCTAATTTTAGAACTGGGATAACACATTGTGTTTTCCATGAGTGTGGTATTATTTGTTTGAGCCAAAGATTATTGAGGATATTTAAAAACAGTTTCTGAGCTTTAATATTTAATTTTTTTATTAAAATATAAGGAAAGTCATCTAAACCAGGAGTAGTGTTTTTCCGAGATTCAAGACTAATCAAGAATTCGCACCATGTAAAAGGTTCCAATAAATGTTTTGATTTAATATCATTATTGTGTAAATTAAAAAGAGTGTTTAGACCATCTGTACTTTCACAAACATTGCCTGATAATTTGTTTAAAAATTGTGGAATAAATTCATCACTATAAGATTTAGTATTTGTTTTAATTCCTTTAAATCGCTTAATATTATTCCAAATGGTTGAAATGGGGGTCATTCTATTAAAACTGTCACACAAAGATCTCCAACTATTCTTTTTTTCCTCTGCAATAGTTCTCTTTTTTAAGGCATCTGCTCTCTTATATGCAATATAATTTTCAATGATGGGAAAGCGTCTGTATAATTTTAAAGCCTCTTTTGATCTAATAACACATTCTTTGCATTTATCGTTCCACCAGGGTGTTGGAGGTCTACTTTTGTGCTCTGAAGTTTTTGAATATTTAGGTACACACTCTGATTTCAGGGTGGAAAGTGTATTACAAAAAGCATCATAAGAACTAAGGGGATCGTCTAGACTAGGGATAATATTATCAAAAGAAGTTTTCGAAAGTTCATTGTATTTGATCCAATCAGCTTTGTTATATAGAAACTTATCTATAGGAGGATTAACATTATAACGATCTATTGAGAGAGTTATTTCAGTAATTGTCGGAAAATGATAACTACCCATGTTATCATCGTGGACTGACCATTTACAAAGAGGTGTTATAGATGGACTAGCCAAAGAAATATCAATAGCAGATGGATTACGATTTGGATAATGCATAGTAGTTATGTCACCTTCATTTAGTATGCATAAGTCTAAGTCATCTATAAGAGTATACAATTGTTCACCTCTATTTTTGTTGGATAAGCAACCAAAAGCTATGTGATGAGCATTAAAATCTCCAGCCACAAAAATAGGTTTCGGAAGATTATGAATAATGTTACGCAAGTTATTCGTACGCAGGGGACCTGAAGGTGGGCAATAAACGCACAAAATGGTAATATCACCACGAGAAGTAGATAGAGACAATGCAACAGTTTGCAATTCTTCATAAAAAACAGTTGTAAGAGGTTTATATTTTAGGTATGGTTTAATAAGTATGGCTACTCCACCATGTTCGTTAGAAGCATTCTTAAACAACATGTTATAGTCAGGTATTCTACAAGGCTTACCATCTTTTAACCAAGTTTCATTTAATAAACAAATATCAATATCATTTTCTCGAAGGAAATTTATCAAAAGAGGCACTTTATTATTGATACTTTGTATATTAAATTGAGCTATTCTTAAAACAGACGCTTTAGGACCGCTATTATCCATTAAGAAAGATTTTTGACTAATAAATCTTTAATAGAATTTGAATTAATTGGCGTATCGTCCCCTTTGTTAGCTATAGCAATAAGAGTGCGAACTATTGCATTAGTTATTTCAACATTATTAATTAATTGGCTTTTCAATTCATCTAATGACAAAGTTTTTTGTGTAGCAACTTTAACAGTTTTTTGTACATGAACAGCAGGGCGTCCCTGCTCAGTGTTCATTTTATTTACATTATTATTATTATTATTATGTACAAGTGCTGGAAATTCAGTATCATACTTTTTTTCGTTTGTAAAGGCAACAGTGCTTGCGTAAGTAACTTTGTTTTTCTTTTCTTGATTTTTTTTAATTTTAACAGGACATATATTCGAAATTGCTAAATGTGGTCCACTGCAGTTAACACAGTTTAAATCATTGGGTTTATCACATTCTTTATAATAGTGCTCTCCGGAACAAACGCTGCAGCGCTGTTTGCCGTTACATACTTTTGCTGAATGGTTAAATTTAAAACATCTATAGCATTGCTGCAGAGGAGGAATGTACTCAAATACCCGATAAGAAAATAAGTCATATTGTACACTGTCAGGTAATGAATTTGCAAGGAAAGTTATGCTGACTGTTTGCAAAGGAACTTTTTCATGGCCAACTTTTTTAATAAAGCGTCGCACAGCAATAATTTCATAAAGGGATGTTAATTTAGAATACAGTTCCTTATTTGATATGTTAGTTGGAACATGTCTGATGACTCCAGTTTTTTCAATTTGAGCTGCTGGGATATACGCCTTTAATTTATATTTCTCCAGAAATGTAGAATTCATAATAAAATTGTTGGCAGTGTTGTATTGCTTGAATACAACCGCAATTTTGCTCGCGTTGACCCTATGTATGGCCACCACTCCTTTTACATCTGTTGTAAATATGTGATTTAAATAAATGGGACTCTTGTTGCCCAAACGATCATTACTGTCACTTTCAACGAAAACTTTAAATTCATAGTTTGTGGAATTTTCCGGGTAAAGTCTTTTATAGTTTGGTTTTAGAAACGGTAGAAAGTTCAAATTGTCCTCACCACCGCCGCTTACACCATTGTTTTCCTCTTGTTTATTCATTTTTCTAGCTCGTTTTCCCGACGACCCCGGGCCTTTGGTGGCCGGGGGGATTTCACCCCCGGCCTCACCGCTTAACATCGTATTTATTTACAAAACAAACTAATATAGTATATTTACAACAATTAAACTAAGAAATATGCAAATAAAATAAAACTTGGTAAAAATTTTCAAACTCGAGAAAAAATTGTGTCCTTTCTCTTAAAATTCCCGCCAAAGAATCCTCATTGTTATAGGTTATAAACAATAAAAACACAGATTTGACATCTAGTGGCGAAAGTCGGAACTATTTTCATTGTCACAGATGATGTTACTTAACAGATTATAAAAAGAAAACCAAACAGTATCGTATCGTAATTCACTGTGTCTTTTAACTCGGACATTGGCAGAATCGTCACGTGAAACGAGACGCAGCCATTCACCATAAAAGTAGAGTTGAACAGATTATAATGAATACAAAACATGGGATAATAAAAAGAAAAAAAAGTATATCATTGGTTAGTGATAATAATCAACAGATAAATCATTGTATAGTATAATAAACAAATAATAAACATAAACGATAATTATTACGAATGTCATAGGAAAGCATTGTTTGAAAAGCATTCTTTAAAAGATGTATAGGGGGCTTGAAAGATGTATAGGGGGCTTAATAGACTAACGTTGTCGTTGGGCGTTTGATTGTTAGATGACTGGTCTGAAGTTAGTTAACCATTAGTGTAGTTGCGTACTTCAGTTTTAAAGATAAAGAAGGGTAGGTAAGCTTTGGAACGAAATAAGTAGCTGATTGAGTATTGCCAGCTAGAATTCCAAAGTACCAATATTTATATGTTGGATTGGTTGGATATAATAGTTTATTATGTATTGTAAATTTTAATCGAAATTCAGTAATATGCACTTTAGCAAATAGAACTAAATAGATTTACGTCATTTTGGGAAAAGCAACGTGAAATGATTAATTAGTTAGATTTTAGTTGAAGTAGATGTGAGGATTATTTGTTTATGTGAAGATTATAAAAATCAAATTATTATAATATTATAATTACGAATTTATTAGTAAATTGAGGGTTAAGAAATCGAGGTCTAATACTTTAGTTATTACGTACTTTAAGATTATCTAGTAGTGTAAAGGATTGTTTTGTAAGAACTAAAATTATAAATATTGTCTTTACAAACGTAGTAAGGCTCAATTAATGAATACGGCGATAGAATTGACTACTGGTCGTAAAGTAATGTGTAAATAGATTTTTATTAGGTGATTCTACCATCTCCCAATTTTAAGGGAGAGGGGAAAATTTCATAGTAGCGCACAAAAGAAAATAAGAGAGTGAAGTTAGGCAGATGAGTTGCGTACGTCGGTTTTGGAAAAGGAGGAAGGAAGGGTATATAAGAGGGAGGCTTGAGGGAAGCGTCCTCTTTTATTTTCCCTCCGGGAGCAGCGAAGCAACAAGGAAGAAGTAGAAGCCATCAAATTACGAGTAGTTTAGTCCATGTGTTTCTTCCCGCGGGTTCCATTAAATTAGGGGTCGTTTTATCCTTGTGTAAAAGTCCCGAAAATGAATTATAACTGCAGGTTTTATTTATTACTAGACACAAAGTAATAAATAGACTAATAGTACAGATAGAAATCAAGCCATAGAGCGAACACCTAGAAGTTTGACATTATAGTGCTGCCAAAACTATCGACAGTTTCGTTACGTTATCGATAATTCTGCAAATTATCGATATCTAGGTTAATTGTTTCGTATATTTGTTTTATAGGCGTACATACACATTACGAGTGTCTGTGCGATAAATCGAGTCTTAACTATACAGATTGTACGTCCATTCAGTCCAAACACGTTCAAGTAAAACTGCGCAATCTAGTCATTTCTTTCCGCGATGGTTTTATTGTTGGCACATACGTTACGAATATCAGCACAGTTTCCTCTGTTTTCATTTTATCTATTCAAAGTGTCATATTATCTTATTAACCGGTACAGTTATAAAAAAAAAAAATCGTGAAAACTGTCTCGTTTTACTATACATATGCTTCTATTTTCGTCGCAGTTAAATGGTATAGTGCAATCGTAACGATTTCTCGTGGTGTGTATGCAATCTTTTAGTTAGTAAACCATACAACTAGGTATAACATTATAGCATCAATATTATATCAATATCGTATCAATATCATGGTAGATTCATATCAATCACGTATCGATACATTAATGTTTGTGTCTAATGTTTGTGACAGGTAAATAGTACGGTTGCGTTGTCTAGTAAGTAAAATTTATGAAGTAGTATGCATTAAAAGCAGACTTTTTATTTGATAAAGAAATTAGAAGACTGTCTAACAGGAGTTCTTAGCTAGCACCATCGTAGCGGGTTGAAATAAAAATTAGTTCCACTATAGTTAGTAGATGGCGGTGAAAGCAATGACTACACTATTACATAACAGATGTCGCTACTAGTAATTTGTGTCGCTCAATTAGGACTATTTGTAAATTTGTAGTTTAATATAAAGCTTAATTTAATTAGGTAAAGCATGTTTCCGAACGAGTAATTTTTATATCAAGTTGACGGATTTCTGCTCTGTGACATATTTAAAGTGAAGTGACATGACATATGTATACTGTGGTTTAGTTATTTGTTTACACCGGTAATTTTAAATAAGTTTTCGTTATGTTTGTTTGATAAAGTGTTGAGGATGTTGTGAATGTTAAAAACATAGAAGCGTTTATTCTTGATTATTTATTCCATGGGCTTTTAAGAATTATTTTCTGAATAAAGTTACAAATAGAAACAGTGAATATTATAGAAGTTTTCTAGGGAAAATATAATTTTGGATAAGCGAATTAAATGTAAACTTTTATATTGAGTAACTAAAAAGGTAATTCTTTCACTAACTAACTTTATGGTAAGTCAAGCACACATTCAATCATATACTGTGTAGATAATAGTAGGTGTATAAAGTTAGTTAAAGCGTTTAAGTAACATTATTTTATTGTAATACCTTGAGTAACTAGGTACATTTTAAACGGTAAATAGGTAGTGGAGCCACATAGTAACGGTGTATATAATATTGGTTTTTCGAGATGAATAAGTAACAGTACTTTAGCGTTAACTTTAAGCGGGTGAATGGTATTTTGATATTATAAGAAATGAAACTATAGAATAAATAACAATACTTCTATAGATACGTCGTCGCCAATATTGTCACTTAGCGTAGGCATTTAGTTTGTTCTAGCCAGAGTTATGCGAGTTACCCACTCCACCACCATGCGTAGATTTAGTAGTAGCGAGTTGATGATTATGTAAAGGTTTTGTTTAGTATAGTCTATCGTTGAAGCGAATAGATGTTGATTCTTAGTACTGAAAGGGTTGATGACATACCTAGTTATTTTTATCGTTACTAATGTTAGTGAAGAAACGATGGATGAAGTATAATTACTTTATAGGTATTGTTGGGTTTGATGAGTTATGGTAACAGTATCATATTTTAATAGAAAAAAAAAAATAATTTGTTCATAGCCACCCACGCGGAAGTAATTAACTAGTAACAACGTTGTGGAATTAAGAACTCTTTATATTGAAAGTTTTAAAGGGTAGGTTTAGAAGTAGATTGTTAGTAAACGTATTTGCGGAATATTGTGGATAGCTTTTGCATCATTCAATAGGCATTTTCAACATTGAATTTAGTTATGATTTTATTAAAACTTTAAGTTATAAATATTTTCAGAGTTTTGCTATGACTAACAATTTTGAGTATCTATCAAAGATGGAGAGATATAAGTTACCGATTGAAAAGTTTGGGGTCGTGGATTAATTAATTAAGCTTTTAAAGTGAAATATTGGACATGTTGATACGTATTGATATGAGTTTAAATTTATTTAGTTGAATTATTAAGTAATTCTATTTTGAGATTATGCTATCGGAGTAATCAATTCGCGACTTGGATTAAGTATTTTATAAATGACTTGTTATAATATATTTATTTGAAGAGAGTTATACTTCTTTTTGGAACTATTGACATTTAAACAATATCTAGTAGAGATGTTGTAGGGTTTATTATCAAGCGTATTAATCATTATTGCAATAACAAAATAGGATGGTTGGAGAGGTATAGTGCGTTAGAATAAAACGGAACCAAATAAATAAAACTGCCAAATTATTTAGTTTTATTTTAATGCTTATTCACATTAACTAATATTTAAGTTAGTGATTGACATCTTTTGAGAATTGAATAATTAAATAAGTTAGAAGGAGGGAGCTTGGTTTTATGTTACCCAATGCGTTGAGTGATATAAAGCCAAGTCGATAGGGGTATTAAATTTTATTTGTTTAAAGATCTGACCTTATATAAAAACATCTGAAAAACTAACGAAAGAAATTAAGTTTCATCATGGGTAAACCGACTCGAGTTCGTCGTGTACCCAAGCGATATGAATCAAATGAGGAGCAAGAGAATTTAGAGGAAGTTAATATAGTTTCGAATCAACCCCATCAACCAGAGGAGACGGAAGTTAGGGAATCTCGAACAGTTGAGGAGCCACAACGGATAGTTAGAACTATAATGAGACCAAGGATGACACGTTCACGTGAGCTATTGACAATACAACGTATGTTGAGTCGCACAATAGGAGTTTTGACTAGGAGAGTAAACGTATTAAGTGGAGAAGTCAAAAAGACACAGAAGTCTATTCAGGATACTACAGGGGTTGAAAAGGAAACCATAGTTACAGAGAATACATCGTTGAACAATATGGAAATAGGAAGTAGTGTACAAGGGGAAGTAACTAAGGGAACTAATCTAGTTAAAGATAAACAGGGATCTAATCTAGTTGAAGATAAACAGAAGTATATAATTTGCAATGTTAAGAACATAAACTTAGACAAACCAAAATTTGGCGAGACGTCGATACATCCCGTTAATTTCATTGAAGATTTAGAGACTTATTTGAAGAAGGCAGGAAAGTCGGACAATGAATTAGATTTAATACTGTAGTGTCTAATAGCATACCATCATCTAACTCATAAATTCATCATGAACAACTCCTCTAAAGAAATAGATTTAACTTTGGCTTTTTATATTAATTCAGCGGGTAGTTGAATAGTTCATTTTATACTCTTTCTAAAGTTATTCTGAAATCTAGGTCATTCAATAGTATTAGAAGTTCCATAGTACTATAATAACATTCAGGGAAATGTAAAAGTAAAGTTAGAATCATATAACGAAAAGCAATAACTTAATATCAATTATCTCGATCAATCTAATAGAGTAACTTTTATTTTTCTGTGAGAATATCATCATATCATATCATATCATGAAGTATTAGTTATAATAGCAGGTTTAGTTAGGAAATAATAGGGAAAGTTAGTATCCATTGTTAGAACATAGGGATAGGTCGCCAGTCACTATGCTGAAAAGTATTTGGGTATACTACAATTCACAACCAGGGAAATCCACTAGATATCACGGGCCCTTTCAAACTATACAAAAGCAAATTAGTAAGCTTATATTTCAATGTTAGGTAGAATAGGATAAACGAAAATAAACTTAGTAGGTTGTAGAATTAAACATTTATTCGTAGCAAAACAAATAATAAATAAATAAATAATAGACAAGTAGCAGTAAGTCACTAAGTAGCTAGGCAGGTAGAGGGGGAGGTTACAAACAGATTCCCTAAACATGTTTAGTGTTTCGTAAAAGTGGCCCTTAAAGTACCACCAACTTTTTTACTACGATCTTCGTAGCACGTAGCTTCGTAGCCTAGCACCGCCGATCGCAGGTAGATGGCTACATTTATCAATTACCTACAACTCCGAGGTTTTGGATTCAAGTCCCATAAATTAAATGTAATTCATTTAAAAAAGTTTTTTTTTAATAAAGAGTTTTTTCTTTCCATAGTCACAGACATAATTTACAAACCATGATTCCTTTATTAGAGTCCCGTAGTGAAGTCAACAAGGAACCCTTATAGTTTCGCCATGTCCGTCTGTCTATCCGTCTGCGGCTTAGCTCAGAGGCCCTAAGTAGTAGAAAGAAAGCTGTAATTTAGCATGAATGTGTATAATAATTGCGCCAAAAGTTGTAGAATGAAATCTCTATTTTTTTTTAGTGTATGTCCCCTACATTGAAAGTATGGATGGATTTTTTTTCTCTCAACAATCTCATAGTGTGGGGTGTCGTTGGCTAGGTCTTTGAATTTATAATATTGTTCATTGATTCAGGGAAAATATTAGCTTTGAAGTGCAAAATTTGTTAGAGTCAAGTGTCATCGTCGTCGCCGTCGTCGTCCCCCCCCCCCACATGTAAAAGGTAAGGGTAAAGGACAGTGTAGCACATATAATGAAGTTAAAAGGAAAACTATCACTGGTAGGCTTTACAAGTTAACGAGTAATAGTCGATCAACTTACAAAATTACAATCGACACACGACACTCACTGTATCTGTACGCGAAACGACGCTATTACACTTTTTCGCGTACAGATACAGTGAGTGTCGTGAACAGATTCGAGTGAGTAGTGAGTTTGCAGACAGTGGTACCGGTATCGAGCGTAATAATAAAAGACTTAGACGGAGGGTAGACCGATTTGTCTGCCAATAACATCTACCCGCACGCAACAATCGACAGTTCTTCCGTGACCATGGCGCATGCAACTGCGCCGAAATATCGGAGTCTCAAAAATAAACAGGTACATGGTGTAAATCCCCATTTATAGTTTATTCTAATAACGTCAAAAACCATGGAAATTTAAAACATTATATTAAGCATTATACTTAGTTTTAGTCGATAGTTGTGTGAAACAGGATGTAAATATAAGTTTATATTTACATCCTGGTAACGGTATAAGGTGACTGCGGAACCCTATACTGCGTGTGGCCCGACATGCACTTCATCAGGTTTTTTTGGTAGTTTGTTGTACTCGCGACCGGTTTGCTTAACCACGAGACCCAAGTTAGCTGGATATATTGACTGACATCGATTTCAATTTTGCATATTCAATAACTTGAGTATAATTCAATTCTATACCCACACAATATGGATTCGACCTTAACATTTCGAATACCCATTTGCCACACCAATTAATCAACAATGTTTGAAAACATAAAGACTTTATAAATCAAACCCACTAAAAACAATTGCAATAAAAATATGTAATTAATTTCAATGTTTTAATACTAAATAATATACTAAAACTAGAATACTAGAAATACGACTCGCACCAGATCATATTCTCGGACGGGAATCAAACCCGCGATGTTTTACGTTGAAACAATATTTCACATTTTAGAAATTAAATTCTATAAAAGAAATTTTTCACACAAAATCTATCGTTACCGGAGTCGACAAAGAGTAAATTATTTGAACTAACTAAACTTATACTTAACTTTCTTGGAAATCTTCAACGAACACGTAATTGTTTATAATTGGTGTATTACGTTACACACAATTCTTAATTAATGAACAGTTATTTAGTTTAGAATATATTGGTAAGTTATACAATGTTTCACAGATTGCATGTTTTATATAATTTAATTGTTTATTTACATAATTTGAATTATTTTATCTAGCAACATCTAATTAGTTACGCCATAACTTCCATTTTGCTGACGAAATATTATTTTTATACTCAAGTTTTTTAGGGGAGAAGTTATTGTACTTTTGGCATAGTGTATGAATAATATTATCTTTTCATATTACGCTATGTTTTTAGTATATAATTTTGAATAATTTTGAATTATTAGATGTTATAATCTACATTTTCTTCTTGATCTTAAAAACAGTTACTGAAGTCATGGAAATTCTAATGTCGATAGAATAGAATCTATCTATCTATAGAACATTGAAGGACATTCTATGCATAGAAAAGTATGTTATTAAATAGGAAAACAACAAAGCTCCTCTCTAAGCACTCAGGTAGGAATCGAACCCACGATCTTTGGTACCTAATCCGGACAGATGTTCTTCACTTCTGAACATGTGAACTAGGGAGCTGTAAAAAGTACAGGAAATGAGTAGAATAGGAAACGATGGTTTTATGACAGTGGTGGACGGATAATAGAAACACCAGACGATTTTCATACAAACGAGGTAAATCTGAAGCTTTGGTTTTCCGCCAGGGATTGACCGAGCTGTGATCTGATGATGGCTATCCAGGGAGTGAATGAAGGAAATTCAGATCGCTATATTTCCAAATGATCGATCAGCATTCTAAGTGACTCGGTAGCTCAGCGGTCAGAGCATTGGACCGGATATCCATAAGTCGCGGGTTCGATTCCCGTCCGAGAACATGATCTGGTGCGAGTCGTATTTTTTCTAGTATATTATTTAGTATTACATAAATTTGGATATGTTTAAAAAAATCGCGACATTAGCATTAAAATGTATGAAAATCCTGAAACTGAGAACTCTGATCCTTACAGCTTTTAGAATGCTTATCAGAACATATCGGGATCTCCTCCATTCACTCCTTGACAGCCATTAGATCACAGTTCGATCAATCCCTGATGGAGAACCGAGGTTTCAAAGTTACCTCGTTTGTATGTGAATCGAATGGCGTTTCTAATTATCCGCCCACCTTTATCTGGGTATTTATGTAATCTAATATTATAATTTAAAACTGACTAAATTTATAGTTTAAACCTGGCACAGGTGTTCAGTATTGCTCTTGGATTGAATCTTTTTAAAAAACCTTGACAGGGTATTACTAAATTAAAGATATTATTAAATTTTTTTGATCTAGGAGTGCTGAATAGAAACAAACACAATGTATTATAAAAAATATAATTTATTATTAAAACAAAAAAATACAAATTACCATTTGTCAGTTTTTTACAAATCGCTTCGCGGAGCGCGACGCGGACTATCACGCACAAAACCCATTTTGTATATTTTATACTTACGACTAAGTTTACTAGCATAACGTTAAAGTACTGTTAGACACAGTGTATGTACAGGGGCGGAGGCCCGCCACAGTCCAGAACTAGACACGACACTCGCGCGCACTCGACTGTACCGATTGAACGGAATTATGGCCTACTCGGAACGCAATCGGTGGCGGCTCGGGCCCATCGCAGACGGACGACTATAATCGATCTGACGACAGTCGAAGGAAAAATCTACGATACAAACATAAATGCTTTTTCGAGCAATGCAATTTATTATGTCGGTCGTCAATGATCGATTAAAGGCGGTCGTCTGCACTGGGCCTCATCTAGCTCAAACCATTAGAATCTAACTAGAACTGGATGCCGTGCCCTCTGAGGAAGGCGTCGATCTGTCCGGAGGATGAAGACTCGCCACGCGGCGCCACGAAGTAGTATTGAGGGGACGCCGCGCGCTGCGGCGCCTGCGATTGTTGTGATTGCTGTGACAGCGCCAGCCGCTGCGCCGCCGCACGTGCCGCGGCACGATCCCGCTGCAACTGGCTCTGTTGCAGTTGCTGCTGCTGTGCAAACAACTGCTGAGAGTTCTGGAACTGCGTCTCCGCCTGCTGCCTCTGGTAAACTTCTTGAGGATTCACGTGCTGAATCTGGTGTCTGAACAGCGGGACGCTGGGCGATGAGGGCACCGAGGGAATCTGTGGCGAGGGAATGAACGGCCTGGCGGAATGTTGCTGCTGAGCGACGTAGGGCTGTAGGCGTTGGTTTAAGTTCAATTCTCCCTTGGTTTGCGGCAGCGTTTGGTACAGCTGGGTGTTGTACGAGCCGCTCGATGGATCATAGACGAGTTCGGTCGAGTAGAGAGGGTTTCCGCTGGGCGCAGGGGCACCGGCGGTCGATTTAGATTGCGTCACAGAAGGAGTGGTCGATTGAATTTGGTTCTCGCGGTGGAATTTAGCGAACTCGGCGGCGAAGTCGATCTGTCCGGGCCTGGAGGTAGTGCCGATTGGTGCGGGGGACGGAGAGTAGTTCGACGCGGGAGATGGAGAATAGTTCGGCGCGGGAGACGGTGCGTAGCTTGGCTCTGGGCTGTATTGAATCTGAGGCCTGGCGGTTACTTGAACTAGCTGCGGCCTGAATGTCGTCGCCGGGGGCAGAACACGGGGAGTAGTAACGGGGAGAGGACGAGGGGTAATAGCGATCTGTTGCGCTTGGTAGGCCGGTCTCCTGATAGCGGGGCGCTGGACAACTCTTTGTCTGATGTGCTGGAGAGGTTCTTCTTCAACCTCGTCCTCGTCGGCGTCCCTGAAGTTGTTTTGGAAGTAAGTAGTGGTCGGTCGTGGGGTCGTGGGTCTGTGGGCGGGTCGGACAGGGTAGTTGGGTTCAGGGTCGTCTCTCTCGGCGGAGTCGGCGGATGGTACGTCAGACTCATCTTCATCTGGCTTGTTGGGGTCGCAGGGGTTGCCCGACACATATGTGAACTCCCTTTTGTTGCCGTCCGGGTCAACGTAACCGTACTTGCCGCGGACAACGCAATCGGTGCCTCTTGTCTCTTCCTTGAAGGAACCGTCAGCGGCTTCGTAGCCGAAGGTGAAACTGCCGTCATCATTCACCTGGAATAAAAGATAACGATTTTTTACTTTTAAGAACACAAATATCTTGAAGGGATATTAAAACTCTATTATCTGAACTGATTTATTCTAAATTCTAATAAAAGTTTTCTATGTCATCTTTACAAATAGCAATTTCATTTAATTCCTCGTTGGAACCTTTGTAATAAAAACATGTCAGCTATATAAGTCTTTAATAAGAAGTTTGGTCAGGCATGATTGATCAGTCATTAAGCTACCAACCTTATTATAGTTCCTGATGGTCTGCACCGGCGGTTGCTTGGGGCTCTCGTGCTGGATCTGCTGCTGTTTGGTCCTGGATGAAGGTCGCTGGATGGCTCTGGGCTCGTACTCGTCGTCCAGGCGGTCAGTGGCTCGGTACAGCGCATCGTACGCGTCAGCTGGTACTAGAACTACCTAGAAATGTATTGAAGATCAAGATTAGTAATAGTACATTATAGCCGAAAACGGGAAGTTAGCATTGACACATAATTATTATTATTTATAAAATAAAATAAATAATAATAATGTTGAGGATAGTTTAGCTTTAATTATTCGAGGCAATGTAAAAAGCTTCCAGGACAATACAAGGCTTTTATAATGCTTTTCTCAAGAAATGTGAGGAAATAAAGTTTTCTTAGTAAAAAAATATTTTTTGAATTGGTTCGTGTAACCATAACGCTAGCTGATAAGTTCTACCGTTTTGAATTTGGAATAGGTATCTTGTACTTGATCGGAAGTGTCGGAAATAAGTATTGATTCCCCGCTCTGAATTTCAAATTTTGACGTGATAAACCAGCCACCACCGAAATGAGGAACGCCTCGCATTCTTTTTTCAAATGGAATAATAACATTTTAGAGCTCATGCTCTGAAATTTTAACTCATGTGAGAAAAAGTAAATAATAACCTGGTCGCCAGCAGCCCTCTCCTGCGCTTGCGGCTCGTACTCGTACTCCTCGATCTGCTGCTGCAGGCGGGGCCGGGGGCGCGCGCCCGCCACCATCCCTGTCACTAGCACCACACATAGCACCTGCGGGAAAGAGAAGGATGTAGGTTAGACACACTCAATCACAGACACTCTTCTAAATTGGTTGTTTTCAGGAAATACTATTTTCACCTCTCCAGCACGAAAAGGGCGCTTTTGGCGCGTAAAAACTCGTAGCATAATTGATTTGCTACGAGCTTTTCAGCCTACGCTACCTATATTTGATCTTACAATTTTTGGGATTCGAGTCGAGAGAACAAGTTTCTAATGCTGCTTTTTACCGAGAAAGTCACGTGAAAATAACTGTTCCTACCTATAAATTTTTTTCTTGCTGGTAGAGGTAAAAAGTTGTATGTTTAACACGAGTTTACCAAATTTTTTGTTCGGCCTACAGTGCTCAGTAGTCTATATTAGAATCACTCGCCACGCTCAACTTCGCTAGTTCGTGATTTAAAGTCGGCACTCGCAGTACAAATTGACTTTGGTCTCTTGTATGATAAATAACTATTTCTCTGTAAAGAGCCATGAGATTATGTTTGGATGAACTATCATGCCCACTGATCTAGTAGTTGAATTTTTATTGTTCTAACCACGTCGTGATCATAATATGTAGTACGAATAATATTTTAAAACTGTGATTGTAAATTTTTGGTGCCCAAAACAATAATGTCTCTCTGTATGTAGTGCTTTTCTGAAAATAAAAGTGACTTTTTATTATAGCCAGAGAGGTTAAAGTTATACTTAATTAATTCAGCTGTCTTAAAATCAGTCTTCTATTTCTTTTTATTCGTACTTAAAACAAGACTATTTCCAAACCCAAATGCAGTCGTTAATCATGACATACTATCAGTGCAGTATTAAAATGTCGTCAGCAATATCGTACAGTCATTAACAAATTTTAATCACTGTAATTTATATTTTTAAGAGCAACATTTTGAAACATCTCTATATAAACGTTGCGTTTCGACATGTCGATTGACTTTTATAAGTTTCAACCAAATATGAAAGCAGCTCTATAAGATGCCACAAGGACGATTGAAATTAATATTTTGAAATAACACTTTTAACGAAAAAGTGGAGCAGTTTTTAGTAGAATCGAAGAATTCGTGAAATAGCGAGTAGTTATTTTTTATCTTGTTTTAATTACATCATATATTATTGTAATATAATAATAATTATTGAAAATAAAGTGTCCGTTTATATTAATTAGTTTTTTTGTTATGATTATAGGAAATTAATTTCCTTGCGTTCGTTGTACTTACTTTGATTTCTGGTTCGTTTTATATTTTGATTCTTGAATGTAAAAATAGATTATAAAAAAATCTAGTTAACATTAAACTATATCCATTTAACAAATAAAAGTTAAAAATAACGTGGAAGAATAGAGGTACAAGATATAAAGTCTTTGAGTTTAAACAGAAATGCCCCTAATGCCATAGACACAGCCACAATACTAACTATTTCCCGGCCCCCTACTCAAATGACCAACATTCTATACGTTTCAACGCTACGCTTGTTATTAAAAGTAAAAAATGAGCAATAGATTCAATCACATGTTGAAAACTTATGTAAATCACATACTTTGGTGTATTATATTGTATAGAATTGAAAAGCTTACGGCACGTAATTGTTTTTAGTTTACTGCTTATTTTAAAGCTTTAATAATAGGCGTAGCGTTCAGACGCATAGAATGTTGGCCATTTGAGTAGGGGGGCCGGTCTGAAAATGTTGCACGCAGGGTGCGCGGCACGTATATAAATATAAATAAATAAATATTTTGACAACATCACATACATTGCTCCAATTCCAAAGTAAGTAGCTAAAGCACTTGTGTTATGAAAATCAGAGACAACGGTGGTATCACAAACACCCAGACCTGAGCCAATATAGAAAAGTTCGTTTTTCTAAATTGACCCAACCGGGGATCGAACCCGGGACCTCAGAGATAGTGACACCTTGAAAACCGGTGTACAAAGCCACTCGACCACGGAGGTCGTCAAATATATACGTATGCGTGCACGGTAACTTATGATGTATTCCGAGTTCTGTTCTGTTCATTTGGTGATAGACTAATTTTATGCTTTTAAATTAATAAACAGCTTGTAAAGTAATTAGGTATAAACTGTTAATTACCATGTTTATAACCATTGACTTTGCCCTTGAAACAATCATACAATCGACCGGGTAATTACTAAAATAATTACATGTATGACAGCGATCTTGAACTTTTCATCGCGTATTTTGTATGACAGTTAAATCGCGTGTCAAATGGTGCTCATTCTAAAACATTAATTTGATTTTAAAAATAAAAAAGTCATCATTTTATTGGACATTATACTCATTTATTCAGGGTGAACATGCACTAAATATCAGGCGAAAAGTAGGTAAAAATATGTTACAAAATAATATACTAGAAAAAATACGACTCGCACCAGATCATGTTCTCGGACGGGAATCTATCCCGCGACTTTTGGATATCCGGTCCAATGCTCTGACCGCTGAGCTACCGAGTCACTAGTGGGAACGTCGAATTTCTCCTAGAATTTCAACTCTTACGCTGCAAGCCAGCGCCATCTCACCAATGTACAAGGAATTACCTCGACATCAACTCGTATTTTTTCTAGTATATTATTTGGTATTATATAAAAATATCATTGTGAATGCTAAAAACTCAAAATTTAAAAATATTTAGTTTAACTAGATTAAATAATAAAATTTAAAGAGTTGGAACATTTTAAAGAAGCATACCTAGAGAATGGAAATTTATCTCCTCATTCTTTACTTGCACAAAATATTCGTAATTATTATTTCATTCCATTTATTGCATCTATAAACACATTTTGGTGGGAATCATACATTTTGGAATCATTATAGGCCCTGGTGGGCAGCAATTTAAAAAGAGAGGAGAATGCTTTATTATTTTACATTTAAAGTTACAATTAAATAGATTTACTTTGATAATTTTGGTAAATTCGATAATAATAATGTAACTATATTTATTTTAATTATTAACAGAGCATACATGGCATGCACAATATTTTTAAAATTCCTACCTAATACAAATTTATTTAATTTTATTTATGTTTAGTTATATTTAATTATTGTTATTTATCTTTACTAATTAATGAAGTTGCTAAATAAACTTAAGAATTGTGGTTATTATTTATTTACTTACTATATTTTATCAGTATAATATTCTTGTACCGTATAGTAGCATTTTTCAATAAGATAGATGCTTTAATTGTTGTCCAAACGTTTTTTCATAGTTTTCTTGCTTTAATGATTCTAAGACTTTATTATATAATTTTAATGGACATCACGAAAGGGCTTTCACCATTTTCTATTAGTCTTAGTAAACTGTTAAACTTATACATTTATACTTATGTCATTATAGTCAATTTGATGTCTGATGACCATGTGAGCTTTAATGTTGGCCATAATTGCACTTTATTACACATGAAGGCAGCAACTAAATTAATTTCACATGATTAACCTTGCTTTAGTGTGCGTACTAAATTATGATATGAGCAGTTACGTTGCTCAATCACTTGTCACCCTCTAACTTAACCTTAATCAAGGGTAATAACTTTGTTATTGCATTTAAAAGTAAAAGTTTGCAAAGGTTTCACTTAAATAAGTTAACTTAAATAACATAATAATATATAAACATATAACATAATATAATAAACATGCCAATTCCTTAAAATCAAATCAAATGAAAAATATCTTTGTTATTCACTACAAGTAATATTTAACAACTGTGGGTCTCTTCTTCTAAGTTTGAAAAAACCTGTATTTAACATAGGTTTCTCCTGCTTGTTTATTAATATTAATAATATTTACCGCGTTGTTGATGTAAATACTAATAATATGATACCTACTTTAAACAAATCAATTATAACAATATTATGACTAGAAGCTTATTATTTAAAAAAAATATCCACCGGATATTCATGAACAAAACATTATATCACTATACAATATGTACCTAAATACTTACTTTTAAACTGTTTATGTACGGGGTTAGTGATTCTGTCTACTACTTATTCTGCATGTAGTTCTACTTCAGTATAAAACGCTTAACGTGCCTTCCGAAGCACGGAGCAGCTTGAGATAATAGATTTTTGGTCACCCATCTCATGACCGACCCTTGCGAAAGTTGCTTAACCTCCGCAATCGATGGGCCAGGCGCTATACCACTGCGCCACCGAGCTCCTCATGTAGGATCAAAGATCAAATAAACATTCGTGTCGTCTCTGGTAATGTATACAAACACAACAACAAATACAAGTATGATCCGCCCGATTATCGCATCATCTTTGTGACAAGGTCGCGAGGTCAACTCCGCTCATCTCGGACGTTCACCTGGCGCGTCACTTATTAGATCATTATGCCATTTGGCTCATCGTTACGAACGTAAACATAACGGTGACATGTGTAAAATATAATATAAGATATATATTCAATGATAGTTTGCAAAAATTTAAGTTAAAAATTATAGATAACCTGAAATAGTATATTATTAATTAGTAATTTAAGTAGATAATATTGTTTTATTTTCTTTTGTTCGTATCACAGTGAATGCTATGTACGCCGTTATTTTGATACATATCAGAACTTGTATTGTTATAATAAGTATATTAATGTGATTTTTTAATATGTATCATGTGGCTGTAGTTCATAAATAAATAAAATAAAATAAAAATAAATAAATAATAGGTATTTCCGCTGGTTACTAATGCAATAGGTAGGTAGGCACAGATTTTTGAATGGGTACAAACAAACATTGCGTGTGCCTGAATGTGTTCTAACTTTTTTTTGTTTTTCTGTTGTAACAAGAGGAGAATGCGATTTTTATGCATACCAAACGGCATGTTGGACTCAGTCATACCAAGGGTACGTCCCTCGCCGCACTCAGCCCTCCCGCCAAGCCTGATAGGCTTCGCGTCAAGGCTGGGTGGGAATGTGTTCTAACTGAAATACAACCACAGCTATAGTACTCGTATGTATTTTTACGGATTGCTGATTATAGATAATCCCCCGATCAAAAACTATATGGACGTTATAAAGTGTATGTAAGTAAAAGTGTTGCCAGCTCTTAAGAGGAAACACCACGGTCGAGAGAATTGAAAAATTCCTATGGAAAGTTGACAAAATTAACGTTTGCTAGACTCCTGTTTCCTCCTCCAAAACTAGCCCCCCAAGGTGCGCATTTTTTATTATTGATTTTAGATCTTATATTTAAACATACTGTACTTAAGTCCTTATTAATGTAACTTAACTATTTATGGGTTATGGTGAGAATAAAGTTATTTTTACAATAGAAAAAAATCTATCTCAATATTTTTTAGTTTGTTATTTAGTATTGTATAAAAATAGCATTGTGAATGCTAAAATCTGAAATTTAAAAAATAAGGAGACTTATTTATTATTATTGTTTATTATTTTGATATGCAATAAAATAACAAGAGACAGATATTAAATTGCAATAGCTCTGGAAAATCCGAAAGCACTTTTGAATCTAATCGTATAATCGCTTCTGGCTTATAATAATGGTGTTATTGCGATCATAAACCAAGCTGGTTTGATGTAAATCGTAGCAATTTCCGTAGCCGTCGGTAAGTGTCGAACGCGATCGCATTCCGACGCGCGACGCAACGAAACCGCTTCGTAACCGACCTCGAACGTCCTTCGGGTGTTTTCCATGTTATTAAGTACTGTCGAGTATTTTAATATGTGCACATTTCTTTGCTTTAAAGTTTTATATAATTTGTGCAATGGTAGCAAAACCAATAATGACAAAGGTATCAAATTCGAATGTCTGTTGGGGGTTAAAGGCGTCTGATTAACTCGGCGCCATCCACGTTGGGTCATAATGTCCCGGACGTTTTTAAATTGGGGGTATTTTTAAAATAAGTTTTGCACAGATATTGATTTCCTCAGTAGCTGGAAACTTCGTTTCGATTGTTTTGCACTGTTTTGTAATCGTGGTACGACAGAATCATGACTCATGAGACAGATGCGTTCAAAGTCGAAAAAGGTAAATTTGACACAACGTAACAATTTCGTGCTATATTAGTGTACGTAATAACCAGTATAACGATCTTTACCAACGTAATAAATGTTACTTATTATGTATCCTTGAGATTCCAGTCTTATTATTTATTTTAAAAATATTATGTGGAGTTTTAACTCCGATTATTTGAGTATTTTAATACTAATATTTTTTATTTAAAAGGCTAAAAAATATTCTGTTATTTATGTTATATTTTTGGAATGGTTTGGAAAAACAGGCAGTAAAAGATATTGCTCCTGTAATATTTGTTATTTTATTTAACAAATCAATAATAAATATTATATTTTTCAAATAACTAAGAAAGTTATTAACATTTTGAGCCAGTTTCCAACATAAACCATGATCTAAGTGCGGGTGATTTTGACCCGACGTGGATCTAGGTGTAACAATTTTCCATGTGGACGACGCCGGGTTGACATTAGGCGTTTATTCCTTTATTCTTTTTTTTAAGCATTCTGTATATTATTTATTGATTATTGTTGTTATATCAAAGTTTTTTTAACTAGATTTTTATCTTGGTTCATATAAAATTATTCATTACCTTTTAAAAACATCTGTTTTCTCACATACTAATTTACCCACAATTACATGTAAGCAATATAATATATACAATGTTAAATATTTTAAGGAGGAAATTGGAAATTTCAAGTTATTTAAAATACAATGTAATCTTAAAATAACTTTTTGATATTAATCTAGAAAACAATTATATTTAACCATTGCGCTTGCCCCAAATTTGACTCACGCGCATGACAAGTAGAGAAAGTTTAAAAAGTAAGTACTTACGTTATTATGTCCAAATTATATCACGACACATAATGGCGCCATGTCAGAATTATGATTTAGCTCGAGGTGAAATAACATATGTGCTACTTTTGTTTAACAACCTAAAACTTTTTTAAAGGTAAAGTTCTTATTGAAAATTGTGGCCTTTTATTATAAAATGTGTGATTTCTAATCACACACATTATTGAGTTCAAAGTTTAAGAATACCGGCTACTATCCCTCATCAATGAGCAACCAAACTATAATAATTATGCTTAATTCCTATCTATCTAATCTTATGCAAATATTTTTAATAATTCAATGTCAATAAATCTAACTAATGCAATTTTTTTTAATAATTCAATGTCAATATGTCAATAAATATGATAATTTGATTAAATAAAACAAAAAGAATTTCGCTATCGAGCTGCCTATATTAAAATTAGTATATTATGTTATGATACAAAAGAGCAGAGCTCAAGAGTTTCATACGACGTTTTTCACTCATTTGCGAGGAAAAAACAAAATTATTTACCACACAGCGACAAATGCGATAAAAAAAAATATATGGGAAAAGGTGCGCAAGTTTTTTTTCACGCGCCCAATGTTATAATTGTTGTGTAATTGTCTGAAATAAATGAAGTTGACGACCTCCCTTTGTACACAGGTTTTCAAGGTGTCGCCATCTCTAAGGTCCCGGGTTTGATCCCCGGTTGGGTCAATTTAGAAAACGAACTTTTCTATATTGGCTCAGTCGAGTTTGAGTTGCACGTGTTTTCATATAAGAATCAGACCCCTGCTGTTAACCTTTTACAGACCAATAAGTCAACAGAATAAATCAGATAACTATATTAATCAAGTAGCGACGTTTCCTTTCAACATGTTTACTACAAAATAATAGTACCAGTCCATTCAACGAATGATATATTACAGCAGACACTGTTTCAAAATATTGATATGTAAAACGGATCGGTTGGTGTATTTGAAGAGAGTTTAATTAAGCCATTAATCTTGAATTTTGCAACGGTATCTCGCGGCGGGCGTTTGTTTCGTTTCCTAACTTCATTGTTATTCTGCTTTCGACAAAAAATTGGATCAATTGAATCTACTGACCGAAAAATACATAAAATAGTTGTCTTTAAAATTTTCTGTATGTATGGCGGATTAGTAAGTGTTGAATTAGCTAGCGTCGTATAGATTTGATGATTTTATAATAAATATTTTGTGGCTTAAACATAGAATCCAGTTACAATTTATAAGTATATATTATTCTTGTTTTATACTTGTATTGATTCATTGAGAAAACTTGGCATAAATAGTAACATTTAATATCAGTTATTTATTTATTAAAATTAAGCGAATTTAATACATAATTAAGAGCTTTATTTATTTCTACTGCTACTAGATAATGGCGCAACTCTTTATTTCATGACACTCCATAAATTTATGACATAATTGTAGCTTAATCTCGTCTTTAGGATGCCAAATTTAAACCAAATAATATTTAAAACTATGTTTTGAGTAACTCTTTATAACTTTTAACATGTGACGACCTCCGTGGTCGAGTGGTTACACCGGTTTTCAAGGTGTCGCCATCTCTGAAGTCCCGGGTTCGATCCCCAACTAGGTTAATTTAGAAAACTAACTTTTCTATATTCTATTATCTATCTTCTCTGGTCTTGGTGTTTGTGATACCACCATTGTCGTTATATAACACAAGTGCTTTAGATATTTTGGAATCATAGCGATGTTTGTGATGTTGTCTAATATTTATTATTATTATACCTGACTCTTCTTTAATGTTGCAATTCTCCTGAAAAGTGTCTTCACATTTAAGTCACAGATTGAATAATAGTTCGTTTTGTCTCTGGGTTAGTTATTTAGTGCACCTTTTCGCAGTTCTATTTAATATTTAAAACACGTCGTCACTTTCGCTAGTTGGGTAACAGAGGTGGGGAAATCGACTCTATTTATTTAATGTGTTACACATTACAGTCGGAGTAAGAATATGTTACAATGTAAAGAACGTTTTTTCGAAATACCAACTATTAAAATAAACGTAGTTTGATACTTGAAAACACAATTTATTCGAAAAATACCAAATTCAAAATAATATATAGTTTGTAGGAGACTTGAAATCCTTTTTCAATTCCTTAAATGATTAAAGTTATATTTTCATGTTATTTTTTTGTCATTTTAGTCCTAATTCAAAGATTTGCAATTATTTTCTTTCGCGCTCCTGTTGCTCGGGGTTTTTCTTAAGAAACCGATCTTTAAGGCATCCGCCCTCGAGCACTCCAAAAATAAAATTATAACTATTCTGCGAAACTTAAAATTCAATAAAACTAATTTCATTTCTATCTTTTATCTTACGTTATACATCAGTCTTCATATCAGAGAATTTATGATTGCCCAGTCCATTCAGCTGATAGGCTGCAATCAAGCTGTAAGTGCATACGACAAAAAGTTAATCTCGATAATGCGACGAGTGAAACTAGTCGATATTGTAACGACGCATTGTTCAAAATGTCGCGGAGCCGCCGGCGCCTGCGCAACCACTGCATGAGCTATGCTTGCGTACAGCTAATAAAAATTAAGAAACAAGGTAATTTTTTATAGCTTGGCCAGTACAAAATATAGTGAGTGTTGCTAAGTTATTCGTGATTTTGACGTTTTTGCAAAGAAAGTAGCAATTTTTGACAAATGGTCAAGCTTAACATAAAAGCTCTTTTTAACCATCACGAACTATGTATGATTAATTGAAGTTTGACTAACTTCGACATAAAATGTATTACCAAATCTTATGTAAAATGGCCTTGGATTAATTAATTATACATTGTAGGTGGGTAAATTTGACATTATCTGTGGCGCATGCGACGGTAACCCATAGCCTGCGGCTTCTAGTGATGTGATCTTGTTTTTAATTGTAAGTAATTGCGAGTTGGCTCCCAATCGGAATGCGTTTGCGTCAGTGGTGGAGTAAGTGTAAATTCTATTATTCATTACGAAAGTGTTTACAAGTTTGAATTTGGAACACACTTTTTAAACGGCCGTTTACTCAGCAGTACACACGATAGACACACTTAATAATAGTACACAGATAGACTAAATTTAAATAAAACTGTAATAAATGCTTAAAGAAACTGCACAAACGCGTCCACTCTCAACAAAAGCCCGACGGTGTGTGTGTCTTTATAACTTTGACTTTATAACCTACATGTTCAAAAACTTTTAATATAGTTCTTATGTTTATGAATTATCCAAATCAATATTACGGAACAAATAAAAATTAACTCTTTTTTACAAGTTTATAAATATATCTTAAATAAGTGTTGAAATACGTAACACCCACCCTTCTTTTTACTATTAGCGCGTCCTAAAAGTAATTACTTTGGCCGTCTTATTATTTTATCGGTCATCTTATTTACAGACGGAGACTTAAGCCTATTCTCAATGTCATTTTAAATATTATACCCACTTGTTTATTTTAAAAATATATTGGTCCTAATAATCATTGCGGCCAATATTGATGCTCCATTGGACATTCCGATTGCGACCTGGGTCAGCATGAGTATTGCGTATACTCAACACTAAACTGGTTCAATTAGTTCGGTTAGTACCCTATATGAATTATATGTAACTATTTTTGTAATCACTACATATTATAAAACAAGGTCCTCCACCGCGTCTGTCTGTCTGTCTGTTCGCGATAAACTCAAAAACTACTGCACGGATTTTCATGCGGTTTCACCAATAGATAGAATGTTTCATGAGGAAGAATTAAGTATATTATTTTTTGCGTAAATTGGATGAAATATAACAATAATTGTTGGATGTGTCGGAAAAGACAAGCCGCCTGGGAGCTTTCATCGAAAAGGCTGCCTAATCGATGGCATACTATATTACTATACCTATTAAATCTTTAAATAATTGGTCACTTACAATTGGAAAGCTATTTAGACGGATACAGTATTAATCCTTATCAACTGAAATACGTTAGTTACCTTAAATACTTCATGCACATTATTATAATCTTTCACAACATATAATTTTAATGAAAATTTTAGGAATTGTCGCAAAAATTAACGCGTGCGCAACTCATGGTGTTAAATTCCACACTTCACCGAAGCGAAGCAAGGGCGGGTCGCTACAAAATTCTGCACTTCAAAGCTTAATATTTCGCAAACGGATCCCTGAATCGAAAAGTGGTCTTCACAAATCTACACTTTTAAAATACCTATCCAACGACACCCTACACTATGAGATTGATGAGAAAAAAATCATCCCCAATTTACATGTAGGGGAGGTACAGTCAGCGGCACGTCAGACTATACATGTTGACCTTGAGACCGTCTTTATGCCGTACGTAATAAAAGCTGTTTTCGTAGTTGAACTGTTTAACCTACCGTGCTGTTGTGCGTACCTTAGTGCCTGCCTGTGAGCTAAGCCGCGGACGGACAGACGGACTGACGGGCATGGGGAAACAATAAGGGTTCCTTGTTGCTTGACTACGCAACTCTAAAAAACTTACTTCATCTTTGTAAACAGCAATATTAGCTTACTTTAAACATAGCTTTTGAACACCGACTCATCCAAACAATGCGATTGCGAGTCTCCCAAATAACTTCCGTCGATTTTCATCCATTGCTCAATCCAATTTGCAATTGAATCAACATATAAACAGTCTTTCATAGCATTATAGTATCATAAATCATACATACGATTATCTCCGACCAAGGTCATACAATGTAATGAAATGCCAACTGTGGACGCATTATTTATGAATATAATTAACTTTTGACAACGTATGTCATTGTTAGCAGACAACACATCTGTGTTGGCAAATCTTTGCAGTGAGTCAAATTTTAATGTGATGCCTAATCTTAAAACCTTATCTATCACATACAAGAACGAGCAATGCTGCGCTGTGCTGTGCTATGTTAAATCTAGTCACACCACGCCTCTTATACTTTGAGGAAACAAACAAAGCACTACTTTGTTTAAAACATTGACGGCCTTACCACAAAAGATTTTAAAACACTGTTTAATTTAGACACTGTTTAAATGTGATGCCGTCTCTTCCAAACTATACTGTCAAAAAAGTGACAACATCACATTTAAACAGTGTTTAAGTTAAACACTTACGGCCTTACCACAAAGGATTTTAAAACACTGTTTAATTTAGACACTGTATAAATGTGATGCCGTCTCTTTAAAAAAATACTGTCAAAAAAGTGACAACATCACATTTAAACAGTGTCTAAGTTAAACACTTGTTGGACAGTGTTTAAAAATCTTTTGTGGTAAGGCCGTGAATGAATAGCGTCATAATTATGTGCAGCCCCTAAAGACTAAGTCACTTGTTTTTAAGCGAAACTTATTACAACTGTACTAAAGTTTAAGCAGCCACAATTTGAAATGTCAAATTTATTAATTTTCCTTTTGGTTTGCTTTTACAAATGTTGTTTGTCACCGCACTCGTTTTTCATCCATCAGGCTAGTGCACGTGTTGATATTTCACTTAGCATAGCACAGCACAGTAATATAATAAGTCTATGCACAGCACAGATCAGCTCAGTATAATCCACGCGCTATTAGAAATTGGATGGGACCTTGTCAAAGTCAATAAAAATTAACAGTTTAGCGTGGTTAAGCAGTCAAGTAGCGTTAGCAAAAAAATCTAAATATAATTAAATAGAGATAAGAAGAAAGCCACGCGCACAGTTCTACACAACTAACAAGGCTACGGCTGGCCGATGGACCGTGCGCGTCTGTTCCAAAAGGTAGCATCCCATTCTCATCGCGCGCGGATTGTATTATCTCGATGATTATATTACGACCTCCTTGGTCGAGTGGCTTTGTACACCGGTTTTCAAGGTACCCCATCTCTGAGGTCCCGAGTTCGATCCCCGGTTGGGTCAATTTAGATAACGAACTTTTCTATATTGGCTCAGGTCTGGGTGTTTGTGATACCACCGTTGTCTTCTATTTCCATAACACAAGTGCTTTAGCTACTTACTTTGGAATCGGAGCAATGTATGTGATGTTGTCAAATATTTATTATTTATTTATATTTATGTTAAGTTGTTGATTTGTAAAAAAAATAGACACTAAGGCCCACTGCAGTAACTCAACTTGCGTATAGAATACAGGCTTTATAATTATAGCTTTTAAACTTTAAATCTAAATATGATATTATGCTCACAAGCGTTTTACCTTTCAGATAATATATTGACAAACAATTTGTTTGAGGTATTACACAAAATAGAGTCTTACAAGTATTCTCAGTAACTCTTAATTTTTGTATGAAAGCTTACAGTTAGTCAATGATCACGCTATTTCGAAAATAATTCAAATAATAAAATCTGCAATCTTTTCTTTGTTTGCCAACTAAAACATTGCAAAAATACACTGTAACTGACATTATTTTACTATGTATTTAGTAGAAAAAGCTACTAAAATATGCTCTAATAAGAATAGCCAAGGCCAAAGTAGTGCGGTGACCAAATGTGATTAGCATTACATTACATATTATGATTCATTTCATTATGCAAGTTGCTACAGAATAGAAATTAAATTGCATTGTTCTAAGACTAACGAAAGGCTTGTATTTAAATTAACACGATACTTATCCTTGGTAATAATACTAAAGACTGCTGCTTCTGAAGTTTTACTATTTCTGTATTAATGTTTGTAATTTATGCAACCTACGAGGTTATACATTCTGGGCTTGAGAGACTTGAACTCAACTGTTGGATCCAAATGGAATAAAACACTTTTTAACCCCCGATGCGGCGCAAAGAGGGGTGTTATAAGTTTGAAGCCTATGTTTGTGTGTCTGTACGAATATTCGTAGTGCCTAAACGGATCAAGCGATTTCAATGCAATTTTTTTTTATTGAAAGCTAATCTAATCGAGATTCTTAGCCATGTTTGATGGAAATCCATTTAGCCATTATGGAGATGGTCAACTGCCTGTCGAAACGGTAAAAGATACGGAGATGGTGCTTTGACTAAAATAATGTACACCTTGGGCAAATTTAGGTGCAAGAAAAAAACAAAATGACAGCCAAAAAAATTTATTTTTATTTTTAACGGATACATAGCGCGATTGTCCCCCGTGACCAAGACAGCTGCAAAAAGTGCCGAAACATCGGGAAAATCAAATATCAAACTAAATACCTATTAATTACCAAAGTACTTTCAATAAAACAACGCTAGTATCGATTAAAAGTGTTTTATTTCAATGAGTGGTGCGCGCGTTAACCTTAGAAGTGGATACGAGTATGTTGAGTCCAAGTATTGCTGACTGTACTTATACATATATCCTGTGGCCTGATCGCACTTATTTGCAATGAGAAAACCGAAAATGAAACTTTATCATCGAAAAATCATTGGTTCATCTTTATTACTTTCGGTACGGCTGGTATCTTAAACACTCGTGACATTTTCAACCATATAACCAAAACTATAATTAATATAATATCTTTGCATCGAATATAAAACGATTTTTTGGATTATCGTCTAAAATTAACGCGATCGACTCCAGCTTTTGTAAACCCACCGTGTTATAATAATATAATCATGTTTTCAAACAGATGTCTCGTTTAGGCTGTCAATCGAGTTGCATCTAATTCGATAGCGCAACGCAATTTCCCTACGCAACGAGGAGGACTATGTCGAAACACTTCAGAATGGAAAAGCTTCACAAACGACATTTAAATAACTCTAATCATATCACAATTTTAGTGTCCGTTTCACTTTCGACACTTGGATACAGGTGCAGGTGCGAGCTTGGCAATACATGACATCTATCTCCACACATCTTGTGTCGGGGTTGTCGTAAAACTAAAAGTAGAACTATCATAATGAACTTTGACACCCTTTTGCAACTGCAAACTGCAAATCGGCCTTTGGGACTTTAAAAAATAAAAATACAATAATAAATAAATAAGTATTTGACCACATCACATACATTGCTCCGATTCCAAAGTAAGTAGCTAAAGCACTTGTGTTATGGAAATCAGAGACAACGGTGGTATCACAAACACCCAGACCTGAGCCAATATAGAAATAATCGTTTTCTAAATTAACCCAGCCGGGAATCGAACCCGGTACCTCAGAGATGGCGACACCTTGAATACCGGTGTACAAAGCCACTCGACCACGGAGGTCGTCAACTTGTCGTCGTCGACACTTTGGGGAAGGACATAGGCTACTTTTCATCTCACTGTTGGACACGGGAAGAGAATGACCACTTTCTAAGGCCAAAAAATATCGCTATAAATATTTTTGTGCCCTTGTAATTGTAATTGAAATTAGTAGCTGGAAAGTCTTTAGATATAATTAGTAATTGGTTATTCTTTTCTTTTCATGGTATTGTTTATACAGTGTGTTACAAAATAACCCTTAATGCCGAAGATGTTAGATAGAGACCATCTAACGGAACAACTTTTACTATTTGACCAACTCAGAAATCGCGAAAAAAATCAGCTATTTCATACCAAAAATATCAAAAGAACGTAAATATTAAAATGTATGATAGTTTTTCTAATATTATTTATCTTAATATAGGATATTCTAGTCACACTGTTGATTTTAGTTGTTGGTGATTATAATGATGTCTAATTAGAAGTAATCAAAACATACATGCATAAACACATTGTTTCTATTAGGTTAACAAATGTGTTTGACGACCTCCGTGGTAGAGTGGTTCGCACGCCAGTTTTCCAGACATCTCTGAGGTCCCGGGTTCGATCCCCAGCTGGGTCAATTTGGAAAACGATCTTTTCTATATTGGCTCAGGTCTGGGTGTTTGTGTTACCACCATTTTCTTTGATTTCCATAACACAAGTGCTTTAGCTACTTACTTTGGAATCGGAACAATACAAGGTGTTACAAAAGTACCCCTAATGCCGAATATGGTAGATAGGGACCATCAAACTGAACAACTTTTACTATGGGACGAACTCTGAAATCGCGAAAAAAAAATCAGCTGTTTCATACAAAAATTAAAATCGAAAATATCAAAATGTATGAAACAGCTGATATTTTTTTCGCGATTTCAGAGTTAGTCCTATAGTAAAAGTTGTTCAGTTTGATGGTCCCTATCTACCATATTCGGCATTAGGGGTACTTTTGTAACACCTTGTATATGTGATGTTGTCATAAATATTTAAAAAAATGTGACGCTAAAAACGCGATAAGTCGTGAGAGAGAAAAATGTGTTTTTGACACTGGAGAAAAAAAAATCAGACTTCACGCTCCACGCAACTATCAGAGTATTTTGAAAATGTTGCTCGTATACAAAGGTGTTAGGTTAGGTGTTTTTCTTTTGTTGACACGAGTGTACAAATGCACTTATGTTATCTGTCGGAGATATAGTGTCTGCGAATAATGTAGTGCCTTTAATCAGGTGTACTTAGAGCGCATTACGGCACGACCTGCGCTCGCTCAATGATTTAGTGTCGGTTTAACACTCACGAGCGACCAGAGACGCTCCATACATTGTTGTAAAGTTCAGCGTCAATACGGAAACCGTACAGAAATGTAGGACTGTTTGGTTGTGTATGTTTATTGGGACTAAACAATTTCTCATATTTAAATCTTGAAACGTATCCTCCTCCTCTTTTAATATTTTTTTAAGTATTATTATTATTTTTTATTAATACAACAAAAACAAAATTATATTTTTCTACCTCATAAGTAAGTACTGTTAAGTGTGTTACGCATCGCGGCTGCAGCTTGTTACCCAGATTTGTAACAAAAACTTAGAAGTAACAAAAATACTAATTGAACAATAAAGTGAAACACATAATTTGACGCTCTACTAACGATTTTCAGGTATTCAATAGGAATGTGGTTATAAAAACTAGTTTGTATCTAAACTGACGTCGGTGTATATATACACAGACGACCTCCGTGGTCGAGTGGCTTCGTACACCGGTTTTCAAGGTGTCGCCATCTCTGAGGTCCCGGGTTCGATCCCCGGTTGGGTCAATTTAGAAAACGAACTTTTCTATATTGGCTCAGATCTGGGTGTTTGTGATACCACCGTTATCTCTGATTTCCATAACACAAGTCTTTTAGCTACTTACTTTGGAATCGGAGCAATGTA
This sequence comes from Catoptria pinella, assembly GCA_963556745.1. Lineage (NCBI taxonomy): Eukaryota > Metazoa > Arthropoda > Insecta > Lepidoptera > Crambidae > Catoptria > Catoptria pinella. The sequence goes on from OY750765.1 coordinate 13,646,971, forward strand.
TGTGATGTTTTCAAATATTTATATTATTTATTTATTTACCAATACACAATTCATCTACGTAACAAGCTTTAAACGCTTCGATCATCTATACCTTTTTAACATCACAACTCGTTGTGAGTTCAACATAATTACCTCCTTACAGGAGTTTTTATGGTAAATATTTTCCTTCACCATATGTAAAGTTTTGTCCATGAAAAATAGAAATAAATGCACTGAAATTGACAACTGCGCTTTATCTAAACATTATTTAAACTGCAAATCTACAAATTCGTAGGATTAGTTCGAAAATGATTCACGTAGAACGAACGACCGTATAGCAGAAATGCTTAAAGAACGCAAACGTAACGCGTTGATGTCTAATGTTTGGTTGGATCGCAATCATTTTGTTGAGTTCAAAATACACTATTATTATTTATTATTCATTTATTTGTATCTATTAGATAACTTTTTCTTCGCAAAACCATTTCCATGGTTTGTCTGCGAGTGAATAGCTTACACATAATACTAAAAAACTAGTTTTAAGTACACATGCGCCATGTTTTACAATATTCTTTTTTTCGTTGTATTTAACATCAACTGAATATTAAAACAGGATGGACGTATATATATATATATATATATATAGAGATACCAACCCTGTAAATGTTGATCATGCGTACTGTCACGCGAGCACATTGTTGATCCGATGACGTATGTTGATCCGGGTGGTTTTTGTTGATCCAATATAACTTTTGTCATACTAATGTGGCTCCGGTCGGATCAACGATTTACTCCGACGAGTTTTGGGATACGCAAAGAAAATGTTGATCACATATACAAATCCACTCCGATAATTGTTGATCCGATTCAAATGAACCAATCAGAAGGCGGCAAGTCTCTCATTGGACCCTCGAACCACGGGACGAACGGAGCGACGACGGCGCCGCGTACGGCGGCGTCTGGAGTGGTTCTCCCTTGGTTGAAATAACAACGTTTCATATAATTTCAATTTTTCTAACAACGTTTAACATAATAATCGTTTGGTAAAAAATGAGTTAATATCATTTTTGTTTCACATAATATTCATTTGTTATAAACACGTTTGCGCTATAACTTATTTTTGGGGAAAGGCATAGCCTTTTTTAATAAAGGTCTACAACAAGTGATTGATTTTAATTTGCATGAATTTAAAAACCATGTTAAAAAGACGCTTATGGGTAAAGGTTATTATAAAGTAGACGATTATCTAAAAGACCGAAATGCGTGGAAATGATGTAACATGTAAAACATAAGTAGATACTTTGTCGTTACGTAATAATCCTGTTGTACTGTATTTGGTAATGATATATTTAAGTTTGTAAATATCGTTACTTATTTATGTTAAAGTTGATAAGTTTCTTGCGCCTGTTCTTCTTGTCAGTTAAAAAAGTCTGGAACGGGTGGTAGGAGAAAAAGACGACTCAAAAGTACTTAATTATTGAGTTTATTTGAATAAAGAATATTGACTCATTTATCACAGTGTTTATTCGACATCATGTTTGCCTACCACGAAGGAATTTTAGGAAAAACTTAAAAGTTTGTTCGATGATTAGATGAGGATTTTCAAGGAGAATTACTTTGCTCCGCCATCTTCCCTGCGATTCTGTAAAATCAGACGACAACTCGCAACTCCCTTCGCAATTCACTCTCACTTCGCATCTCACCTCGCTTGACCTTGACCTTGACTTGCGTTGTACCTAGTGACAACCACACTCAACAAAATGTTAGTCGAGTTTTATCGATTCCAGTTTAGCTAATATGTGAGTTTTAAATTAAAATTTCTTATTTTAAGGAATTTGATGCAGCAAAAATAAAAAAAATAAAAAACTCTTAATTCGTGCCATGAATATAATCCCTATGCCTTAAACTGTATGTCCACGGCGTCCGTCTCCTCGGAGAGAAAAAACCGGACCGAATAGCGGCCTATATATTATATTTGTATGAACTTTTGTCAACTCGACATCCGGCGTCCGAAATCCGTCATCCGTTCTTTTGACGGGCTCCGAAGATTTCGCTTGATCGGATGAACCGCTAAACCGGAGCCTCGATTCGAAGTACCCCATTAGAATATAAAATACATATGGACTTGTCCACGGCGCAGCCACCCGACGTCCGTCTTCGTCAACCGTCATCTTTTGCGACTTGCCGAACTTGCTTATTGCGACAAGCACTTGCGCTGCGACTTTATTTTGTTCACACAATAAAGTTTTTAGGGCAAGTTAATATTAGGGGTTAAAGTATGAAATTGCCGTTTTGTATGGAGAATTTTAAAGAATTTGAATTTTCCATACTAACATTTTCTTAATTTATTTAACAACCATGAACGCTAACGTTTTAAAACATTTTGCACTAATGTTTACACACTAATATAACGTATGCCACTTAGGTTATGCGAAAAAAATAAGTATCGGCTAAGTCACAACGAAATAAAAGGTCATTTCTGCTAACCAAAAAGGAGTTACTAATAAAAACAAATGTTAAAAAAATATCTTCACGTTTTTAAATTTGAGATTTTAGCATTCACAATGCTATTTTTATATAATACCAAATAATAAACTAGAAAAAATACGACTCGCACCTGATCATGTTCTCGGACGGGAATCGAACCTGCGACCTTTGGATATCCGGTCCAATGCTCTGACCGCTGCGCTACTGAGTCACTAGTGGGAATGTCGAATTTCTCCTAGTATGTCAACTCTTACGCTGCAAGCCAGCGCCATCTCACCAATTACAAGGAATTACCTCGACATCAACTGAATACCTTTCCAGATATTTTTAAACAATTGATTAAGATAAGAAAGCTACATCATTTTTAAATTTGAGATTTTAGCATTCACAATTCTCCCGTCCCGTTCGATTTCCGTCCGAGAACATAATCTGGTGCGAGTCGTATTTTTTCTAGTTTATTATTTGGTATTATATATCTTCACGTTGTTGTAATTTATCGTATAGTGTATTAAATGCCCCATCGAGGTATCTCTCTTGCAGGAGAGGGTGAAACCCAAAACTTTTTTGTCTTCTGCGTCTTTGTACGTATATTGCAAGAAGTTGTCGGCATTCTAACGTAAAAAAGGCACGTGCACATGACATCTCAGTTGCACCGCAGAGTGATATGTGGTTCGGGATTGGATCGGATCCGGACGCAATGGACAAACGTGATCCGTCTCCGTCATCCGTCTCCGTCTAAACGCCCGGATCCGTCATCCAAGAAAAAACCGGACCGTGGACAGACCTATAATATTTTGTTAAGAATCCTGCTTTGTATAGTTACCTATATTAAGGCCCACTTGCAGTAACATTTACTAAATCTCGACTTTGTTAAACTTAAATGTAGCCCTTATGAAACTGTGAAAATTTTAAATATCGATTTAAAAATTTTACATATTCGTATGAGTGAAGTCTAGGTTTAACAAAATCGAGATTTAGTAAATGTTGCTGCAAATCGACCTAAGTACTCTTTTTGTATATATTGCTCATTGAATATAATGTCAATGTCTTGTTTGTCAATATTCTTCCTTGCGTTTTTTAATACAGTTTTTACAGTTTAATTTTATTATTTTCTTTCCCAAGATCCTATAATATCAAAAAGTATGTACTTTAATATGGTAGCAGAGCGTTAAGTTACCGGAAATAAAATTCAGATAAAATTTACGTCGAGAGTTGATGGAAAAGTCTATCGTTGAATCAGCAACAATCCAAGTGGGAGACACGAGAGCTTCATGAGGCGAACTTATTACTACGAATTTGTCACAAGACAACTGTGAGAAAGTTTTGCGATATTCTACAGCGAGGGAAGTATGGCTAGAACTACACCGCCTGTATGATGGCTTGCAAAAGAGTAAAGCCTGTGCATGAAGTTCTTCAGCTACACAGTGCAATCCAGTGGTGAAGTGTCACTACATATTAGCAAATTGAAGAACATCTGGTCTGAACTTACCAGGGAACTCCAGAAGGAACACCTGAAGGAAGAGCTACCAGAACTACTCGAAGACGGCTAAACCGATTGAAAGGATCAACTGTCGTTTAAATATTAATAAAATATATTTATATCATCGCTTACATTTTTATTACATATACATATGCCTAGCCCCAAAAATGTTAAAAATAAATAAAGCTTTTTAAATTTTGAGATTTTAGCATTCACAATGCTATTTTTATATAATACCAAATCATATACTAGAAAAGAGTGGCTCGGTAGCTCAGCGGTCAGAGCATTGGACCGGATATCCAAAGGTCGCGGGTTCGATTCCCGTCCGAGAACATGATCTGGTGCAAGTCTTATTTTTTCTAGTATATTATTTGGTATTAAATAAATAAAGCTTTAAAAAAAATAAGCTGTTTTTATAGCAGTTTTTTTAGGTTTTCTGTTAGCACATCATGTTAAAAATGTATAAATCTACTGAATCTACTACCATTTCACAAATTGGAAGGCCTATCCAAGAATGAAATGACGAAAGAAAACTTGTAAAGGGTTTTTGACCACCGATAAATTAAATATGACGTGAACGCCATAGGCTATTTACTCTATTTCGTCTACGTTATTGCCCTAGAGCTAAATCGGCGTAAGATGGCAAATCCCTAGTTTGCCTCCTTTGAACTTCAGCAATTGTTTGTAGCTCTTCTAGTCTCTCTTCTTCTGAAATTGTGAAAGCCGGTATTTCTGCGCGATTGCACATGTTGTGCAAAACACAGCATGCAATAACTATTTTTGCAACTATGTCTGGATGATAATTGAGCATTCTGTGTACTAACAAGCACCTAAATCCCTCTATTCCCAGGAGTCTTACAAACCAGTATAATAAGTTTTACCTAACAATATAAAAAAAATTTTTTTATCAAATTTTATACAATAACATGTAAAAAAAAAATTGACATTAAAATAAAAATGTTTTCTGAAATAACATCCTTGTAGGTGGTGGTGGTGGAAGGCTTGTGGCTCATGAACATCTTTGCTTGCACAACAATAATAGCAATGCAATTGTCCAGAAATTCAAACCGTTGACAGACACACCTATCTGTTGTTCTGATTATTGAGAATAAATACAAGTCATCTGGATATATAAACTCAAAGCTTTTCTCACCATCCTTTACATCTCTTACAAAGCATTACAGAAAGTAATATTAAAACTGGACGATCACCGCAGGTAAATTGTTTACTAGTGACCTATTTTATAATATGTTGTTGTTACCATAAATATATAATAATGTTAGTGTATAAGTCTAGCATTCCGGACAAACCGCCGTGGTTTTTGGTTTGTTACGATGAAAATTTTTTGTTTTTGTAAAGTTAAATAATAAAAAAAAAATAGTTTTTCACAAATTAAATAGCTATATAATTTGTGGTTAAAAACTACTTGTCAGTGTTAAAAAATAAAAAAATATTCACTTCTAAGACTTTCGCTCGTATACAGTTCATTAGAAATAAAACACTTTTTAAACACTTTTAGTCCTCCCGTGACCACGGTCCCTGGAAAGGTGTCGAAACGTCGGGAATTCTAAAAACCAATAAATACAAACTAAATAATTCTAAAACAACACCTGAATTAATAATATACGCGCTGTAATCCGTAAAAAGTGTTTTATTTCTAAAAAAAATATTATTTTAACATTGTTTGTAGAGGACTTCTTCTATTTTCACTCGTAAAATAGATACTTTTTATTTGACACTTTGAATCGGGTTCACTTGCGAGGTGAGCATCGAAGTGAGGGCGGAATTTCCTTACAGAATGCCACTTCTTATGTCATCTCATATTTCATCTGTCAAAATCTCACGGTCAATTTTAATTCAACACGCAGACTATTAGCTGCCTCAAATTCCTTAAAATAAGAAATTTTAATTAAAAAAACGCATATTTGCTATAAAGTTCTGTACCAAAAACTCAACAATTGTATCAAAAAACTGCAATCAATAAATCTCGACTAACATTTTTTTGAGTGTGGCAGTCACTACAATACAGAACTCACTTCACTTCGCAAGTCAATAGGTGATGCTTACAGAATGCAAATTTAAGTGAGAGTGAAGGGAGTAGCGAAGTGAGATCTGATGCGAGAGGTTGTTTAATTCGAGAGGTGGACGGATAATTAGAATTGTGAAAAGAGAAATATATGTAGCTTACTCCCGCAAAAAATATATATGCAGGATGCACCGCCCGCCTGCCCGCAAAAAAATGCACATGCACACCACAAAAATATCAGTGCACAATACCTGCATTTAGCATGACAGCGACACACCTTGCACCTTCACCTTAGATAATTAGAAGCACCAGATAATTTTCATACCAACGAGATAACTTTGAAGCCTTGGTTCTCTGCCGATCTGAAGATAGCTACCCAGGGAATGAATGGATGAGATCCAGATTGCAATACACACAACTGATCTATCAGGATTCTAAGAGCTGTTTTGATATGCTAAAAAATCGCGAAAATAGCATTATATTGTATGAAAATTCATCATTCACATTAGGGGACATTCTACAACCACTCTACACCCCATAAAAGTAAAAGTAATCGTTTCCTTGATCGTTACGAAAAATCCTGTCACCTCTCGGTCTATACCTTACAGAATGCCACTTTTTACATCATCTCATACTTTATCTGTCAAAATCGGTAACCTATCCCAAGGTCGAAATTTTTTTGATCGAATTTCATTTTACTGAAATCTTTTCGACTGTTTTCGTTTCGCCTTTTTTGACTTCGTCGAAATTACGTTTTTTTCGTTACTCCGATGTCTTATTTGGTCGAAAAACTTTTTACCGAAGTTATGCGCGGTCGAAAGAACATTTCGTCGAAGTATTATATTCCCGAACATTCATTACACCACTGATTTATTTGTCATATTTTCAGTTCACCAAATGAAAAACTTTGAATACATTAAGTAGGTTAGGTTAGGTTAGTGTTTTGACCATTCGCAGCTCTATAATGCTTGCATGCATGGTGCATGCTTGCTTAATAAAACATGTATTATTATAACAAATATCGATTATGTCAAATGTTACCTACATAATATAAATATACCATAGTTGCGGTTGCGGCCAAATAGTATTCGGTAAAATGTTGTTCTGGTGGTGCCAATACTAAAAAATCATTTTGAAAATCGGTGAAACGTAGTTCGGTAAAATGAGACATATGCCAAATGATATTTCGATGGTTTAAAAATATGGCAAACAATACATATAGCAACAAAAACTTTGGTAAACCGTTTCCGTTAAATTAAATTAGGACAAGTAAATTTCGGACAAGTTATCGGTTCCCGTCAAAATTCTCGCCGTCAATTTAGTTCAACTCGCTGACACGCTCGCAAGTGCAGCGCTAGTGCACATGCGAATTATCAAGCGAGTTTTGAGAATACCAATCAAGAAACTCACAGCGGATTCAGATGCGAGGTCACGAATGATGTCTTACAGAATCGCAATGCTTATCTCAGTAAGATTGGAAAATAGTTCGAATATGACGAATTATGTGACTCAAATAGTGGAAACTTCGATACGACTGAGTGGCACTGGTTTTAAAAATGATGAGTGAGTTGGCTCATTGCTACTAGCCGGCTTACCAGATTTTTGCCCATGGTAAAAATTAATTAATTAAAAACACATTAAAAGTGGAAACAGCGTAGAAGTTGAACCAAATAGATGTCTGATAAAGAATTAAGACGATGATCTAGTTGTTGACGTTGAATTATTGGTATTGGTGGTGGGCACTTTTCTCCGCATTTAGACCAATTTGGTCCGTTATGCGTGAAACCTCATAGCATCGGTATGGCTAATCGAGCCATCCCAGCTCCTTCCAGAAGCGTAGAAGCCTCCTGAGGCACACCTCTGTGAGGATTTCTGCCCGTTGTATGGCCAGCCCCACGCACTTCAGAATCACGTGGCGACTGTTTCCTCTGCTTCCAGGCATCCCCTGCATAGAGGACTGTCTGTCGCATTCATGATGAATAGTTGTCGGTTTAAATCTAAGTGACCTGTAAGTGTACCTACAACTATCCGGAGGTCTGGGCGATTGAGGCTGAGCAGCCTGCGGGTCACACGCGGCAAAACTGCAGTCATCGCCATCTTAGACTGTCTACAGCTTGTTAGGTCTACCCAACGAGTACTGTGTGCAGCACGACTTCGTTATCCTACCCATGAGCGTAGTTGGCTGAACGGGAGTGGCAGAATGGGTATGGGTCCTGCCACTGTTGTGGAAGATCCCATTCTAGCCAGCTCATCGGCGGCGTCGTTCCGGTGTGATCCACTATGCCCTTTAATCCATTGTAGGATTACTCCGTTGTTGGATGTCAAACGATCTAAAACTTGTGGCATTCGTAGACGATACTGGAGTTGATCGTGCTGGCTTCCAGTGCTGTTAGGACGGCCATGCTATCAGTCAGTATGCGGATGTTTAGTCCCTTCATACCTCTAGAGATTGCCGTAGTAGCGGCGTTTATTATTGCAACACATTCGCATTGAAATATCGAACTGTGTTGGCCTAACGCTAGGCGCCATCTCCACGAGCGAGAGAATCGCGGCGATATTATCGTCGTGCCACGTATTTCTATATACTCTCTATGAAAGCTTCTCCACACGGCGATGTTATCGCGGCGATGCGACGATAGAAGAAGCGCTTATTCGTCGCGATTCTCTCGCCCGTGGAGACAGCACCCTAGTGATATTTTGATATTTAGGTCTTGTGAGAATACTCCAGCTCCAGTTCCAGTCCTCATTTTGGAACCGTCCGTATGAATTCAGACTTTATGTATGCCAGAGTAATCTCGGTCGCTTTCAAATAACTGTATTTGGTATTTCTTTTGGAAAATATATTGCTTGGGGATCTTGTCACATGGGGCAGCGATTAGTGACTCATGTTTTACTAAGTTATTCCACAATATGGAGTGAGGACCCTTTCGATTGTACCACAGACCCAGGTGTTTAAGCCTTATAGCAGCCATGGAGGCTTCTTTTTGTATAAACAGGTCCAAGGGTGTTAGATCCAGAGCTACTTCTAGGGCGGCTGTGGGGGTAGTTCGCATACAGCCGGTTATCGCAGAGCATGCCAATCTTTGGAATTGCTGCAGCTGGTTGATGACGGTGCTTTGCTCTGTTTTGGACCACCAGGCAACGGCTTCGTATGTAAGTATGGGACGTGTAACAATTTTATACAACCACATCGTTATTTTCGGTGATAGTCCCCACCTTTTGCCGAGTAGTCTTTTACATTGGCAGAAGATGATGGTGGCTTTCTTTAGTTTTCCTTCGAGATGTCTGTTCCAGAGGAGTTTGTTGTCTAGTATCACACCTAGATACTTGACTTCCTTGCTAAGGGACAGACTGGTATTAAAAAGTTTAGGGAGTTTAAGATTTCCTAGACTTCGTTTGTTTGTGAACATGATTAGTTCCATCTTTGCTGGGTTCACTGATTGATTGTGTTTAGTGCACCACTGTTCGACGACCTTCAATGCAGACCTCATTTGGTCACAAATCACACTCCCAACTCGTCCGCTGATAAGTATGGTCAGGTCGTCTGCATAGCCTACTGTGAGAAGTTGCGGTCGTGGAGCCCGCACTTCCCACCATGGACACACCATGTTTGGACAGGGCCTGGCTTATGCTGGTAAAGTTAGTTTTGTCAAAGGCTCCTTCAATGTCGATGAAGGTGCCTAGTGTAGATATTTTGTGTTTGAGATTGCCTTCTATATAGGAAACCACTTTATGTAGGGCAGACTCTGTTGATTTGCCTGCAGAGTAGGCGTGTTGGTTTGGATTTAGGGGGTTCCTGACTAATGCAGTACTCCATATCTCCTTGTCTATTAGTCTCTCCAAAACCTTTAAAAGGAATGATGTGAAGTTAATTGGTCTGAATGATTTAGGTTGAGTGTAGTCTCCTTTGCCGGGTTTAGGGATGAAGAATACCCTGACTGGGAAGGAGGGATCCTTTTCATAGAAATATAGCGGTGTGCTAGGCAACTTCTGTAGATGGCTACGAGGTGGTCAATAAGACCTCCGTCGCTCCACCTCATGAGTCCTGTAAAAACTCCATCTAGTCCCGCTGATTTGAATGGAAGGAAGCTGTTGATTGCCTATCTTACTTTTTCCGGGTGGACAACCTTGTGGGCAATGATCCAGTCGGTTTCAGCCGGTAGATTCTCATCTTTTCCTTCCCATGTGCGACTTTCCGTTATGCGGCACCCTAGGAAGTGAGTGGTCATTAACAGTTCTGAGATCTCTTGATCTGTTTTGGTGTAAGTTCCATCGGGCTTTTTCAGGAAACCAAGATTATGTATGGTTCGCTGCACGACGCTGAGTTAACGAACGGTGTTTTGAGATTCCAAAAAGATTGTGTGTAAGCTGCTCCAGTAGTTAGTGGAGAGTATGGCACAGAATATTAGCATACACATGAATAGTAAAGATATGAATAAATTGAGAAATGGTATTGTTAATGTGATGTTTTTAATATAACCAAATCTCAATGTAAAGTTTGTTGTGAGGGCAAACAGTCACGGTTACCCTTTTCGACTGGCACAAGAGCAACAGAAATACTCCAGATTGTTCATTCTGACATAATATGCGGCCCCATGGAATGCAAATCCATTGGAGAAGCCCGATACTTCTTGTTGTTTATCGATGACTTCAGTGCATTAAGACATTTTAAAGAATTTAAGTCGATGGTAGAGAATCAGCATAACAAGAAAATAAAAATTTTAAGATCAGACAGTGGAAATGAGAATTGCAACAAAGATTTTGAACAATATTTTAAAGAAAAAGAAATTGTATATCAAAAGACTAGTGCTTATACCCCTGAGCAGAATGGCCTTAGTGAATGATCCAACCGTAACATTATTAAAAGGGCCAGCCAGATGTCTGCTATTCGAGGCTAATCTAGAAAAAAGATTTTGGGCAGAAGCTGCTAACATAGCTGTTGATCTTAAAAACAGATCAATCGCTTAGACAAGACACCCTATGAAATATGGACAGGTAGAAAGCCAAATTTAGAACATATTCGGATATTTGGAAGTCCAGTGATGGTACGCACGACAGCACGTCAGGTTATACAGTTAAACTGCGAAAACAGTTTTTATTACGTAGGGCATAAAGGCGGTCTCAAGGTCAACATGTATAGTCTGAGGTGCCGTCGTGTGTACCTAACTTCCCCGTATGTATGTGTTTCTGATTTTGTCCAGCATAGTGACGCCCGCTGACCAGCGTAACATGCGCATCTCTGACGTATGAAGTTTGTTTAATTGTTGTTTATTTGTGGCCCAACATTCGAACCCATACAGCATGGCAGGTCTAATGGCTGTTTTGTAAACTCGTCTCTTCACCTTCAGAGGCATTCGTCTATCGCACATGACGCCCGTGAGCTGTCGCCATTTCATCCAGCCCGTTTGAGCTCTATGGAGGACGTCGCTGTCAATGTTTCCGTCATTGCTTAGCACGGAGCCAAGGTATTTGAACTGGTTGACTGTTGGTAGGCGGTCATTTCCTACATACAAGCTAAAGCCATCGGAATCTCTTACACAGGATATTGCTTTATGAAATCTGGTTCTATAATATCTCGGGAAAGTTAAAATAAAAGAATAGGTAGTTGCATTATTAAATAGTTGTGAGGCTGAATAAATGTCACTTTCTGAAGCCTGTAGGGAGGCTATCTATTTAAAAAATTTAGAATTTGAACTAACTGGTTCTTATGTAAAAATTGTATTGTTCAGTGATAGTCAGAGTGCACTGAAGTTAGCAAATAATAATCATCAATATCATCGTCGTTCAAAACATATAGATGTCAGATACCATTTTATAAAAGAAATCGTTAATAATGGAATTATTAAAAATGACTATTTGCCTACTTCTAAGACTTTCGCGCGTACAGTTCATTAGAAATAAAACACTTTTTACGGATTACAGCGCGTATATTATTAATTCAGGTGTTGTTTTGGAATTATTTAGTTTGTATTTATTGGTTTTTAGAATTCCCGACGTTTCGACACCTTTCCAGGGGCCGTGGTCACGGGAGGACTAAAAGCAAAAAGGGGCTGCTCATATTTTTATGAAATTACCCGCTCGAAATTTTATAAAAATGTATTCAAGTTTATTAAATTATTTTTTAGCTGCGTTCTGATTTTAATAATTATTACCGAATTAAATTGAATAAAGTTATTTAGAAAACAAGATCTAGCTACTGAATCTACTACCAGTTCACAAATTGGGAGGCCTCTGAGAGAAAGAACTGGCGGAAGAAAACTCACAGAGGTTGTGTCGACCTCCCTTTTGATCCCTATCTACAAAACGAACTAACTATATCTTTAGATCCTGCAGTGTGTGATTTGGGATGGGATTTTAGTTGATGGATGATTGAGATTAATTCCGAGCGTTGTTCTCTGATTAAACTTATGAGCAGTCTTTTGCTTGCCTGTTGTAAGATCCATCAACTAAAATCCCATCCCAAATCACACACTGCAGGATCTAAAGATATAGTTAGTTCGTTTTGTAGATAGGGATCAAAAGGGAGGTCGACACAACCTCTGTGAGTTTTCTTCCGCCAGTTCTTTCTCTCAGAGGCCTCCCAATTTGTGAACTGGTAGTAGATTCAGTAGCTAGATCTTGTTTTCTAAATAACTTTATTCAATTTAATTCGGTAATAATTATTAAAATCAGAACGCAGCTAAAAAATAATTTAATAAACTTGAATACATTTTTATAAAATTTCGAGCGGGTAATTTCATAAAAATATGAGCAGCCCCCCTTTTTGCTTTTAGTCCTCCCGTGACCACGGCCCCTGGAAAGGTGTCGAAACGTCGGGAATTCTAAAAACCAATAAATACAAACTAAATAATTCCAAAACAACACCTGAATTAATAATATACGCGCTGTAATCCGTAAAAAGTGTTTTATTTCTAATATTTGCCTACTTCTGAAATGTTTGCTGATTTACTCACAAAAGGTTTACCAGGACCTAAACATAATAAATTTATTAAAACTCTTGGTATTATAAAAAAGGCGTACTTAAATAAAACTAAAATTTAGATGTGTAGTAACTTTTAGTGAAATTTAAAATTGTTAACACTTTGAAATGTTTGGGTTATTTGTAAATTTGATATAGTGGGGGTGTTAGAGTTCTTAGTATCAAATAAACTGGCAACACTGCTTCCGCCATCACCGTTGTGTTATTATTTATCAGGTTTAAGGCGACCGACGTTGTCGTACGATTGCACTTGCGGCACGTGCTACTTGCTAGTGCGATTAAATGGCAACGTCTCGCCGCGCCGATTTGCCGCCGCCGTTTTGAAAAAGGTGGCTATTAAAGACACATTTTGAATTTAATACGTTTGCGGATCCGCGCCTTAGATCCAGCACGGTATGCTGGAAAAAAGACGTGATACTATGTAGGTACTAGGTATGTCACTGATAATTTGCTTCTAAGAATACATAAAAAAAATTGTAAAACACTTACCATCATAACACGTAACAACACAATCACATTTCGCCTGCAACCGACCGTTGCTTGCGACTCGCGCGCGGCCGCTACCCCACGGCGCAGGCGTCAAAGGCCAAACGCCCTCGGATCAACAATAGTTAAGAAGATTGTGCACGCGCATGAATATAAAACGGATAAACATTTGACGCCTCGGTGTAATTTCTATGACCGTTAACGGATCAACAAAAATCTTTGATTTATGTATTTTTTGATGACGAGTATATTTGGAAGAAACCGATGCTGATTGGCGGACGACCCTTCTGTGTCAACTCTGGATCAAAGTATATCGGTTGTATTCGTAGAGAGCCAATTATACACGGCGAAAAGGTGGATCAACATTATTTCAAAAATGGTACTGGATCAACATTTCCATAGAACGGTTGATTATATATATATATATATATATATATATATATTTATAATAACTAATAAGAAAAAATATAACTCTCAACAAATATCTCGTGACTGAATAAAAATATAATTTATTGTATTTTATTAAATACGAACTTTGGCCGGTCGACTTCTATTGATCAATAAAAAGCCTATCACTGACGAACTAACTGGTCACCATGATTAAACTGAAATTAGTCCTCAATAAGGCAATATCTTAACATTTAGGCAGTGACGATAATGCGTGTGGCGAAACGTCGCAAGCGCCTTTCATTTTATTGGTGCTATATAATTATGTCAGTTTTCAGAACGAATGGCGTAATTCCAGTTATTGCCACTGCATTTCAAATACTGACATTTGAATATTCAAAAATATGTGTGAATTTTGTAACTACACCTTATATGAGACTGCAAATAAGACGACGAAAAGGTCGAAAGAATATGCCGATGTTCTTAAAACAATAGAATTAATTTTGCATCCAATTTTGTTACATTGTACCTGCTTAATAAATTATTTGTTACATTGTACCTGCTTAATAAATGCAATGGATATTTCCGATATCCAATATTATAGATTAGAAATAAATTATAATAAATAAGTTACCACTATTTCGGTGGAGCGGTCACCGCTTAGCGCAATGGACTCTAGCATGACTAAAGACAAAGTTGTATAAAATTGTATGGTCACCCATCCCGTAAACAACCTTAACGAAAGTTGCTTATCACTAGCAATTTGCTTAAGTCCATCATAGCAAATCGTCCGTCAGTCCATAAGGAAGGTTTAGTTCCATCTTTTCAGACTAATCAATCAAATATTGGCCCTCGACAAGCTCTGTCGTATAGCACCACCTATAACAATATCTGCCAATGTCGATGTCGCTTGGTTACCCATTCCATAATCAACCTTTGTGAAATTTGAATTTCAGGTAACATAAATTTATTTTTAGTCTAATCAATCAAATATTGGACGGACATCGACAAGCTCCGTCGCATTGCACCACCAATAACAATGTCTGCTATTGTCGATGTCGCAAATGTCGGTCGTGATTTGAGTCCGACATTACGTTAATAAACTCTGATTAAAATAATTAATGGTCTGAATGATTTGCTTCAAGACCTCAGCTGGCTGGTTTCACCATGCTTTCATAAAGAGAACTATACTCCTAACAATAGTTAAGATAAAAATAGCATTTGAAGTTCATAATGTAGAAATGATTAACATCACTAAATACATAATAGTACTGGTAATATAGAAGAAATGTTTTATACAAAACGTTTTAACTAAAGCTTTTACATTATTTAATTGGTTTATGTGTACATGAGTTCAGCTTATTACCACAAAATATATAGTTTTACTTATAAATATTGCAAACTCTAAAATAGTGTCAATGTCAAAGAAATATAGACACCATAAAGACTTTATTCAATTTCGCGCTATATTCCCACAAATTAAATCAATAGTCGCAATAAAAGTACTATTTCTTTACAAGCAAATATCGAATTCGTGTAAATAATTAAATGCGATCAACATAGCATTGTGTTATTCGTTCCCATCGGCGCAGCAAAGTGCATCTGCACCGCTGGCTGTCTCAGTAATTCCGTCACGATTTTAAGTAACTGGATACACGTACTAGTTAAATATTTATTGTGGTAGGTTTGTTACTACATGTTCCGTCTTATCAACAGCCTATTTATGTCCCAATGCTGTGCTGGGACAGAGTCTTTCATTATGGATGGAATACCATAGAGAAAGCGGTTTTTTCTGTGCAAGCAATGTAGAAAAGATTAGTGCATTAAAGTAATTAAAACTTTAAAGTTTATATTTCATTCTTTCCGTCTTATTCATAAAAAGTTATGGAAGGCTTATGAGCTTGTTATAAAAAACTTTCTATTCTATTCTAAACTAGTCAAATGCGAATATTTTCTTAAAATACGTTTATGAATAATGAAAGTTAAATGAAGTTTGATAAGCCATAACAGCATTTTAAGTAAAATTTACTAAAAATCTATTTAAAGGTTTTTTTAATAAATAAGGCGGTTTATAAATATATATATATATAATTTATTTTATTTATGTATAACCGAGCGTTTCCACTAGTCGATTAACAGTGCTACATTATACTGTCTATCTTAATTTTTTATATGATTGTGTTTTAGAAGAGCGAAGCCTCCTGACACAGCCATTTCAGATTGCTTACTGGGTTGGTCACTGGTTATAGTGTACAATTTTGATATGAGTACTGTAATAAACATTTTTTTTTTGTTTCGTAACAGAGTTTGACAGATAATTAGAACACAACCACAGAATTAATAATAGTATCAGTACTATTCAGAGTTGTGTTACGTCAGCGAAACACAACTCTGTCAAAATGTTTACAATTTCCAAGTTAGTTAAAAAGTCGTTTAACATGTCAATGCAGTAGCAATGCACGGTAAAAAGGACCGATTCCTTCTCTTGACTAACTTACTTTACTTGGACTTACAATAAACAATTCAATTCATAGAAGAAAATAACTCAAAAGCTTATTTTTTAACTAAACCAAAGTTCGTATCACACAACATAAAACCAGGAAATCAGTGATGTAATCAGCAAAAATGTTAATTCTAACCGTAACTTCGCAATCTGCACAATAGCCGGCTTGATACCATCAGAGCACATACATACAATCATAATTGTAATTCTTTTGCGTTCAAAACTTATGAATACTAAGCAGCGCTGATTTAATCGCCTGCGTCTGCACATTGTATGTTATGAATCGATTACACAAATCTCGATCGTCGATCGATAGCGACTTGATTACGACAGGAATCGGTGAATGTGATGTATCTTGACAGTGCACGAAAGGGATAAATATTAATTTAAGTTCACAAAAGCTTTGCAATAACTTTAGACTTGGATTCTAACAATGAATGATTTCAACAAGCTCGTATTATGCGTGCAGTAACCTCTGTATGAAAAAATGGCGTCACACCATCAACGCTTAAGGTATTAAATAAATAAATATTTGACAACATCACTTACATTGCTCCGATTACAAAGTAAGTAGCTAAAGCAATTGTGTTATGGAAATCAGAGACAACGGTGGTAAACACCCAGACCTGAGACAATATAGAAAAGTTCGTTTTCTAAATTTACCCAACCGGTGATCGAACCTGGGACTTCAGAGATGGCGACACCTTAAAAACCGGTGGTGTACAAAGCCACTGGACCACGGAGGTCGTCGTTGCTTAAGTACAGCTCACAAAGTTCTTGTTTAAGAGCGTTGTCGAAATACGGCATTTCATACAAACTGTCAGTCCTTATTTTTCAAAATGAATGAACCGATTTTAATGAAACTTTAAACACATAAGCAGAATACATTGGTCTAAAAACTTAATTGAAAACATTTTCGTGAAGCAGCTAAACTAGACTGATTTTAAATTTTCCATACAAATATAAATTTTCAATTATCTTTTTTAAAATAAGACATTTCAAAAATGTTCTTTGACCTATGTATCCTGCATATGCGTATGAAGTTTCATTAAAATCAATTCATTCATTTCGAAAAATAAGGACCTGAAAGGAAGTGGTGTACAAAGCCACTGGACCACGGAGGTCGTCGTTGCTTAAGTACAGCTCACAAAGTTCTTGTTTAAGAGCGTTGTCGAAATACGGCATTTCATACAAACTGTCAGTCCTTATTTTTCAAAATGAATGAACCGATTTTAATGAAACTTTAAACACATAAGCAGAATACATTGGTCTAAAAACTTAATTGAAAACATTTTCGTGAAGCAGCTAAACTAGACTGATTTTAAATTTTCCATACAAATATAAATTTTCAATTATCTTTTTTAAAATAAGACATTTCAAAAATGTTCTTTGACCTATGTATCCTGCATATGCGTATGAAGTTTCATTAAAATCAATTCATTCATTTCGAAAAATAAGGACCTGAAAGTTTTCATGAAATGCCATTTTCGTCAATACCCTTAACTATTGGACAATCTCTATGTTTTTCATTCAAGCAAAAGTTGTTTTGTTTACTGTAATACACACTGGTATGAAATACAGTTACAATTTCAATAAAAATACTTTCATATGTATGTTTTTTCTAATTCGGCATTGCCTTATTTTTTTGAACTAGATTATTGAATTTTATAATCAAAAATTTCGTCAGTTACTTTACCTAGCCACTAATGCACTCTTCGCAAAATGAATACCGATACCGAAAAACTTAATTGCTTCCAAAGATCAAACAAAATACAATGCCTTAAGTGAACAATTGACCAATACGCATTTAACGATCATTACTGACATTTCAAATGGGTATTCAATTACGCGACCTTCGATTTTTAGGCGGCAATCACGCACTACCTCCCTTCGAACTAAATCGATAATCGAGTATCGTCATGAGAATTAACCCCGCGCGTAGATCCCACAGCGTGTTGTAAAACAAAGTGTTGCCGCAATGTGCGATACGTGGCTTGTATCGAACCTACTTGCTATTAAGGGGCTGACATGAGCCAACTAGCGCCGCCATCACCAGTCGATTTTATTTTATTTATTCTATATAAACCCAATTTCTTAAAAAAGGAATCAAAGGGTAGTATATCAGTTGTCTAGCACCCATATTACAAGCTTTACTTAGTTTGGGGCTAGATGGCGCTGTGTGAAATTGTCCAAACATTTATTATTATTAATTAGAAAGTCTTTATAGTTTTATGTTTATAGAACCCGTAGCTGACCCAGTATCGCAACATTAGTTTAATTAACTTAAGATGAGAAACCATTGACGATTTGTTTGTTTGCCAGATGTATGACTCATACATACAACCCCTCAAACTCATACAGACTAAACAAACAATTTGTAGGGTTATCAAAAGCGGTATATAACCGAGAGTTTTATTGTAAAATTAAATTAGGAACACTGTGTATAATTATATTAATAGTACCACACACAGTGACCACACGTTAACATAAAACTGCTTACTCTATTCTTTACTGTATGTTCACTCATAAGTATACATACTCGTATATCAAAATGAAGACTTAGAAATATAATTGCAGAGCTTTTTGCGTTGTAATGATACTGGTTATTTGACGCGCTATTCATCAACTTCACCTTTGACTTGCAATTATGACTATTAGCGGTGTTCAATGAAAGCTGACTACAAAAACTGACTATTGCTTTTCATTATTTCTAATTTTTTTTAAACAATTTAGCGCGTCATTATATCAATTCCATCTTCAAAACAATAAAGCTTAATTAATCTAAGTCAGTGTTGGCCTCGACCTTTGCATCGGTAAATCGATCACTGAACAATCGAGTACAGATCGATATTCATCTATTTCGCGCGCTTTCACTGACAGTTGACCTTGACAGACGGCCATGTTGGATAATTAACGTCGTTTTGTTTTGTTCGTTTTGATAATTGTTAACGTGACTTTTTGTTTTGATTTATTGTGTAGCTATTTTTAACGGGATACAATTATAATATTAATAAAAAGCAAAAAAAAATGGAATGCCAATTTAGTTGTAATTTAAAAACGACACTGTTTATTGTTAAATGTCTCTTTAATCATAAATGCAGAACGGAAATTATAATTGTCATCATCACTAAGGTAATATTGATACCTTCCTCTTCCTGTCGATACAAAGAGCTTTTAATCGTATAATAAATAATTAATGTGGATTATAATAAAAGTGATGTTGAGCTGAGAAATGGCGAGAAATAATATTAAATTAATTTAATTAATAATAATATTTATTTCCATACTTCACATGCCTTGAGAAATAGAAGGACTCTAAAATAGGTTTTACTCTATTCGTTTTCAGCCATATTTAATGTCCCCACTGCAAGGGCACAAGCTTTCGTACCTTCGGGATTCATAAACGCATTTCCCCTTCTATAAAAAAACGGTCAAGAGCTAGTCGGACTCGCGCACAGAGGGTTCCGTACCATCACTCTGAAAAAGTTTACTACTTAGAGGCATCGTTTTATTTTTCCTAAAATCTTTACTTAAACTTCTATCACAGAAAATAATTTCATATTTTTCTATGCAAACTTCGGAGATAAGGGGGGAACGGTATTTTTTTACATTTTTTCAAAAGTCAAAATCTATGCGGCCTAAAAAAAATAAAATAAATGTTTGAGAATGTGCAAGCAGTGTTCTTTCATATATCAAGTTTATAGCATTAGTAGTTCTCGAGATATCCAGTTGTGACAGACAGACTAAGTCGCACCATAAGGGTTCCTTTTTACCATTTTGGTACGGAACCCTAAAGAGGCCTTCCTGAAGGGTGAGTAAGGCGTATGGGCCCTAATACAATGCCCTAATTATCTGTAAACAAATTATCATTATTTTACTATGAAAGCGCGTGATAAATGCAACGTCAGCATTCCCTTAACACTGGGCAGTTAAACTGGAGTCGAC
This sequence comes from Catoptria pinella, assembly GCA_963556745.1. Taxonomy (NCBI): domain Eukaryota; kingdom Metazoa; phylum Arthropoda; class Insecta; order Lepidoptera; family Crambidae; genus Catoptria; species Catoptria pinella. Next base: position 13,667,243 of record OY750765.1, read on the forward strand.
TAACAAGTTCTTATTTGGACTCAACTCGCCAGGGTCATGGCGCAAGAGAAAGTGCCTTATTAAGTTACTTATGATGTGTTATCGCATCGCTATAACTTATAACACACTCTGAACTTAAAACTCGTTTCATTAGCTCTGTAATAAAATGGAAAATGTGACACACCTTAAATAAGAAGTGTCAATGTTACTTACAGTACTTCAAGATAAATAATGGGCATCAGAAAACACCGGAAACTCGTCTAACATAACAAAAACAAGAAGTTTGGCCCTAAAAATCACTTACAATGTCAACTTTATCACAATGAAATAAATCAATTTCATTTCTAAGAAAAGCAAATTAGATGCAAGCCGTGCGAGCAAGGCGCTGGTGCCAGTCATGTCCATTATTTATCTTGAAGTACTGTACTAACAAGGCTATTGCACCCTTTAAATTACTTAAAAATAAGTTACTTAGAGTCCTTGGTGAGCGATCTCGACGCGAACGCGAAGCGGCGTGGCACGTGGCGGTACACAAGAATTCAACGCGATGCTGTGCAACCGCAACGCACCCACCACGCACCCTACACGCGTTTGGTCACGTATAACACTTCGATTGGCACCGACTGTTTTATTGTCTTCACGCTTCGCGTTCGCGTCGAGATTCACTCACATAAGAAAAAACGGTATCGCTTTACAAATACCATGAGGGAAATCATAAATATCAAAAAATTGCTATTACCGCATCAATTATAATGAAATAAATTACGATACTAAATAAAAATGCAAATAAAAAGTTCTAGCTAATAACAATAAACATTTTAAAGCTGCCGTCCATTGTTTTCAAACGTGCGTATCAAAAATTTTATATTGTTACACAAGTTATTACGGCGCGGAAATTCGGTGAAAGCGTCATTATGCTCACGAAAGTCGCATTTGCCGGAATCCTTCATGAGAATGGAGAGTCATTACTTTTAGCATGATTTGCAAAAGTGCGCGGGCGCTCCGTAGGCGATCTCGGCGAAACAATAACAATGCGATTAAATTAACAATGTACAACCGAAGTGACCAACTTCAAGGCGATACAAATCGACGAATTTTAATCTGTAAAATTTTGACTTTTCCACACGTTCTCGAGTGAAGCTGCAGCAGATCACTGTATATTGTCAATTTAATCGCATTGCACGTCGTGTATAAAATGGAGTGATCGAGCTTGTTTAAATCCACGGATAGTAACATAGTATTTGAAACATTCAACTTAGCTACACCTTTCTTGATCTGGCATTCATGAATGGACAACATAATATATAAATATTCATTGATAGGACTTAATACTATTTTTGATAAAATAGGTAATAATAACATCGCTTCACAATTTGTATGTATACTGATCATATTGCTTATGACTTTTATGAAACTATTATTTAGATCGAAATAGCAGAAGGAAACGTTCACTATCCACGCTTGAGTTGAAATCAAAATAAACATTTAGACGGAAGCAAGTGTACTACAGTTTTTTTGGTGCTTAATCATGTCAGCTTGATATTCTGGAAAGGAAAGGCAGTTGCCGACGTTAATGCTGATATATTAACATCATCTTTTTTTAAGCTTTTTTCCGAAATTATTTGTAAGCTACTAAAGTAAGTTATGTGAATTATTATGAACTACGGAATATGCCCGAAATAAATCTATATAACAAAACTTATTTTCACTACAATATCGGAAGCTAAGGCCGTCACATACGATCGCATAACACTCGGAGCGGAATGTCGCGTGCGATCTGTCCGCTCGTCTTCCGCGGCGGAGCACGCGACCGTCAGCCATCTCACATGCATTATGCTACGTATCATCAAATCACTCGTTTGAATGACTTGTGCTCACGCTTCAAGAGTTGTTGTGAGCCAACAGAGGTAGGGCACAGCAGATTTTTCTTTAACATGAAATAAAACCTAATTACAAAAGATCACAAGTCAGTGAGTTTACCATAGTTTTCAGGTTGATAAAATTCTGTTCCGCAAGATTTATAATTTTCACCTGTATTAATCTGTGTACAGTAAATTATACTTCCTAAGGAGTACTAATTATTGATGCCAGCCGGTATTCGCCTATGTTCAGCGAATGTTTGAACTAGTCTACAATCAAGTGGCCAAATGCGTTTGGCATTCTGGCGGCGACGGCGCGCGTGTCAGCTGCGCATTGACCTCGGCTTGCAACAGACATGCAAATGCACGGATCTGTGGCGAAAGCGAAACGACATAATACCGATGCATTCGGATTCGAGCCAAAAATCCTTAGGAATCATACGGCAAGAAGTCGCGTCACGTGTGCGTAATGAAATGTATGTGCAGCAACTAGCATGATATGCATCGTGTAGTATTGACAAAGATCAAACACTATACATATACAGGGTTGTCTGTCACACCATAATTGTTCAGTCCATGAAAGCACACAAATCTTTGTCCTTGAAACAAGGTTTGAAATACTATAGGTACGTTACTGCTTAAAGAATGAATGAATTAATGAATGAAATTCTTAATGGAAAATAAGCTCACATAATAAGCATTTTTAATCATCAATTCTTTTATCCTACACCCATTATGACGTCTTTTAGCTGACAAGAAAAATAAGCGCAAAAAACTTATCAGTAGAAGAAGAAAGGTTAGCTTTTTGAAATTTTGAGATTTAAGCATTCACAATGCTATTTTTATATAATACTAAATAATATACTAGAAAAAATAGGACTCGCACCAGATCATGTTCCCGTCCGAGAACATGATCTGGTGCGAGTCCTATTTTTTCTAGTATATTATTTAGTATTATATAAAGGTTAGCTTACTTGAAGAAAATTTTTATATTTATATATATTTTTTAAATTCTATCGTTATAGAAGCATAGTGGAAAAAATTACTACTACTATATATATATATATATAGTAGTCTATCTCGTTCAAACAATCAGTAAATGTTTTTCCTTTCCGCTCCTTTAGGCCATGGACTATATAGCCACTGAATACCACTTTTGTGTAATTTTCAAAGACCCTTTAGCCAACATTACACATCAGCCATAACCGTGGGTTGTCTATGAGTCACGGTGACCGTCGCCACCCACGAACGGTCTGAAATTGGTACAATTTCATCGGTATCAGTATCAGTACCGGTCGAGTTATCGGTGTAGTGCTTTAGAAAGGATTGGACCAAGGCCCGATTTATAAAGGACATTGCAGACAACACAATAGATCAATAGCATAGATAACACAAATAACACTTTAAGTAGTGAATTTAGTTTTTAAAATAACGGTGTTAAAATACAGACATTAGATTTCTTACAGATGTCAAATAATAAAATCCCGAAAACGGATTATCTACAACGATTCAACAAAGTAACAAAAAATGTCTACATTTAACGTAATTTCTTTTCTTGAAGACAAATTATCTGATAAAAACTTTTTTTAACCGATATCAAAAAATTGAGGAGGTTCTCAGTTCGTCGGAATGTTTGTTTTTATCTTGTGGAATTTTGAAAAAAAATTGAAAATCATAAACTAACTTTGTGTTCAGTCAATCATTTGACATCTGACTCAAATCATGATTGTATCACAAAGTCCGCTTTATCGTGTTTGATATTTTCATCAAATAACCTGGCTGGCAAAAAGGACTTTAATAAATCATCAAATAACCTAGTGCATCACAAACTGGTTCTAAATATCACCGGAAACCGGCCTAAAGGTCTCGGTGGCAATCGGAGAAGGCTTGTTAAATTTTACTTAAACGGGTATGTGGGGAATCTCCTAAGCGCAAGACCGACAAATTCTGGTTCTTGGCACTGACAAACTTTGACCAACTATCGACTAATTATCAACTATCATCAAATTCTCACATTAGGCATTTGCCTAGTTATATTTGTAAGGCATTTATTTTTGTTGTTAGACTAAGAAAGGAATGGCAATCTTTTCTTTTTGTAGGCAATAATTATTGGAATAAGCTATGTCGGGATTTTTCGGTACATGATGTAAATCCCAACTTAGTTTATTCTAATAACGTCAATAACCATGGAAATTTAAAACAATATAATAATTATTGGGATTTTGGGATACAATTTTAACTTTCTATACAAGGTGTTACAAAAGTACCCCTTATGCCGAATATGGTAGATAGGGACCATCAAACTGAACAACTTTTACTGTGGGACCAACTCTGAAATCGCGATAAAAAAATCAGCTGTTTCATACATTTTGAAATTTTCGTAATTAATTTTTGTATGAAACAGCTGATTTTTTTTTCCCGTTTTCAAAGTTGGTCCCATAGTAAAAGTTGTTAAGTTTAATAGTCCCTATCTACCATATTCGGCATTAGGAGTACTTTTGTAACACGTTGTATATGTTTAAAAAATAATTGGCATCATAATTAATATTTAGGTACTTATGAATATTTATTCATTTCAACTATTTAGTTTATGCAGAGTCAGTTCCTTTATTTACTAAAACAGACGAACATAGAACCTCCTCCTTTTTTTGAAGTAGGTCAAAAATTTAATTTCATTAAGGAGTTTTAAGTGAACAAATGTAAAGTAACATAGTCATATGTTATGAAATTGCTACCTTCTACCTGTTTTGGATACATACAGGTTGAAACCTAAGGTCAATACTTTCATTATATCATTAAAATTTTTGTAAGACAAAATATCCTTTCTCATTTTACTTAAAGGAACGCGGAAAACTGAACCTTTAAGAATTTTCTTTATAAGAGAGAATCAATGATGTCGGCATTAAATCATCGGCTAGCATTCATTAAATACTTACGTTATTTATTAAAAATATTAACATATACAATAATTGATGATTAAACGAACTTACCTGTAAATAAAATCTTTACACCAGTACTCAAAAACAATACTTAAACAACCCTTGCCTATGCAAACGCACTGCCTTAAAATAGAGCTTTAAGATTGGTTCGTTTGTTTTACGTATTATTATAAATAAATAAATAAGTATTTAACAACATCACATACATTGCTCCGATTCCAAACTAAGTAGCTAAAGCACTTGTGTTATGGAAAATCAAAGACACCCAGACCTGAGCCAATATAGAAAAGTTCGTTTTCTAAATTGACCCAACCGGGGATCGAACCCGGGACCTCAGAGATGGTGACACCTTGAAAACCGGTGTACAAAGCCACTCGACCACGGAGGTCGCCAAATTATTGGTAGTTGGGACGCTGTGTGCCCGCGGGCACTGTGAGATTTTATAGTAATGTTTGTGAAGTGTATGTGTCGAAATAGCCTTAATGCTCACGCAAATTAGGTGCATTTTATTTAATCAACCGGTGCACAACCCTTCGCTAATTTACCTTGCCTTATCGAGTAGTGTTCTTACGATCCTCCAGCTCATTAGACCACGACGAGATGGTGGGAATCTCATCTACTGCCACCTCTGTAGAGAAATTAACGTTGGTACTTACCTGGAAAGGATAAAATTAACATTTAATAACATTAACGACTAAAATGTAAATGTAATCAAATAAAATAGAAATATAACAATACACGAGAACACCGATCATAACATTTCATTGATTGTAAATATGAAGAGTTATCATGAGAATTTGCTATTAAATTAATTATCACAGAACAAAAAAATAATGGATGGGTGAAAATATTTTGAAAATTTTAGAAACCTTAGGAATATCCATGCAGTCATGTTTGAGTTTATCGCGAACAGGCGGACAGACAGATGCGGTAGAGGACTTTGTTTTTTATACATGACTAGTGGCCCGCCCCGGCTTCGCACGGGTACAATGTAGTTACTAATGTGGGGAGTGTGAAGTTATTATTAGATTATTAAGGACGCTAGTCGCTTTTCTTACAAACGAAGTAACTTTTAAGCATTGCTTCTCCGCTAGGGATTGACCGAGCGGTGATCTGGTGATGGCCATCCAAGGAGTGAATAGAGGAGATCCAGATTTCTAAACACACCAAAGTGATCTGACCAGCATTTTAAGAGATGTAAGGATATGTTTAAAAAAACCGCGAATATAGTATAGAAATGTATGAAAACTTGCAACTGAAAATTCTTATGCTTACATCTCTTAGAATGCTGACCAGATCAGTTGGGTGTGTATTGCTATCTTAATCTTCTCCATTCACTCCCTGGATGGCCATCATCAGATCACAGCTAGTTCAATCCCTAGCGGAAAACCAAGACTTCAAAATTACCTCGTTTGTATGAAAATCGACTTGTTTCCTTAATTATGTGGCCACCACTATATGTATATACGACGTACACAACATACGCAAGGGGTGTTATAAGTTTGACTTGTGTGTGTCTGTCTGTCTGAGACAACCTAGCTCCCAAACTTATGGACCGATTTTGCTGCGGTATTTTAAGCATAGTTTAAAAGATCTAAGTGTACAGACGACGGGACTCCTAAACCATTGATCCGATTATGATGAAACTTTGGTGAGTTGTTCTGCTTACGACCGGGAAAGTCCCTGGCTAAAAAAACGGAGCATTGCAATACGCATGCCGGGTGCAGCTAGTTCTAAATAAAAATATGTTGTGCATTATCAGGATTATCAATCTCGATCATCCAACACTTCTCTTTAATATACAACATGTTACAAAAATACCCCTAATGTCGAATACGGTATATAGGGACCATCAAACTGAACAACTTTTACTTTGGGACTAACTCTGAAATCGCGAAATAAAAATCAGCTGTTTCATACAAAAATTCAAATCGAAAATATCAAAATGTATGAAACAGCTGATTATTTTCGCGATTTGAGAGTTGGTCCCTATATTAAAAGTTGTTCAGTTTGATGGTCCCTATATACCATATTCAGCATTAAGGGTATTTTTGTAACATGTTGTATACCTACCACATTTCTTGTCATGTTATCTGGTTGCAAAATAAAAAGGCTATTCGGCGAGCTGACTTTCGAGCAGTCTACATTAGAGCTGACTATGGGAGAAACAATCACTGCGCAGATCTACACCAGCCGCTCTTAAACTTTGTCCCTGTGCTTTATTAATTGTCATAGCATAGGCGACTTGACCGAATATTGTATTCTTTTAAAATTAAACTGATAATTAGATGAATAATTTTGCACCTTATTACAACGCAATAAGGAAAAAATGACAGCACTGTCAACATAACGCCATAGGTACTATTCAATGCCTATGGCGATAATGCATTCTACCTACTCTCAGGGGAAATGACCAAAGAGAATGTAATACTACGTTGATATGACAAATGATATTTATTTTTCTTATTTAATCAATCAAATGCACAAAAAAGTTTCAATTCCGACGTCGAAGTCAATCACAGCAAAAGTAGCTTTTTATCACTTTTTAACCCTGTTAGGTAATAAATATTTAAAAAATACGAAACACGTGTTCAATTAATTTTGTGAAAGAATGTCTATGCCAAATTCCAAGTCAATCGGGCCAAGGAATCGCGTTCTCCCATACAAACTTTACCACCCTGTTTCACCCCTTTAGGGGTTGAATTTCGCAAAATCCCGTCTTAGTGAGCACCTACGCCCTAAAAGGAGTCCCCATGCAAAATTTGAGACTCCTAGCACTTGTACTTTCTGAGATTTCGTGATCAGTGAGTGAGTGAGTGATTTTCCCTTTTATATATATAGATAATGTATCCATAGTCTAATAAAACAGATGCATTAAGCAACTTCATCTTGCAAAAATCCCGAAAACAAAAGGCGCAACATCAAACTAGCATCACACCAATAAAAAATACGAGTAGAGCCAGTTTCTCAACGCGGCCTTCTCGGGAGAAAACGTGTGTGAAAATATTACAAAGTAAATAAGCATGGAATCTCCGATACAATAAGCACATGTGACGCAACTGTGATTGCTCGCCAGAACCGAGCATTGAGGCAGAGGCTCCCAAACTGTTTAGTTTACCGCCCCTTATTGATTTTATTCGAAACGGTTCAAATTTTCACTCAAAACTGCCAGCTATTTCATTTTTTAATGGTTAATCTAAAGTAAATATCAATCGAATAATAATCATTCTAAAACAACACCTGAATTTATAATATACGCACTTAATCCGTAAAAAGTGTTTTATTTCTGATGAATAATAAGAATTAAGAAAATGCATACTGTGTGTCACAAAACTTAACTAATAAAATATGGTAGTTTAAAAAAGTTAACTTTGTTATATAGCTGTATTGCAATTATGTTATTAGAACGGAATAATATAAAAAAATATGTTGGAAAACAGACTGATATGATTAAAATGCAAAAGATCATAATGTGTGAGTTGGTTAAAAAAGAAAAGTTTGGGAAGCCATGTCTAATTATGCACAAATTATGCTTACTATATACCCCTAGAGAAAACTTTGTTTATGAATGGTGAGACTGTGAACATATAATTTAACGCTACTATTCTACGAAATGATAATTATAAGAAGTTATCCATGATAGAGATTTGAATAAGCATCGTTTAGGAATGTAAGTTCAACAATATAAACAACAGTTAAATTACCAAATGAAAATATTAAAGTGCGAAAATTGTAAAACACCTACATTTTAATGAGTGAAAATTCATTAATTTTATAATAAAAAAATTAAGCCAGTGACACGCGTTAGTCATTTCAAAACCATTAACTAACAAACTTACATGAACTTAGAAAATAAATTGGGTTAACATTTCTTTTAGTACTTAAATGATTTTTTTTACATCCCTCATCAAAACTGATATTAAAATATTTAAAACGTATCATCTTTTATTCTCTACAACCTGTTACACTTAGCATGAACAGCTAAAAACGCGTAAAAACATTCGATAGTGTATAATTTTGTATGAGAAATTTGTACAGCGCCATCTACCGCCAAAAAGCGCAATGCAATTTCTCATAGACAACTACTCTATGCAGTACTTTTTCGGGCGTTTTTTTTTCTCGATACATGTTCGTGCTAGAGGCACTGAAGGGCACTGATGATATCGCACGAACTATACTCATCGTAGGTAATCATTATATGTAATTTAACAACAGTAGCAATTTCAACCAAATGGGATCTTTGTTTACCAAATCAAATTACGAATCTTTTAACCTTAGCTTACAGAGAGTTTGAATAATTTAAGAAGGCAGTTTTGTATAGCAGGTATTTTAAAAAAAGGATAACTTTTAAAATTGTAATCTTGATATAATACTAAATAATATACTAGAAAAAATAGGACTCGCACCAGATGCAGCGTAAGAGTTGATATACTAGAAGAAATTCGACGTTCTCACCAGTGACTCGGTAGCTCAGCGGTCAGAGCATTGGACCGGATATCCAAGAGTCGCGGGTTCGATTCCCGTCCGAGAACATGATCTGGTGCGAGTCCTATTTTTTCTAGTATATTATTTAGTATTATATAAAATAGCATTGTGAATGCTTAAATCTCAAAATTTAAAAAAAAAAAAAATGTAATCTTGATCTAGAATTGTTTATGACTCACTCTCGCAGTCTAAAGAATTTAATGCTCTTAATTGAGCATATTTTTGGATGCTATGTTTGTTTGTTTGATTGTGTGATTTATGATTGTGAAAAACAATCCTCATCAACCTTTATATATCACTATCGACCCGCCCCAGCTTCGCACGGGTGGAAGAGCATCACTAAAACTCACAGTTAGCACGACTTTTTCCGTCATCTTCAACAATCATCATAACTTCAGCCATTTTACATAAAACTTTTATGAACACCTTTCCTCATGAATCACTCCATCCATTAGAGAAAAGTGTTCAGTACTTTTTGAGTTCATAGCTTTCAGACGACGCAGCCGCGGCGGTGGACATGTAGTGATAGAATTTTCATTCACTGACTGAATGTGATTTTCTTATATATTTAATTATTTTCCTTATAGTATGTACATGTCTTTGACTCATACGAGTATCTTTTGTTTTCTTTTTTGCTTTTACATAATGTAGGTTATCAACAACTTCCAGCAAAAAGAAGTCCGGTTGAAAGTTCTTACACTACAAAAATAGACACGCAGCTACTAATCAACGCTGACAAACAATCAGACTTGGACGGGACGCAGTCCATTGCGTTGCGCAAACAATCGAAAACTATTTACATAATAACTAGGCAATAGCACGTAATAGGTGCAAACATGTCCCGCTGCGCGTGAGTCGTGTTAACGCGACCAAATCACTTTGGACATTGTGTTAATTTTTTGCTAGTGAAAGGTAATTTTTCTTTCAAGAAATTTCAATGGAATATTGTGACATACTGGTTTTTAAGAATAAGTTTGAATAAATTAATGGAAAGTCTGTATTGTACTATTGTATGAAACCTAATTTAGTGTTTGTTATAGATATAATTTGACGATTCGTTACAGGAATGCATTTTGAATTATCATTTCAGTATAATAATAATTTAATCTAATTTTTATTAAGAAATATTTCCCAATAATACGTTCAATTTCACATCACCAAACATTTGACAAATTCTATTAAAACACGGTCGCTTAACTCAACACGATCGGATTAACAGATCGTAACTCATCTCCGAGTGCTCGATAATCGATTACACACGGCGATCGAGTCACGCACGTACGCGGCGCGGCGATGATGTACGTACAGACGCACGACTAATTAATCGATAGCTGTCACAACGCGGTACCGCATTATTTTTCATAAAATCAGAATCAAGATCCCATTAATTGTATTTGATTGAATCAGGCGTCACTTGGCGGAAGTCCCAAACCAATGTGAAAAGAGAAATATATGTAGCTGACACCCGCAAAAAAATAAATTGCAGTATGCACCGCCCGCCCGCCCGCAAAAAAATGCACATGCACACCACAAAAAAAACAAACATTCCGACGAACTGAGAACCTCCTCCTTTTTTTGAAGTCGGTTAAATATCAGTGCACAATACCTGCATTTAGCAAGACAGCTACACACCTTGCACCTTCACCAATAAGTCTACTCTACACGTGTTTCGCCCCAACCCGGAACATCCTCAGGATTTAGATCATGCGTGAACCAACACCGAAGCAACTTTTTTGCGGGAGTAAGCTACATATATTTCTCTTTTCACACCCATTAATAGTGTTTCAAATATTTTTCGAGCATTCAACATCAATAGCTTTTTCAAATAAAGTAACTAACTTGTTTATTCATAGCTTTCCATTATTCGTAGGCAAGTCTGACTAGTTCGGAACTTCGATTTCGGTTTCAAATAATTTTATTATGAATGAACCTTAGAATAATAATATCTAGAACGATAGTTCCCTACAAAGCGCACTGTCAAAAGTAAGGCAAGTAAAACAGAGCCAAAATGGCTTAGTTTTCAGATTTTTATTCTTCATACTTTACCTAATCATACCTATTTAAATTTTGAGATTTAAGCATTCACAATGCTATTTTATATAATACCAAATAATATACTAGAAAAAATAGGACTCGCACCAGATCATGTTCTCGGACGGGAATCGAGTCCTATTTTTTCTAGTATATTATTTGGTATTATATAATCATACCTATATTAACGTAAGAGTTTCAATTTTCCTACTTTTAAGAGATTAATTACATTGGATTTTAGTTACGATTAGGTAATTAAATCTGAAAACTGAGCCATTTTGGCTCAATTTTTTTTGCTTCACTTTACCTAAGGAATTAACTTTATCGACAATTTCAAAGTTTGAACAAGGAAAGGCATTACCAAACACTTTATTAACAAGCTAACTATTATAAAATTCCAGTAAACCAGATTGTCCTTATGATTTAACCGGTAGACTGACTACCGACTTATCGTGTAATAAAAATGTTTGTAACACTTGAAGTTACGTAGAAACCGGTCTTGGTCGAAGGGCAGCATGTAGGGCAGGGCAATATTTAATAAACGTGACAATTTGTCACCTGTCATGACAATTTTATATCCATTGCATCAACCAAATTGAAAATAAAACATACTACTCATAGTTACACCGCAATGTAAACCAAACTGTCATGACAATTGACAAATTGTCACGTAATTAAATTGGTCCAGATTGAAGGCCCAAATTTAACCGGTAGACCGACTACGTGAGGACACTTGAAGTTACGTAGAAACCGGTTTTGGTCGAAGGGCAGTATGTAGGGCACTGTATATTTTTTTTCAACACAGATGCAGACTATCGTGCGACTTGCCTTGAAGTAAGTGCGGAATTTTAGCAGCATACGAAGGTCCGTTGTCCTCTCCCTGAATCGATTCTTTCACATAGATACCTATTCACGTACCTTTATAATGTTGCCTTTAATCCGTATGATTAACACTAAAGTTATTGTATTGACGACCTGAGTGGTGCAGTGGTCAACATGCCGGTCTATCACGTAAGAGGTCCCGGGTTTGAACCCCGGCCGGGCAGAAATTGAAATGATGAATGTTCATTTCTGTGACGGGTCTGGGTATTACTTTGTAAAATAAGTATATATATATAAAAACCCATACTACAAGCTTTGCTTAGTTTGGGGCTAGATGGCGCTGTGAGAAATTGTCGCTTAAATTCACGGGTCAAAAGTGACCCGGTCCTTTAAGGCTTGCGTGGGGATATGGATCCAACGATCATCATCATCATCATTCTCACTTCTGCTCCGGACTCGAGCGGACACGTTCTGTGTCGCTCGCATCCTTCTCGCATCGCACCACCATCCAGGTTCGTCTGCGTCGTGCTGCCGTAGCGACTTGCTGCTACCAGCACCGTCTACGAGTGTGGGTCCCGCCGTTTGTATCAAAACGAAAGGATCCTATCTCGTCCGCGTTTGAGTTGGTGGATACTTAACGGTGCCAACGAAGCCAACTGAGCGATCCCGGTACGCTCGCTAGCGCCCCTAAGGCTCTAGTAATACCGAAGTCCTGCCTCCCACTGCACTTGGGCTAGACGGCTAGTCCCAAGGGAGAAGGAATTAGGGTCGGTAATCCTGGTTTACGGATACCGAATAGGTCGTCACACCGCGCCCCCCCTTCCCCCCTCGCCTCGCGGCGGGGGTGGTGTCTCTTTGGTTAGTTAAATTTGCAACCGGTTGCAACTAGTGCCTAGTTGTGTCCGCAGCTAGTGCAGCGTCCTACTGTCTTGGCCATGGAGTCTTTTGACTCTGAGGCCCTATTAACCCTCACTCCCGCCGATCTACGGCCCCACCTCCCCGAAAGCAGTGTGGAGTCCATACTCCAACTGCTTAAGGAGAAGTCGGCGTCGTACCGGCCCTCCCAACCATCCCAACCATCCCAACCTTCCCAACCCAATCCTACGACTTCTAAGTCGTCTCCCGCCTCCCCTACTCCGTCCTTCGCCATGGACTGCGACTTCAGCGGTCCAAACGTCCCCCTACTTAAGAGGGCCGCTTCTCAGCGGTCCTCCTCCGACTCCTCAGAGTCATCTCTCACCACACTCACCTCCGAAGCCGACTCAGATTCGGCTTCATCCTCGTCGACATTAACCGACTTCACGCCGGTTAAGAACAGACGTAAGCGCCGCGCAAAGCAGCGCGCCCCCACTCCCCCCGCGACCTCCGAGTCGCCCGCCCCCCCGGCCCCTTTAATGTCGATCGTCATCGATCCGACATCCCTCCCCCAATCTTCAGCCGCTGCCGCGGCCCCAGCCCAAAAGGCTACAAAACCCTCCTCCCGCCCGCACACTAGGTGCGATCCCCAACCGGCCAAGGCCACCCTCCCTCCGCCTGTTTTCGTCCGTGACGTAAACAAGTGGATGGAGGTTTCAACCCTTTGCACCACCGAAAAGGTGAACTACACCCACGCCAAAAACGTGGGTGTAGCCATCAAGGTGCAAACCCCTACGCGTGATGATTTTAGGAATCTCACGCGCCTTCTCACCACTCGCAAGGTGGCTTACCACACTTACGCTCTCCCTGAAGAGCGTAAAGTCCGTGCGGTCCTCCGCAATATCCCACACGAAATTCCTAACGAGGATATCCTCAAGGACCTCGTTTCTCAAGGCTTTCCAGCGGAGTCTGTACACAAAATGTACAGTCGTACGGGGAAAGCCTTCCCCCTGGCACTAGTCGTCATGACTAATGCACCCTCTGCTCGCGATCTCTTCCGAGCCAAGGACCTCAAGGTCTGTGGTCTCTCTGAGATCAAAGTAGAGCCCCCCAATAGGCGCGGCACTCCGGGACAGTGCCACCGCTGCCAACTCTACGGGCATGCGGCTGCCAATTGCTCCGCCCCCCCTAGGTGCGTAAAGTGCCTAACCCCCCACCACACCAAAGAGTGTACCCGCACTCGCGACTCCCCAACTCCGCCCGCCTGCGTGCTGTGTGGCCAAGTCGGTCACACTGCAAACTACAAGGGCTGTCCGCGCGCCCCGCGCCCCCAACCTCCCTCTAAAAAGAAGGCCCAGGCGCCTTCAGGCAAGAAGGCGCCGAAAGGCCCTCCCCCTCCCTCTGAGGATCACTTCCCCCTCGCTCCCAAGTCGAGAGGAGTGCCCTCCGCCCCGGCTCCCATGCCGGCGTGGGGCCCTCCCCCTAAGACTTACGCGGCTAAGTTGGCTCCTGCCTCCGCCCCCGCCCCCGCCCCCGCATCCTTACCGCAGAACGGGACCCCCCTGCTCGATGACATGAATGTCGTCCTAGACGCGATTCGTAGCATCGATCTAAGGGAGATCTCCGCTTTAGCGGCAAAACTTCGTAGGGCTCGCACACCACAAGAGCGCCTTATGGCCCTCTGCGAGCACGAGTCCCTTCTTCGTACATTATGAGTACGCCCACAATTCCCACCTCACCTATAGGCCCCCATAATACGAACGTGGCTGTCCCCACTGGTCGTGTTAAGCCCACGGGTGTCTCGCTTGTCTCTTTCAATGCCCAATCGCTGCGCGACAAAGTACCCGAACTAAGGGACTTTACTCGTGACAGCGATATCGACCTCCTTCTCGTACAGGAAACGTGGCTCAAACCCGGTGACCGGAGAGGGCTCACGATCCCAAAGTACACAATGGTACGCAACGATCGTACCGCACTCCCAAACCACTCGCCTGTTAGGAGAGCTTCTGGCGGTACCGCCATTTATTTTAAGAAATCACTTCATTGCTCTCATATACCCACTCCTCCACTTAGTAATATGGAGGCCACTATATGTAGATTGTCTATGACGGGTCATCGCACCCTTATCATAGCCTCAGTCTACATAAAGCCAGGCACTCTCCCCTTAGAAAGCGACTTTGTAACGCTTCTCTCATTAGGTGACTCTGTCATTCTCTTTGGTGATTTCAATTCAAAGCACACCGATTGGACGTGTCTCAAAACCAATTTTGGTGGCAAAACCCTCCTTAAAATAGTCCAAGCCCTTGATATAGATGTAATATCTCCACACGCCCCCACTCACTACCCCGATATAGTCACTCACGACCCTGATGTACTAGACTTTGCCCTAGTTAAAGGTGTCTCGCTCCGACTGAAATCGATCGAAACTCTCGACGATCTCGGCTCAGACCACCGCCCGGTCTCCCTTATAATGGGCAACCCGAACCCATCTCGCCCCCTCACTAAAACCATTACCAACTGGGATGGTGTCAAATCTACCCTCTCGTCGGCTATGGATGCTGACAACTCACCGTTCGCTATTGGACCCGACTATTTCGATAGTACGGAGAAAATAGACAGTGCGGTGAGCTCCCTCACTCAATTGGTCCAATCAGCTGTTGCTGAGAACGGTACCTGTGAAAAACCACAGTGCCATCTCTCCGGCTCTGCGCAGCCTGAGACAGGCCAAAAACGCCGCTCTCCGGAGAGCGGCAAAGTATCCCACCCCCGAGTTTAGAGCCAAAGCCAACCGCCTTCAGCGAACCTATACCACTAAGCTCGCAGAGTTTAGGAACGATAGTTTCGCCGATCTCATGGCCGAGATCACTCCCTCCCACGTAGCATACTACAGAGTGGCGAAAGCCCTCCGTAGCGATGCTACGACTCACGTCCCCCCGCTTCTCCGTCCCGATGGCACTACAGCCTTCGAAGACGATGAGAAGGCGGAATGCTTCGCTGACAGTATTGCCGCCCAATGCTCAGTCAGCACCCAAGAGTGCGATCCCTCCCATATCAGTGCGGTCGAGGAGGAGCTCAACACTTTGAACTCCCTCCCTCTGCCCTCTGACACTGACCCCTTCACAGTCTCAACTGATGAAATCAAATCTCTCATTAAAGATTTGAAACCTAAAAAGGCGCCCGGTGCTGATGGTATTTCCAATATGGCCCTCAAGCACTTTCCCATCCAAGTGCTCGCCTATCTCACTCTCATTTTCAATGCTTGTTTCGATCACTGCTACTTTCCAGCCGCCTGGAAAGAAGCTATCGTAATAGGCATTCCCAAACCGGGAAAACCTCCGAACCTCCCAGCTAGCCACCGTCCCATAAGCCTCCTCAAGGCGTTAGGCAAGCTCCTCGAGAGATGCGTACTCGTTCGTATGCGGGAGCACCTCTTCGGGGAAGACTTGATTATCCCCCATCAATTCGGCTTTAGGCCTAAGCACTCGTGCCCCCAACAGGTTCACCGCATAGTAGAGCACATCTCTAGCGGTTTCTATCCCCGATATCTCAAGACTGTAGCAGTCTTCTTTGATGTAGCCAAAGCCTTTGACAAGGTTTGGCACACCGGTCTAATCGTCAAATTACACAGATTAAATCTGTCTTTGCGTTTAGTCCGCTTAGTAGCTTCCTTCCTACATCACCGTACCTTTCGGTTTAAACACGAAGGTACTCTCTCGTCCCCCCGTGCTATTACAGCGGGTGTGCCACAGGGCTCAGTCCTCGCTCCCTTGCTGTACATAGCCTACACTAATGACATCCCCATTCCGAAAGATGGCGTTCAGCTTGCCCTTTTCGCAGACGATACGGCTCTCTATTGTAAGGGCAGGGATCTAGATACAATCCTTCCGAGGCTACAAACCTCTATCAACAAGTTAGGCGAGTGGTTCCGCAAATGGCGTATCGAAGTAAACCCGGAGAAGTCCTCCGCAGTTTACTTCAACGCTAAGCGACACCCTTTCCCACCCAATAATAGGCCCCCCACTATGCTAGGCAAATCCATCCCCTGGCAAAAGTCCGCCAAATACCTCGGTGTCACTCTAGACGGGAAACTCTCATTTGAGCCTCACGTCAAAACGGTGACCCGAAACGCCCGTTTTTATCTAGGGCGACTCAACGCTATGTTGGGTCGTCATAGTAAAATGTCCCTTCGTAACAAGCGAACACTCTATAAAGTTTGCATACGACCAGTGATGACATACGCCTCTGTCGTATTTGCCCACTCCGCCCCTAGTACAATGTACAAATTGCAAATAGTGCAAAATCTTTTCTGCCGCAGAGCGGCCAACGCCCCCTGGTACGTTCGCAATGCGGACCTACACAGGGACCTAGACCTCCCCACCCTCCAGCAATGGAGCACTAAGGCCTCTGAGCGTTTTTTTCAAAACGGCAGGAGACCATCCTAACCCCCTCATCCGTTCCGCAGCGGACTATGTCCCGCCTACCTCCTCCATCCCTCGTTCCCGCAGACCCAGATCGGTTCTAACGGACCCTCCTGACAAAATCTCGTCTGACCTGAACCTCCTTTTGGAGGCGACGGAGGACGATGACGCCCCATCAAACCCGACCCCTCAGGTCAACCCCACGCCCTCTTTGGCTGATCGATCCCCCTCAGGGAGTCAGCTCAATTGCTAACAGCACGATCGACGCCCCCTCTGGGTGAATCGGTCGCTTTTCTCGACGCACAATCGCCTAGGTGAAATGTGACGTCTGCGCCGTCCTCTCCCCTGAGGGAGGGCGGTCGCTTTGTTCGCGACGAAGGTTCGTTGCCTCTCCGGGCACGCAACCAAACTCAAGGCGGTTTTAGTCAGTAGGAGTCTGACATGCCCCCATAGCCGGCTATGGGAAGTCCAATGAGGATTTCCGCCTCCTTCCCCCGCGCAAAGGGGAGGGTGCTCCGAACTCTTCTGGTTGAGAGCGAAAAAAAAAAAAAAAAAAAAAAAATGGATCCAACACGTAGAGGCCATTTTTAGCGACTTTAATCTAATATGCGTGTGGTACACCTGCTTATTATTATTGTTTTAAGAATCTAGTCTATTTAATGAACATAAAGTGGTCAGCAGTGAGCTAGGTCGCCGAAGGTCGTCGTGTGGAATGCGTTTACTAATTTTGTCGCTTGCAAAAATATTGCATGCAATTATTATTAGGCTGTTTTTTTTTGTGGCAAATGTTACACCGTTTTTGTATGCGAATACCTAGTAAACGAAAATTATTATTGGATTTAAGCAATCTCTGACGCAAGTACCAGCTGTTCCATGATGTTCTTTGTCAGACCGCCAAGTAGGTACATATCTACTTCTATTTAATTTAATCGTTACAATTATTTCACAGTTACGTCGATAGGATAATCCAGGAGTGATTACGTCATCGAGTGGCCCGGAGAAAGTGCGACCACTAGAAATGGTCGTAGGAAACCGTTCCAGTTCTGTCCACGCTTAAGTAACCAATTATGTTACAGATCGGCTGGTTTAATGGCCTATAATCGCATTGATTTATATGCAGCATATTATTAACTTGATACTTTTGTGGAGTAATAACTAACATACGCGTGCTACGAGTATAATAGGACACCATTTTCGGGTGAAGAGTATCGAGGCAGATTACACCATCAGTCTGCCGCCAGTCCATTCATCAGTCCATCCATCAGTCTGGTTAGACTGGCGGGAGACTGATAGTATAACCCACTGACTGGCGGTAGACTGGCGGCAGAATGACGGCAGACTGGCAGCAGAATGACGGCAGACTGATTGTGTAATCTCCCTCATAGACACTGCTACGAAACACTGCTGTTTACCGTATATTATACATGAGGTAGACAAAAACGAAACACTGTCATATGCTGAAAAACTAACTTATATTTCTATCTTCTGTTGGGTGCTCTAATTCATCAGTTGAAGTGATTCTATAAAATTACCAGAACCTTTATCTAACTTATGTTTAAAGCCGAGCCATGCCATAACTGTCAAATTATGAGCTTAAGATCCGATGTAATGAAACCAAACATACTTAAACTAAGTTCATATTAAATAATTTGATTGATATTTTTTTAAACCAAAAAACAGGTGTTCTCCGAAACCTTTTGTTAATAACCTATTATTCGTCAGTTAGTATTTTACTACAAATAAAACGGTAACTTTAGGTAAAAACAGAATCAAAATAGCGGGCGAGATTAAGCTGGGCAATATGCTACCTAAGCTAATAGTTTAGTACCTAAGCTTTTTTCTGTAAACTAAGCGCAATAACTTAAACTTTCACACACAAATCGTTTTACTTAAACAATCATAGTAAACGTAGGCGTCGAGTAGGCAACAGACAGATAACGAGACAATGAGTTCTAGAGGAAATTTACATGACTTACTGCCGACCTCGACCCGCTTAGGAAATGTTATGTCATGCAATTAGCAAACTTTAGTTAGACAATGCGATAGTCTAATTTAAGTAGTTAAATGTGATTGACGCGATCATTGATACGCCATCTTTTTGGATTTGTTCAATCTTGTAAATGTTGGATTGTATTATTAAGGACTCTACACACTACAGTGAACAAAATTAGAGTCTGTGCGGAAAGAGAACCGCTATGAGATTTGTGGTTGATTACTTTTTTTGTCATTTTGACGGCACTGTAACGTCATTACAGTGCGACTATCTTGACTTGACAGATATCAATCACAGACCATATAACACTTTGAGTTTAGACAAATACGTTGTCTAGATAATTATCAAAGATACTAAAACACTGTTATTTATAACTCGTAAAATTTTTTAGGTATGTAAA
The DNA here is from genome assembly GCA_963556745.1 of Catoptria pinella. NCBI lineage: Eukaryota > Metazoa > Arthropoda > Insecta > Lepidoptera > Crambidae > Catoptria > Catoptria pinella. Next base: position 13,687,024 of record OY750765.1, read on the forward strand.
CTTGTTATTATTGCCTCTTTGCAATCACCAATCCGCATTAGGCCCGCGTGGTGGGATATGGCCCATCTTTCTAAGTGGAAATAAAATGGCTGATTCCCAAGTTAGAAGATTGTTGATCAAGTTTTTAGCAGGGTTAACATTATCAAAATACGTTTTGTAACATTCCGCTACGTTGCAGTATTACATAAACCAGCAATAAACTAAACCTGTTATTATAACAATTTATAATTACATTGCTGCTTTAAAGATCGCAGATACGTCCGAAACGATTGTTAAGATTAATATAACTAGAACGATAAAAGAGAAAAAGGCAACATATTAACTTTCTAATAAATCGATAATTTAATCGAAATGATTGATATATCCTACTGTTGATAGATTCGTGATCACAATGCCGATAAATATATATAAATAGATTTGTAAAGAAACTTTCCGGTGACGTTCACTGCGTGTAGCCAAGTTTACAACTTAAATGTCAAATGTTACTATTATGGGTTTCTGAGAATTATGTAATAGGCACCTTAACTTAGTACAAAACCAACAGCCTGTACTTTTGTATGTTTATGGCTGGATAAATACCTATCCATATTTTACGAAGGTTTTATACATAATTTGTATGGTTAATCTTGTTTGAATATAAAGTCGATTTTTATCAAATTACAGGTAGGTATGTACATACCATAAAAGAAATAAAATAACACACACAAAGTAATATAAAAGTATTGAATAATGACAAAACCTAGAAAGCATAAATCAAATTTGGCTTATTTTGAATTGAGCCCTTGTCTTAACAAAAACTTCACTATTCTTATAACAAAACGTGAACATAACCTATTCACATTAGTGTTCACACGGCGCCTGGTTTGCGAACAAAACCCATTATTTCACACCCCGATATATCTCCGTTTAGTCGGTTATATCACTGTCCACAATACTGTAATGCATAATTATGCGTAATGAACGCATAATTATGCATTACCACCAAGGTTGACAGCTAATTCCTAGACTTTTGCGCAAAAACTAGATTCTTGCTCATTCACAATTAATCTTATGAGAATATTAAAATGAATTTATGATACAACAGTTCCTGTTTTGTAGATAATTATAATTAACTAACACTATTAGGTTTTTATAACTTTGAAGGTAATGACTTGACTGAAATCTTAATCAAGAAAGTTGTCTATATTGGTCATATAATAAACTAGACTTTTTTCATAACTATGTATTTTCATTTTATACAAGGTGTTACAAAAATACCCCTAATGCCGAATATGGTATATAGGGACCATCAAACTGAACAACTTTTACTATGGGGCCAACTCTGAAATCGCGAAAAAAAAATCAGCTGTTTCATACATTTTGATATTTTCGATTTTAATTTTTGTCTTTCACTGGATATGTTGTCTGTAGAGTAGAGCAATATAGTTCTATTGTATCCAAGTTTAAATTTAACCTCGAAAATAAAGAAACAATTTAAAAAAGTCATCCAGTAGAGCACAATGCAGGAAGTAAAATCGTGCGAAACAATGAGAAAACTCTACGAGAGCGCTCCGCGTAGAAAGTGATCGTAGTAGTAACCATAGAGTAGACTAGTATAAAATACAGAAATGACTATGTTTTCAATTCTATGTTGTAAAATGCTAGGTTAAAGAAAAATTAACGGACGCTTATTGAGGACAAAATACCATTTGTACTTACCTTCTCAGAATTGAAAGAAAAGTAAAATCATAAAAAAACAGCAAATGTTAAGACTACTCATATTTTTACGATCAAATTCGTGCATTCAATAATAAAACCTTAAACAATAAATTATTATAATTTTTTTTTTGGGAGCTGCTAAGTAGCCTAATTATACTCGTCGATGTTTATTCTTTTAATGTTTTTTTTCCAACATTGCAATAACAAATACTCGTGAGTTTCCATACATTGTTAGCCTTAAGCCTTTACTTACTAAATACCGTGTATCTTGTTTCAATACATGAAATCCTCGCAAAGGCCAATAGGAAAAGCAATCATTGTTTTTGCCAATGACCTCTGGCCTGCTAATCACTGGTAACGGATCTTAAGCGTTCAAGTTCATTTTTTTATAGGAAAAAGAATTAACTTACGAGACATTTCCGTCTAGAACTCAGTAAATACTAATCTGTAAAACATGTTTATTTATTTAATAACATTGAAGACAAGTTTTCTTTTCTAGATACCCATCAATACCCACTAACTAATTAACAAAATAAATTATTAAAAAAATCCCTTACATTAGATTTCTATCTGTTTATAGGGTATTTACAAATGGTTTTCGAAACCTTAAAAGTACCTAGGTATTTCTTTAAGTGTTTTTATAGTCCTTGACAATTAAGTAATTTCCTGTTCATAATGTTCTTACCTTTATTTGGTAATTATTACAGCTAGTGACATTTTAGTTATATTTATTGCTAGACAGAACCAGTTATCTTATCTATAAAAGTTTTATTGAGATTAACATCTTTCAATGTAAATTATTATATTTCGACAAACTAATCTTAATAGTATGATTTAAAATTTACCAAATTTAAGATTTATCGCGGATCTTAATCTTTGACATAAAAGGTTTGAGATAATTTAGAAGCAAGTTAACGTATTAGCTTTATTTTTTCTCTACAATAATGCTTTTTTACATTTTTTAATATTATTTACTTTGTCCTTTGTTGGTGTTATATATTCTACTGTAACTACGATGCTTTTAATGTCAAAACTTTTTTGGTATTCTGACAACCAGTTGCTACAAATAACTGCCCTAATTTTTTTCAATTTAAGATAATTAGTCGTTACACAACGTAGATTTAAGTGTCGATTAGAGTTGTACAATACGTGATAATATAGAGTTCGACAACATCGATTATACTTTAGTAGCACCTAAAATATAATCGATCTTGCCAATTCGATAATTTACTCATTTGTACACACATTCCGTAATAACATTGAAAGTTAGAGCAACTTG